>CM068367.1:1052612041-1052939796 GCA_034769895.1 Magicicada septendecula
AAATTTTATGTTATACCCTGCATATTTATTTATATAATAATACTTAGGGCCCGATAACTTAACACAATAGTGACGTCACTACAAAAATCTCTGTCAAATCGTAAGTGTTACCAACTGTTACATAATTCTAAGAAACGTTACTCTGGTATGTATGCTAAGTGCTCATAAAAAACTCTAGGAATAAACTTTGTAATGTCACAGAACGTTCCATAAAGGAAATTATTTGCATAGCAATTTATCATAAGAGGAAAGTGAGGTGAACAGTATCGAACCCAAGTAGTCCTAAAAAGTTTGTAATATTGTCTAATAATTAATATCATTAACATGAAAATACGACCAGACTATGACTAAGACTCAAACCCCATATATATTATTCAAGTGAAGAACAGTGTAAAACCAATAATATACTATAAGAGAGACAAATAATATCAGAAACAACTGATTAATAATCAGAAATTGATTATTAAGTTTTGTAACTCTGAATAGGGTATAAAAAACTATTTATTGTGAATTAATGGACATGATCCATTATTATATTATGTAATGTAAATAAAATAAATGTATTAAGTAATTTAAATACATTACTAGAAAGGATCTAAGTTAAAATAAAAAAATATATAAATGTTCTGACAAAAAAATATATGTCTAGGAGTTGAATCCAATCACTCAGATTTCATGTAAAAATTAATTATTATTGAATTGAGATAAAAACTATATGTAATTGTCAAGTAGACAAAGATGAACAATTTATCTTAAATAAAGAAAGCTGTAAAGTGAATAAAAATCAGTTAAAATAGCCAAAAACAGTAGTAACTGAAAACATGTAGTAGACCTATAATATTGTAATATTTATGAATTTAATGTTGACAAAATGCAACCAAATTGCATTATAAAGTTGAAATACAATATAATGTGACTATACTAATATATTTGACTAACTTAAACACTTGGAATAGTCGAGTTAGGAAACTATTTACCTATACCAGATCTGGCTGAAGCCAAGGACCCATCACAAAAAAACAGTCATTTTGACTTAATGATTGCAAAATGTTAACAAAAATAAAAGAAAAGGGTACAATCCTTTAGTGTACTATGAAAACAAACATACTCAGTTGAAAATAAGCTCAATCATTAAAGAATTTGACTTATGAGAGTGAAATTTGTCACACCAAGAAAAGAATCACTTAGGCAAACCAATATGATGCTAAGTAGGCTTACAATGAAAATAATATGTATCAGGATAAACCAGGTATCACAAAAGATAGACAATATAATAAACTCTCAGTGTATACTTGAAAAATCCCATATATAATAAGGAAAAAAGACCAATTATTGTATTTTAACAGAGACAACAACTTAGGCCATAGGCATGAACCATGTAAAACTGAACTTATTTATATATTATATGTGTTAAACTTTATTTATTTTGTTATAGAAAGATGATAATATTGTGTATTAATGTTGTAGAAGAAACCAAACAAATTCACAACAATTTTTTAGTTAAAAAATTGAATTTTTATGGAAACATTCCAAGGTAAGAGTTGTATGTTGTGTTATTTTATTATAGTTAATTTATACAAAAACCAATCGTAATTAATATCATTAGATTCAGTTGAAAGCAGAGAATCCAAATATAGTAAGGGCATGCAGATTGTAAGTAGTTATGTAAAATTGTTTGACAAATACCAGAATAATTTTTGTAATATCCTTAGTGTGAAGAATAAGATATTTTTGTTCTAAAGCTTCTACGGAAGTCAAATTTGTTCCATGAGGTTCCATTTCGTTATTCTCGAACGTTCTAGAAGGAATTTTTACACAAATACACCGGAAGTTCATGTCGAAAAGCTAAAACAATGAGCCTTACAGAGTATAAAAGGAAGACCAAATTCGACCGAAAAACACTTCATGCTTTGAATCCAGAAGAGACACATCACCCACGACACTGATCATCACACACGAGGCGAAACCGAAGAACGAGAAGTCGACGTGGGAACGCAGAAAGGCTTTTCCCGTACATTGACAATAGACTGACTTAACCTCTACAAGAGTATAAGCCAATGTGTTGCTGAAATAGAGCAGCAACACGGCACATTTAATAGAACACACGCAGCCAGAATATCAGCGGCCCAGGAGGGACCAAAATTTTAATAGAGAATCAATTCTGCTGTATTCGCTAAGACAAACTGACTTTGACAAAATCCCAATAACGTAACGTACACAAAGCCTTTCTATCAAACTGCAGGAGGAGCATCAGCGCTGTGGCGGCTAATTTAGAAACCACGCGGACAGCTGATTTTCGCCGGCGGGATTCAAGCGTAAATTCACTGTCAAATTTTTATACGAAAGTGCGGAAGTTTTAAAAACCGTATTTTGACTTTCAAATAAAATCAGTGCACAAGGAACGTCAACAAGAAGAGGCGAGATTGAAAACATACCCGAGAGAAGTGTCCAGTGCGAGAATAATTACCCATCGGAACGTGAGTTGTTCAAAGTTAGTCATTTTTACCTGGTAACATTTGTCACGCAGTTGTACTACACATGCCACACACCTTCAAATCACTTAATTTTTGTAAAGCATCTTATTGATCTGTCTTGGTAGTTCAAAGGAGTCACGTCCTGAGTGTAAAGATTTTTCATACATTAAACTCATGCTTTTCAACTGAGTAAAATAAAATATTTGTTAGCCGATACTTGATTGGAGAAAAAACTTGTCAATAATAATTTATAATTTTTTGTAACTCTGCAATTTTACTTTTTCACGAATGTTAGTCCTTCAGACGATTTTTTAAGAATCATTAAAACATACGTTATTTTTTCAAACTCAAACTGTCTTGTTCACATTTTTTCATAGAATTAAACTAACTGCTAAGAAAATCAAAATTTAATTTTAATAACAATTTCTTGGAACAAAGGATTCCAAGTGGCGCCCACAAACACATAGTAGCTTAAGTTGTTTTGCAGGACGACATCATCGCAGAGGATCCAGTCATCAGTAAGTATCATAAAGTGCGCGGAGTGTAACGCTCGACATATTACAACACGACACACACCATTTCTTTTTATTATAAATTGGCAGCCCAACTAGTGAGGCTTGAAAAGAAGGAACAAGCCCGGCAACTACCAACAAATCAAGATGCCGCAACCAAAGGGAAAAAAGGCGAAGAAGAATGTAGAACCCGAATTAAGCGTGGAAGACGGAGAGGCAGTACAAGTCGAGGAAACGGAATTAGAACCGCCCACACTAGAAATTGAAAGACCAATACAAACGGGAGAGGAATTAGAGGAACAAACGGGAGAAGAACCCATACAAATGGTAGACCAGAGAAACCCGAACCAGAAAAAATAACAGGGAGCGTCGACATGAACGCAATAATGATGATGTTGCAAAAAATAGAATCGTCCAACGAAAAAACGGAGAAAAAATTTGAGACACTAATAGAATCCCTGAAGGAGGATAATAATAAAAATAGACAGGAAGACAAGGCGGAAATAATAGAATCCCTGAATAAAAACAGACGGGAAGGTAAGGAGGAGAATAATAAAAACAGACTGGAAGATAAGGAGAAATTAGACAAAAAGATAGAATCTTTAGGGGAGTATATAACCGAGAAAATAAATGACAATGGGAAAAAGCTGGAGCTATTTCAGGAGGAGAATAAAAAATGTATAGAGTCCCTGAAAAAAGAAATTAGCACTAATTACGAAATAGTAAACAAAAAGATCGATGATTTTAAAATCGACAGTGACAGGAAGGTCGAGACGATGGAGAAACAGTTAGAAAGATTACAGGAGGGAAATAATACCCGTTTTGAAAATATAGAGGAGCAAACCGTAGAGACCAAACAAGACGTTAGAACTCTCGAAAACAAGGTAAGGCAAAACCAAGACGAAATCATGCAGGAGGTGGGAGAAGTCTGGAAAGACGTTAGCGAGAGGATACAGAGAACGTATGACATAGCTAACAGGCTGGACGAGCAAATAAAAACTAATAGAAGTAACATACAGGAAATAGATCAGAGAGAGAAAAACCTGCAGGAAAGATTAGAAGCGCTGAGGGACACACCCATATTGAATACTCATACGTGTCATAGCGAGAACAGGGAAGTAATCAACTTCCAAAACTATCGTCGAAACCCGATGGAATTCTTAGAGAGAATGGAAGAGTTTATTGAAAGAAATAGAGAAACAAGGTGGGACAGAATAAGGGAGATGTTAGACGAGACGTTTCGAAACACGAGGGATAACTGGTGGATAGCGGTACGACCCGAAATCACGAATTTAGTCGAATTTAAGCGCCAATTCAAAGAGAAGTATTGGTCGGAAACTGCGCAAAACAAAGTACGAATGGACATATTCTACGGGAAATACGACGCGTCCAATGGACAATCCCCAACGTCTTATTTCCTGGGAAAGATATGTTTGGCACGGAAGTTGATACCGCCGATCCCGGAAGAATCTTTGGTGAGACAGTTAGCTGGACATTACAGCTACGGTATTAAAGATGCCCAATTGTACCAACAGCTCAGTAAAATAACCGATTTAGCTAAACTATTAGAAAACTGTGAATCCGCTGGAAGGTTCCAGGATTACCAACCCCCCAGTCGTAAAGTAGACTATAATAACAGCAATAACGGACCAAACCGGAATGGATGTGGAAACGGCAATAACTTTAACCAGAATAGCCAGAACAATAGCACCCCACCAAATAGCCGAAATAATAACACTCAAGGTCCAAATAACCGCAACTATCCGGGACCAAACAGAAATAATTACCCCGAAAATAATTACAGTAGGAACTATAATCAGGGAAATAGTTATCGCGGAAATAACTATAGGGGGAATAATTATGGTCAGCGTAATAACTGTCGAAACGGAGGTAATCAAGGAGGAGGTGATAGGAGGAATCAGGAATATAGGCCCCAGGTAAACTATACAATGGCCAATAGTCAACGGCCATATCCACCCAATTTACCGAGTTACATGTATTACCCACAACAGACGCAAGGTAACCAGAGTAATACAACGAATAGCCAACTTATTAGTGGTAACCCCGAGGTCAGGCAGGAACCACAGGCAAGTCAGCAACCCAATGTTCCGGGAGACCGGGCCAATGAGACAGGGGCTCATTTAAACTAAACGCGGCAGTGAAAAAGGAAAACGGCCCTTCACTGAAGCAATATTATGGGGTGACTAAATACAAAAATAGACAGGACAAAGACAGGACAATGACACTAAGAACGAATAATTATCTTAGGGATATTAGAGAGGAATTATTAGAAGAGAGTGACAATATAGTTAAAAATCATAACAAAGGGAATAATAGTATAGTACAAATCAAGGCAAATATCAATGGTATAGAAGCAATATTACTCATTGATACAGGATCAAACGTATCGCTTATCGATAGTGTAGAGTTAGAGAGGATTAAACAAAACAGTAATTTACCCATACCCACTCTGCCTATAAATAACATTATTCTAGTCGGAGCAACGGGGAGGCAGAATAAATCGATAAAGAAACAGGTGT
Source organism: Magicicada septendecula (assembly GCA_034769895.1). Lineage (NCBI taxonomy): Eukaryota > Metazoa > Arthropoda > Insecta > Hemiptera > Cicadidae > Magicicada > Magicicada septendecula. Next base: position 1,052,617,568 of record CM068367.1, read on the forward strand.
CATTAGAGATGACTAGTAATGGGGTAACGTTACCAATAGGGTTATTAGTGGCGAATAATTTACCCATGAGTATCCTAATAGGCTGCGATATACTTAGGCCATATAATGCAATAATAGATTTAGAAGGTAAGATTATAACGTTAAAAACAAATGAGGGAGTTTGGACCAATAATTTAATTGATGCCCAAGGAGATAGTACAAACAACGCACCTTATCAAGCGATAGTGAACCATTATTATTGTGCCGATCGACCATTAAACATGCCCTTATATCAGGAGGAAAACCCAGAGTTGTGGTTAGAAAAATTAGAAGAAATACGGGATTTCCAAAGGACGAAAGCAAGGGGTCAGATCAGCGAAGCACAGGCGGAACAATTGATTACGGTATATAATAATTACAAACATATATTCTCAAACGCTCCAGGTAAAGCCAGAGATTATCAATGCACCATAAAATTTAAAACACCGATGGAATTTAACAGAAAATCATACCCGATCGCCTACTCGCTAAAGAACGAAGTTAGGAAGGAATTGAACAGGATGATAGAGGACGACATAATTGAGTATAGCCATTCGCCCTTTACCAGCCCAATCATAGCGGTGCCGAAAAAGAATGGACAGGTACGTATATGTCTCGAGCTAGGGAGATTAACAAGATGATTGTTAACGACCGCACATCCCCTGGGGAGATAGACGTAGCAGCCGACGTCCTATCCCGCATCAATATACAAGACCAAACCTTTGACGGCGAAAAGGAGCAATTAGCGAAGGTATACCATATTATTAAGAGCAGGGAAGATTTAAAAAATATTTTAAACGATGTAAAGGCACAAGAGGCCGACCCAAAATTAGGAAATATTAGAAAAAGGGTACTGGAAGGCGATGAGATGATAAATAACTATTACTGTATACACAACGACACTTTGTTTATAAGGAATACCCCACACCAGGAGAATTGGAAGTTAGTAATTCCACCAGCGATAGAGAGGCCACTAATAATCGACTATCACGTTAGGTACGGACACATGGGTGCCCTCAAAGTAAGGAAAGCATTGGAAGAGCAAACATACATCAAAGGGATAAATAAAAAGGTGCAACTGGCGATACAGTCATGCGATATTTGTCAGAAGGTAAAATGTAATAACGAGAGAAAGGAAGGGGTCATGATACCCATAACATCCACCGAAAAATTGGAAAAGGTATTTCTCGATATCTGTGGACCATTTCCACGCAGCGGTGGAAGACACAGATATAAATTCATCATAATCATCTTTGACCATTTTAGCAAATATACCAAGCTTTATCCAATAACTAGGGCTACGACCAGTAAAATTATAGACATCATAATAGAACGGTATATAATGGAGGTAGGCAGACCGTATTCTATAATTACAGACCACGGTACCCAGTTTAAGGGAAAATTATGGAAAGAAAACCTTGGAGAACACGGGATAAAAACGTATAAGACATCCGTATATCATCCGAATAGTAACCCAGCCGAGAGAGTGTTGAGGGAAGTAGGACGGTTGTTGAGAACATACTGCCATAACGAACAGAAAAGATGGCATGAATATGTAGCATCAACCGAGGATTTTCTCAATTTCTCATATCACAATACCATAGAGGTGTCACCATACACCGTTATGTTCGAAAGACCCCCACCACGAGAGATAAAAGAGATTATTAGTTTTCCCGACGAAACCGAATATCAATTTGAAAGAACCAAATTTTATAGCAAAGTGTTAGAAAAAACGGAACAGCTACGGAAGAAATATATCCAATCCCAGCCCAAGGCAATTAAATATAAGGTAGGAGAAAAGGTGTTAGTCAGAAATAGAGAATTGCCCAGTGCTATACAAGGATAACGAGGAAATTGTTACTTTTATAGACAGGACCTTTCACGATCACAAAAGACAATAAAAACAATACATACGAGGTAACCAACACTGTTAGTAACAAAGTAAAGGGTACTTATAACCAAACGTCATTGAGAAAGTACCATGAAAAAAAACACAATCAAATCCAGCATCGTTGAGAAGGTACCATGAACAAAAACATGTCAACGTAAATTTTCCGACTTACCCATAATTAGAAAGGGAATAGAGATTATTAAAAAAAAATAATATTACGAGAAGGACACCTTCCACCAAAGGCAAAAATATATATGTAAGATATAGATTTATTTCCAATAGCCATGTCAACGTATATTTACCAACTTACCCGTCCTTATAGAAGGAGAGATTATTAATAAAAATTACGAGAAGGACACCTTACACCAAAGGCAAGAATATATATATAAGATATAGATTTATTTCCAATAGCCAAGTCAACGTATATTTACCAACTTACCCGTACTTATAGAAGGAGAGATTATTAATAAAATTTACGAGAAGGACACCTTACACCAAAGGCAAAAATATATATATAAGATATAGATTTATTTCCAATAGCCATGTCAACGTATATTTACCAACTTACTCGTACTTATAGGAGGAGAAAAAGGAAAGAAGGAAAGGACATAATTAGTTAAATAAATTATTAAACAATCAAATAACAATTGGTATTACTAAGGTGGAGAAAAGGAGGAGAAATACTGTCATATAATTGATACTAAAAGGAAATGATAAATGAAAAAAAAAAGGAAACAGTGTGTTACATAAGGAGGTAATGATGAATATAAATATAGCTATTAACAATTGAATGATTTTAAAAGATAATTTTACCTGCGGAGAACGATATATTAATATAATTGAGAAATAATCAGAAGAGTTTAAGAAAGGGAATTCATGTGTAGGAGCCTATGAACTTTGAATATTGTATTTTTTTATTATTATTTGTTGCGAAAGTGAAATTATTATTTTTCTGGACAGGGATGTGTTGCCTCTGATTTCAGTAGTTATAGTTAGGGAAGGGCGGAGAATGTATGCCATAGTGAGCCACTCTGACTTCCAACCCACTATAAAAGTTAGGGAATTGTTAGGGAATTATATCAAAGATTAAATAATTAACATCAAGGTAAAAAGGAAAGGAAAAGGAGATACGACAAAGAACGAAATATGAATATTGAGATGGATTAATATATTAAAGGAGGAGTACAGGAATTTAATTATAAGATAAAAGAATGAAATATAAAGAAGCTAATAAAAGGTTATTATAGAAATGATAATTTCATCAAAACTAAAGATATGTTTTTCCAAAAATTATCAATTTTAACGGAGAGGCATATGTAACGTCACAGAACGTTCCATAAAGGAAATTATTTGCATAGCAATTTATCATAAGAGGAAAGTGAGGTGAACAGTATCGAACCCAAGTAGTCCTAAAAATTTTGTAATATTGTCTAATAATTAATACCATTAACATGAAAATACGACCAGACTATGACTAAGACTCAAACCCCATATATATTATTCAAGTGAAGAACAGTGTAAAACCAATAATATACTATAAGAGAGACAAATAATATCAGAAACAACCAAAATAAGGTCATTAATTATTAAGTTTTGTAACTCTGAATAGGGTATAAAAAACTATTTATTGTGAATTAATGGACATGATCCATTATTATATTATGTAATGTAAATAAAATAAATGTATTAAGTAATTTAAATACATTACTAGAAAGGATCTAAGTTAAAATAAAAAAATATATAAATGTTCTGACAAAAAAATATATGTCTAGGAGTTGAATCCAATCACTCAGATTTCATGTAAAAATTAATTATTATTGAATTGAGATAAAAACTATATGTAATTGTCAAGTAGACAAAGATGAACAATTTATCTTAAATAAAGAAAGCTGTAAAGTGAATACAAATCAGTTAAAATAGCCAAAAACTGTAGTAACTGAAAACATGTAGTAGACCTATAATATTGTAATATTTATGAATTTAATGTTGACAAAATGCAACCAAATTGCATTATAAAGTTGAAATACAATATAATGTGACTATACTAATATATTTGACTAACTTAAACACTTGAATAGTCGAGTTAGGAAACTATTTACCTATACCAGATCTGGCTGAAGCCAAGGACCCATCACAAAAAAACAGTCATTTTGACTTAATGATTGCAAAATGTTAACAAAAATAAAAGAAAAGGGTACAATCCTTTAGTGTACTATGAAAACAAACATACTCAGTTGAAAATAAGCTCAATCATTAAAGAATTTGACTTATGAGAGTGAAATTTGTCACACCAAGAAAAGAATCACTTAGGCAAACCAATATGATGCTAAGTAGGCTTACAATGAAAATAATATGTATCAGGATAAACCAGGTATCACAAAAGATAGACAATATAATAAACTCTCAGTGTATACTTGAAAAATCCCATATATAATAAGGAAAAAAGACCAATTATTGTATTTTAACAGAGACAACAACTTAGGCCATAGGCATGAACCATGTAAAACTGAACTTATTTATATATTATATGTGTTAAACTTTATTTATTTTGTTATAGAAAGATGATAATATTGTGTATTAATGTTGTAGAAGAAACCAAAAACTTCACAACAATTTTTTAGTTAAAAAATTGAATTTTTATGGAAACATTCCAAAGTAAGAGTTGTATGTTGTGTTATTTTATTATAGTTAATTTATACAAAAACCAATCGTAATTAGTATCATTAGATTCAGTTGAAAGCAGAGACTCCAAATATAGTAAGGGCATGCAGATTGTAAGTAGTTATGTAAAATTGTTTGACAAATACCAGAATAATTTTTGTAATATCCTTAGTGTGAAGAATAAGACATTTTTGTTCTAAAGCTTCTGCGGAAGTCAAATTTGTTCCATGAGGTTCCATTTCGTTATTCTCGAACGTTCTAGAAGGAATTTTTACACAAATACACCGGAAGTTCATGTCGAAAAGCTAAAACAATGAGCCTTACAGAGTATAAAAGGAAGACCAAATTCGACCGAAAAACACTTCATGCTTTGAATCCAGAAGAGACACATCACCCACGACACTGATCATCACACACGAGGCGAAACCGAAGAACGAGAAGTCGACGTGGAAACGCAGAAAGGCTTTTCCCGTACATTGACAATAGACTGACTTAACCTCTACAAGAGTATAAGCCAATGTGTTGCTGAAATAGAGCAGCAACACGGCACATTTAATACAACACACGCAGCCAGAATATCAGCGGCCCAGGAGGGACCAAAATTTTAATAGAGAATCAATTCTGCTGTATTCGCTAAGACAAACTGACTAAGACAAAATCCCAATAACGTAACGTACACAAAGCCTTTCTATCAAACTGCAGGAGGAGCATCAGCGCTGTGGCGGCTAATTTAGAAACCACGCGGACAGCTGATTTTCGCCGGCGGGATTCAAGCGTAAATTCACTGCCAAATTTTTATACGAAAGTGCGGAAGTTTCAAAAACCGTATTTTGACTTTCAAATAAAATCAGTGCACAAGGAACGTCAACAAGAAGAGGCGAGATTGAAAACATACCCGAGAGAAGTGTCCAGTGCGAGAATAATTACCCATCGGAACGTGAGTTGTTCAAAGTTAGTCATTTTTACCTGGTAACATTTGTCACACAGTTGTACTACACATGCCACACACACCTTCAAATCACTTAATTTTTGTAAAGCATCTTATTGATCTGTCTTGGTAGTTCAAAGGAGTCACGTCCTGAGTGTAAAGATTTTTCTTACATTAAACTCATGCTTTTCAACTGAGTAAAATAAAATATTTGTTAGCCGATACTTGATTGGAGAAAAAACTTGTCAATAATAATTTATAATTTTTTGTAACTCTGCAATTTTACTTTTTCACGAATGTTAGTCCTTCAGACGATTTTTTAAGAATCATTAAAACATACGTTATTTTTTCAAACTCAAACTGTCTTGTTCACATTTTTTCATAGAATTAAACTAACTGCTAAGAAAATCGAAATTTAATTTTAATAACAATTTCTTGGAACAAAGGATTCCAAGTGGCGCCCACAAACACATAGTAGCTTAAGTTGTTTTGCAGGACGACATCATCGCAGAGGATCCAGTCATCAGTAAGTATCATAAAGTGCGCGGAGTGTAACGCCCGACATATTACAACACGACACACACCATTTCTTTTTATTATAACTTCAATAGGCCGTGGTAGAATATAAGGAGGAATCGGGAATAAAAGAGGCTTGGAACTGAATACAAAAAAGCGTAAAGATATACATGTTGCAAGGAAAGGAGAAAGTTCCTGAGAATTACCTGTGATGCTGAACAATTAGTTTAAATCATGAAATATGAGACTTGGTGTAATTTTTGACAGGCATGAGAGAATAGATCAGGAAATATCGAACCGTGTAAGATAAGTATACTCTATATACTATACAAAACAAACTTATAATATAAACTATAATATAAACAACGGACTCATACGAAAAATGAGAGTACATAATAAAGAAAATTTGTCCAGAGCTGTTCGCGCAGTTATACAGCTGTTTATGCGTCGAGGAAGATATTTCCAGAGACTACAATAAGAGTCTGCAACTTTAATTATAATCAGTCTGTTTAGAGATAAATACAAATTTTACTTACTGTGGAGTACATGAAAAATGAAGATATAAGATGTAGGATGTGCTCTGCTTTGTGACATTTGCCGATTGATCGAGTAGAATCCTGATCAGATAGCTCCTGATCATGGAACATCTTCCCGAAAATGAGAAGTCAGTTCTTTTCATGGACTCCTTCGTTCAGCAATCGATGGACAATCCTAAAGTTCGTATTCAACTGTGAAATGTTCATGGACAGAACCAAACCGTGGTTGAGAGGTGGTATTTTGCACAGCATTATGGGGAGACACTCTCACTCACTCTAATGTTTCTGTTGGCTAAAATTCTGAAACAATAACCGCAGAAGGTTTTTTCCAACGGATGGTAAAGGATTTTGGAAATCCGTGTCAGAAACGAAAGAAGATTTATGCTAGTCAGGACGAGAGAATTAACAACATGGTGAACACTTCTGGTGACGACAACAACCTGGAGAAGTGTCTGAAAGCTCTCAGCTACGTAAACAAGTTGGATTCATTAAAAAACTTTGATTAAAAAGAACACAGAAAAATATAATGCATCTTCTCAACCACCAACGTCTCTGATGTGCGAGTTTCAAGTTTCAAAATCAGAGAACATTGACAGCACCAAGTCTGTAACAATCGTAAGGGAAAGTTGCAACTGATTTACAGCTACTGGTCTTGTCTGTTTATTAAGGTTAGGTTATCGCCACCTTAATTGTACCCAAGTAATTGTCCTCCTCAACCACGATTTTACCGTGTCCACCACACCAGCGTCCGCTTCGCCCACGACACGGTTTAACACATGGGATTCTACAAACACCAATGACAGGGGATGGGGAATAACAAGGAGTTTCACCGGACACGTTTCATAGCTTTAGAAGCTCTCTGTTCCAATCGGAGGAAGCAAGAATATAAATAGGTTAAATATTATGTGAAATAAATTATTGTACAGCACTTTCATATTTAAGTGAAATACATTCTTGTACAGCACCTTTATTTGAAGATCACACGTTTCTTACTGAAGATCCTGTAGGTGGACATTAATGCCCTCTATAAACGCTACTTCAATTTCTTTTAAATACAAAGAAAACATTTATTTTTGATCCAAATCTATAATTAGCGAGTCAGTTATTTCGTATTGCAGTATGTGTATATTACAGAATCATTTTCTTCTTCTCGACTCGTTCTGTTTATTGATGAAGGTCACTTAAATTTTGAAGCCTAAAATGGTGAAAGGAAATGAACCAATGTGAACAGGGTGAGCAGGACGAGTATTGCCAGTCTAAACGTTTTTCCGTCCTTAATTTCTGTACCTCTCTTAAAAATCAGATATAAACATTACGAATAAACAAATTAATACCTTTAAGTGCTGATTAATAGAACAAAAATCGCAACAATGTACTGGTAATTTTTTTTGTCAACGAATATGTTCTCATACACACATCGCTAATTCATAATTCAAAAAAGCCATTAAAAACGGATAACCTTATCGCATCTGCAACGAAACAAGAGAGGCTGCCACGTGTAATGTACAGTATAGTGAGAACACAGCTGTGTTCTTTTTGTGATTCTATATTCAATTAAAAAAAAGTTCCATGGAATAACCGATATTCTCTCTCTCCAGAACTTATTGAACTATCTCTGTAATGTTATTTAAAAGCTTCATAACTTTTCGCTCTAACGATGACAAGATATGCAATGTCACACATACCTTATTTTTACCTTAATTGGAATTACATAGTGTACTCTGATGTACAAATCGATCATCACTATAAATAGGTCTCAGTACTTAATATAAAGTACTTGTGCTGAATAAATTTAAAATTATTTATTTGGGATAGATTAGAAAAATCGGGTAGTCCTTTCTCAGCTTTAGCTTTTCGAACACATACCTTCTTGTAATAACATACTATTGTGTAATAAAGACAATTGCGTTTGGTAAATTACATTTTGTTGCCTTCATGTGTTGAATAGGTCCATCTAAATATTTTACATTCGATGGTCCGTTAATCAGGAATTATATCCCTAGATAGTGAAGATCAATGAGTTTATCATTTGCTTGAAATGGATAACATAATGAAAAGTGAACCAATTTAGCTGATTAATGCTTATACTATTCACAGCGCACTATGATTAATAAATATTCGTACATAATAGTTTTTGTTTATAAAAGTCATTTTCCAGTGAGCAAAAGTCGTTCCTCAGAAAAACGTCCAAAAAATTTTCTTTACTCGTTTCTCTACACTAATGTACTAGAGTCATTTTCTCTACAAAACAATACTCTAGTATAAACAAACATTCAGGTTATGTCGCATTTATATCCTGACCAGCCCAGAGCCTTAAAATTAAATTTTTTAGCTGATACAGTGTTACATTTATTACAAAGGAAATCGATGTAGGCAATGTAATAAGTTTGTATTTGGTTATGGCGGAACGAGGTGGCGTTAAGCCACTGACTACTTGTCCGGGTCGGACCTCAGCCACCGAACAAAGAACATGGTTCGCGTGCTCAGGCATTTTCTATATGAAAACTAATTTAAGTTTCTTTCGGGGTCGACACCGGATTTTCCTCGCACTACAGCTACATCATTTTTCAGGCTCAATTCAATAACCTTATCGATTTATTAGACATTTTACTGGACAAAGCAACTTCTGTTCCAAAAAATTCTACCGCCCAACTCATTAATGTACTAATGTAAATATTGCCTTCTGTTCAGAAAATAAAATAAAATTAAAATATCGCTTGCCTTTAACGTTTTTAAAATCCTATGTACAATCACACAAATACTAATACACACACACTCACGCATGCCCCTTTATTTGTTCGAAAATTGTTTTGACTTGTTACTTAGGCCTACATCAGCCCTAGTCATATTTGATTCTACTCTATATAAATATTCCCTTATAAAAATAAAACTACTTTAATGAAAAAACTGTTATATTTTATTACGTTTATTCTACACACTCATATATATTTATGTTTATTTAAGTTAATATTAATCGGCCGTCCATTCACAGTTGTTGAACTTATTGTCTTATACATTTAATTGTAATACTTTAAGCAAAAAGTACTGGAGATTAGAAAGTAAGTACTTTTTTTTTAATAAGTATATAGTATTTCATCAATCATAATTAATAAGTCGACTACACAGAGTTAATATACGAAACTAAGCACTATACTTTTTAAAACCTTATAAGACACTTCATGAATAATTAATATAATCATCCCATGATTGTAAGAAAAGTTTAATAACTGTCATGAATCTTTACAAGCGAGGACTTCTAGGAAGAAAGACGTCTTAAATAAGAATTTAATAATATAGAACACTCTATTAAAACAGTGGTTGTTATGAAAATTATACTAAAAACGTTAAAAATTCTGATCATTATGTTACCCAAAATGAGGCGAAGGGTAAGTATTATAACAAAAAAGAAAAAGTGGTGTAATAGTGTTGTAAAATGTCGGGCGTTACCTCCGCGCACTTTTGTTACTTACTGTTGACTGGATCCTCTGCGGTGATGTAGTCCTGTAACACAACTTAATACTATGTTTTTTGTGGGCGCCACTTGGAATCGTTTGTTCCAAGAATAAAATGTGATTATTAAAGAAATTAAAATTTTAAAATCTTACTTCTATGAAAAATATAAACAAGTCAGTTTAGCTTGAAAAAATCAGGTAAGTTTAATGATTCTTCAAAAACAAACAAATCGTCTGAAGGACTAACATTCATAAAAAATTATACAATTGCAGAGTTACTAAAGAAAAGAAAAAAAATTAAATTCACAAGTTATTATTATTATTATTGACAATTTTATTTATCCAATCAAGTATCGGCTAGTATTTTCAATTTTTTACTCAGTTGAAAAGCGTGAGTTTAATACGTGAAAAAATCTTTACTCTCAGGACGTGACTCCTTTGAACTACCACGACATATCAATAAGATGCCTTACAAGAAAAATTAAGTGATTTGAAGGTGTGTGTGGCGTGTGCAGTACAACTGTGTGATAAATGTAACCAGGTAAAAAATGACTTTAATTTTGGTAACTCACGTTCCAATGGTTAATTAATCTCGCACTGGACACTCCTCTCGGGTAGTTTTTCAATCTCGCCTCTTCATGTGTGCACTGAATCTATTTTAAGTCAAAATTGCGATCATTTACAATTTCCGCACTTTTTGTGAAAACGTTTGGCAGTAGATTCTCGTTCAAACCCCGCCACTACAAATCAGCTGCTCCGCGTTGATTCCCAAATTGGCCGCCACAGCGCTGATTCCCATGTAGTCGAGAGAAAGGCTTTGTGTTTGTATGTTTACGTTAAGGGGGTTATTGTCAAGTGAGTTTGTCTTTGCGAACACAGCAGAATTGGTTATCTATTTAAAGTTTTGGTCCCTCCTGGGCCGTTGACGTTCTGGCTGCCTAATTTCTATTAAAATTTGCCGTGTTGCTGCTCTATTTCAGCAACACATTGGCGTGGATTCTTGTAGAGGTTAAGTCAGTCTGTCAATGTACGGGAAAAGCCTTTCTTCGGGTCTTGTGTCGATTTCTCGCCTCTCGGTTTCGCCTTGGCTGCGTTGATAGTGTCGTGGGTGATGCATCTGTTCTGGAGTTCAAGCTTCAAGTGTTTTTTGGGTCGAATTTGGTCTCTCTTTTATACTAATTCAGGCTGATTGTTTTCATTGACTTCCGGTATATTTGTGTAAAAATTCCTTCTAGATTGTTCGAGAATAAAGAAATGGAACATCATGGAACAAATTTAACTTCCGTCGAAGCTTTTAGAACAAATTTCTTATTCTTCACACTAAGGATATTTCAAAATTTACTCTGGTATTTATCAAACAGTTTTACATTAGTACTCACAATTTGCATGCCATTATTACATTTAGATTCTCTGTTTTCAACTGAATCTAATGATACTAATTATGATTGGTTTTTAAATAAATTAACTCTAATAAGTAACACAATATACAACTCTCACCTTGGGTTGTTGTCATTGAAATTCAATTTTTTAGAACAAAAAATTGTTGTGAAACTATTATGTTTCTTCCACAATCTGAACATATAACATTACTATCTTCCTATAACAAAACAAACAAATTTTAACATATATAATACATAGATAATTTCAATTTTACATGGCCCCTGCCCAAGGCCTAGGTTGTTGTCAATGTTATTGTAACGGTCTGAGTTGGTCACCAGTCTGAGTTGATCAAATAACGTCACTGGCTTATGACATCAGAGATAAAGAGGCCCTGGTAGCTGGTTTCCGCTGTCTCTGTGTACATGTACGTTGACGAATTGGAACGTGTGGAAAAGCATTGCATTGCAAAAAAAAAATATCGGTATGGAGAACCATACATGACTTCCATGTTCTAAGATTTATATTTAAAATCATATTTTAAATATGATTTTATTGAAATGAAATATTTCCATAGAAACTACGTCTTTCTACTTATTGCTTCAGCATTAACCACAGTACTGTGGTCACTAACGTATACCACCTCACGTTTTCGCACTCGATTTTCACTGATGATGGCAGTCGATGGCACTGCCGAAAAGTCTGGTTTTACAGAAAACATTGGACTACGGCTAAACAGCCCGGGAAGCAATTTTAACAAAAAACTACTTCTTTGTTGCCGATAACATAGTACACGTATAAAAAATTCTCCCCTCCACCTTCAACTATAATTTTTAATAATAGAAAATTACCCCCACCCTGTTCACCTAACCTCTTCATTTGTAGATATTTCATCTACGTTTCTACAGTGGATTATTATGAGCTTCTTATCAGGATACTTTATTTATAAAAATTAAGTAGTTTACTCTTGTTAAATCATAAAATGTTTCAGGTAAACTACCCCTTTCTCTTAACCGATCTTCTCCAAAATCAATAGACCTTCAGTCCTCTACAATGCAGGGACGCATGCAAAAAAATAATTGATTCTGTTTTAACGTACGGCAGTTATCGTTCGTCATAAAAAAATTTACCCTTGTTAAAACATAAAATGTTGCTGGTAAACTACCCTATTCCCTTAAACGATCTTCACCAAAACTAACAGGTTTTGAGAACTCTACAATTCAGGGCTGTATGAAAAATATTATTTGATTATGTTTGAATTTTCGGCTGTTATCGTTTGCCATAAAATAATACCCTTGTTAAAACAAAAAACGTGGACGGTAAACTACTCCTTTCCCTTAACCGATCTTTACCAAAAACAATAGGTCTTGAGTACTCTACAAATCAGGGCCTTATGCAAAAACTTATTTGATTCTGTTTGAATTTGCGGCTCTTATCGTTTGCCATAGAAAATACCCTTTTCAAACATAAAACGTTCTCAGTAAACTACCCCTTCCCCTTAACCGATCGTCACCAAAAACATTAGGTCTTGATCGTCAACTCTACAATACAGGGTTGTATGCAATACATTGATTCTGTTAGAATTTGCGGCTGTAATCGTTTGCCAAAAAAATAATTAACCTTGATAAAAAACCGTTGCAGGTAAACTACCCCTTTCCCTTAACCGATCTTCACCAAAAACAATAGGTCTTGAGTACTCTACAAATCAGGGCTGTATGCAACAAATTATTTGATTCTGTTTGAATTTGCGGCTGTTATCGTTTGCCATAGAAAATACCCTTGTTAAAACAAAACGTTGCAGGTAAACTACCCCTTTCCCTTAACCGATCTTCACCAAAAACAATAGGTCTTGAGTACTCTACAAATCAGGGCTGTATGCAACAAATTATTTGATTCTGTTTGAATTTGCAGCTGTTATCGTTTGCCATAGAAAATACCCTTGTTAAAACAAAACGTTGCAGGTAAACTACCCCTTTCCCTTAACCGATCTTCACCAAAAATTATAGGCCTTGAGACCTCTACAATTTAGGGCTGTTTGCAAAAGAGCAGTTGATTCTGTTTGAATTTGCGGCTGTTATCGTTTGCCATAGGAATAAATTACCCTTGATTTAAAAAAAACCGTTGCAGGTAAACTAAATTTAATTTAACTGATCTTCACCAAAAACAATAAGTCTTGAGTACTCTACAAATCAGGGCTGTATGCAAAAAATTATTTGATTCTGTTTGAATTTGCGGCTGTTATCGTTTGCCATAGAAAATACCCTTGTTAAAACATAAAACGTTGCAGGTAAACTACCCCTTTCCCTTAACCGATCTTCACCAAACACAATAGGTCTTGAGATCTTTACAATTCAGGGCTGTATGCAAAACATTATTTGATTCTTTTTGAATTTGCGGCTCTTATCGTTTGCCATAGAAAATACCCTTTTAAAACATAAAACGTAGCAGGTAAATTACCCCTTTCCCTTAACCGATCTTCACCAAAATCAATAGATCTTGAGAACTCTACACTTTAGGGTTGTGTGCAAAAAATAATTTGATTCAGTTTGAATTTGCGGCTGTTATCGTTTGCCATAGAAAAAAGATCTACAGACACACAGACACTTTTCGAAAAATGACTTTTTTTCATGTTTTGAGTGTAGTACAATCAGAATCTGCAATAATCTCGAACACGATTTTTTTTGCCATCACCATACTTCCATTTCCTTAAGGAACATGGAAGTAAAAAACAGTCGCTCTGAGACGTTTTTAAAGTGTGGTTGACTACGTTCGGCTAAATCGTGTCTTTAAACATCGTCGCTTTGTTATAAATCAACGATATTATTATTTTGTTGTTGTGTTATATTATTAATTGTGTTTACAGTGTTTTAAGTATCTTACTTAATATTCGACAGTTGTTCGTATTTTGTTTGCATATTCAGATCTCAGTTGGGATAATTAAAATGAGTGTTTTCGAAGGAGGAATAACACCGCTGGATATACAAAGGTTTTTAATTACTGGAGCAATTCCTGAAAAGTGTACAAAATCGTATCAAAGTAGAAACTTTAAGAGACAATGTAAACTTTATGTTATTCGTGACAATAAACTGTTTTATCGTAAATGTGACAGGCTAAGAGGTACAGAAAAATTAATAGAAATTGTTCACGACGATAATAAAAAAAAAAATTGATGGGCGTAGCCCACAAAGGTGCTGATACTAGCAAACAAGCGATTGGTATGTCTGCACATTGAGGAATTAATAGCACCGTGGACATACTTTCACAACGGTACTACTTTTAAAATATAAAATTAAAGGTGACAGATTTTGTAAAAAATTGTTAAGTGTGTCAGAAAGTTACACCTCCATGGGTGTCTTGTGTACCCGAAATGAAGCCAATTCCTGTTCCTAAGAGAGTCATGGAACAAATTGGAATAGATGTTATGCAGTTACCAGAAGTGCAGGGCAAAAAATACATAGTGGTGGCAGTAGACTACTTTTCAAAGTGGGCTGAGGCGAAAGCCCTTAAAAATAAGACTGGCATTGAAGTGGCTAAATTTATTTATGAAATTATATGTAGACATGGTTGCCCTAAAATACAAATTAACGATAATGGTCGCCATTAATAAATGAAGTTTCTAAAGAATTGCATAGACTGACGGGGACAAAACAAAGATTAACATCACCCTACCATCCACAGGCTAATGGATTAGTAGAACGTCAAAATAGGACAATAAAAGATAAACTGAAAAGAACTTTAATGGAAAACATTAATAACTGGCCTGATGTTCTCGAGAGTGTATTATTTGCGTACAGAACATCTAGACACAAAACAACAGGATTTTCACCTTTTTTTATGTTATACAACAGAGAACCAGTTTTACCATTAGACCTTGTTGATGAAGATTATTTGACCGATGAAGACGAGGAGTCTCTTCAGGTAGCTGAAAAAACAACGGATGTTCAAGAAGTAGAGGAAGATATTGTCGAAGAAAATAAAGAAATGGAAAGAAAATTACAAAAAATATTAGAAGTGAAAAAAGTAATTGATGAAGCAGCATTAAAAAATATCAGAAGAGCTCAGATTAAACAGAAAAAGCAATTTGACGAAAGACATACAATAACAAAGAAAATGGAAATAAAACCTGGGAGTAGAGTTTTGGTAAAAATGTGACAAAATTCAAAAATAAATTAATGTTTACTGAACTTCCATGGAGTGGACCATTTACAGTTAACATAGTTTTAAGAAACGAGTATTGTATATTACAAGATGAAAGTGGCAAAGTGAGGAAAAAGAAAGAACATGTAAAAAACTTGAAAATTTTCTACAATCTAAATGATGATAAATCTGATGTGGAGGTTTCTGGTGAGTGGTGTGAAGTGATTTTTTTTTTATGATCCGGTTGACGTAGAGTGGCAAATGGAAAAGTGTAAAGTGTTGGGTCTGTCCTTTGAAGGACAATGCACATGTATTAGAATCGGTCATAAATTAGCACTTGCAAAACCACACGGTGTGAAGAAAATTGTGGGTGACGGAAATTGTTGGTTTAGGGCAGTTTCCTACGTAATTACTGGCAGTGAAGGTTATCACATGGACGTTAGAAACATAGTTGTCAATTATATGGACAATGAATTGAACAACAACCGAGCCAATGATTTATTTAAAGGTAGGACGTCACTAAAAAATATGATAAAAGAAGGCACATGGGAAACTGAAAGTGAGATATTTGGAACTGCATCACTTTTGAATACAAACATTTTTGTGTACACAAAGATAAACTCAAAAAATGGAGAGAAGTGGGACTGGCAGTTATTTACAGCAGGTGCTTCAGCAAATTTAAAAAAAAGTGAAATTCCAAGCCAAAAATATATATACATTACAAATGAAAGTGGTTGTCATTATGAAGTTGTTATTTCAGTTCATGGAATGGGTGTAGTTTAAGCAATACCTACGTGTCTACAGAAAAGTAAGTAGGCTACTATACTATTATTTTATCTCTTACTGTATATAAAGTGTAATGAAAACTATAGACATCTTTTTATAGTGTAAATAATTAATAATTTTGTTTTTATTGTTTAAAATTAATTAATTGATACAGCTTTAAACAATTCGTTAAAACGAATTTTAAAAAGATTAATTATTATGGCAACTTAGAAAGTTACATAAATTTAGTTTCATGAAACAGATAGAAACTAATTTTGTACTGAGAATCCCCGAAATACTCCACTCTGTGCAAGCCGAAACATAACGTTTATTGCATACTGCAAAAATATTTTTGCTATTAGTCTTGTCTTTCTGATTGCATATAATTTACTTTAAGGAATAATGGTTAACACACAAACTAAGTTATTTTTTCATTCAAGTGAGTTTACGTTAAATTCGAATACTTTTAATCCTATAGTCGTTTAATTCTACAAGACCGAAGGAAGTGACAATAAAAGTAAGCGACGATATGACCATCCAATTTTGAATGCTTCATTCGCCGTGTTTAAAGATGAGCTTCTGGAATTTGGAGCTACCAACCACGAAAACATCAGCTCGCACAGTTCGGCGAAATTGGTAAGAAACCTGTAACATTTACTCTGAAATAATTAAGAGCGTGAAGGGGCGCATATACGGGGGGGGGGGGAATGGGACCGGACCCCACCCCACAAGGTCGACAGTTGACAAGAAATTTTGTTAATCTCCTAATTTTTAAGCTGTTTTATTAATTTCACAGCTGTATACGCTAATACAGTAGTACCCCTTTTTTAAATAGAGGTCTAAAAACAAATTTATTACACAGAATATGCGTGTACGTTTGAAATATGAAATATAGGAAATTCAAGTAAGTCAATAAGTATCTTATAAACAATGTTGCAATAGCGCTTATTACTTCCATATTCCTTAAGGAAATGGAAGTATGGTGATGGCAAAAAAAATCGTGTTCGAGATTATTGCAGATTTTGATTGTACTACACTCAAAACATGAAAAAAAGTCGTTTTTCGAAAAGTGTCTGTGTGTGTGTGTGTGTGTCTGTCTGTCTGTCTATCTGTGTGTAGATTTTTTTTCTATGGCAAACGATACCTGCATCTTCGAAGAGTTGCTAGGCTCAGTTGGGGAGGCTTCGATGGAGGCATTTGAGAATGAAGAGGAAGCAGGAGAATTCGAGGATGATAGAGAGGAGTTGGTGCCATCCTATGACGAGGTGTATGAAGCTCTAGAAAAGCTTAAAAATAACAAGGCAGCAGGTTCCGATGGTTTACCAGGGGAACTATTAAAGAGCGCAGGAGGAGGAAAGCGCATAAAGGAATTTGCCCATCTCATAGAGCGAATATGGCTGGAGGAGGTAATGCCTGATGAGTGGAACAATGGGGTGGTGTGTTTAATACATAAAAAGGGTGATCCGCTCATATGTAAAAATTATAGGGGCATCTCTCTACTTAATGCAGCGTATAAGGTATTGTCCAACATCATATTTTCTAGGCTGCTTCCCTACGCTGAGGAAAACATAAAAGAATATCAATGTGGATTCACTACGAATAGGTCAACAACAGACCAAATATTTACACTAAGGCAAATCCTAGAAAAAACGTTGGAATATGGAGTGGCCACTCACCATCTCTTTGTGGATTTCCAGTCGGCATATGATTCAATCAACCGGAAAATGCTATATAGAGCTATGAAGGAATGAAGGAGTTGAATATACCATCTAAGTTGGTGCGTATGGTTGGAGTAGTTATGTCCAATTCTAAGTGCCAAATAAGAATACAATCAAATCTATCTAACTCCTTAAAAACATTGAATGGGTTGAAACAAGGAGATGCCTTAGCGTGTCTGTTGTTCAACATAGCTCTAGAAAAGGTCATCAGGGATTCAGGAATTCAAACTAGCGGACACATAATTCACAAGGAGGTACAGCTTCTGGCCTATGCCGATGACATTGACGTCATAAGTAGGTCTGAATCTGGCTTAAAGGAAGCCTTTCGGGAACTGGAGTTGTCCGCTAAGGCTATGGGCTTGGTTATAAACCAAAGCAAAACCAAATATATGGTTGTAGGTGCCAACACTCGTGCCCTGTCCCTGCGCATTAACGATTATGAATTTGTAAAGGTTAGCACGAGTAGAGGGAAAATGCCGGTTCAAACTCACAAAGGAATGCCGCCTTCTTAAAAAACACTAAAAAACATGATCTCAGAGATGACGCCGCCACCGCTGGACCCGCAGCATCCCGATGGACCACAGCACCGCGAATTTCCGCGAATAAATTTTTTTATTTTTTTAATTTTATTTTTTTTATTTTTTTAATTAAATTGATTTGTTGGGATGATGTTCAATGGACCACCAGCATCCGTGAATATAATTTTTTATTTTTTTAAGAAAGCTGATTTGCATATCAGTGGGTGGCGTTGGGTGGGAGGTTGTTTTTTTATTTCATATCAGTGGGTGGGGGGTGGTTCCAACTCGAAGCATTATAGTGTATACTAAAATATATGATCAGGTGTACCAACCTTTGCATGAGTTCAAATTTGTTGTGTGTTATAATGTATATTAAATCTATATGATCAGGTGTACCAACCTCTGTAGTATTATTATAGTGTATAGATATTTTATATGAGCAGGGTTGTCAAAATTTTCTGCGGTGGGGGGAGGGAAATGTGCGTGTATAGAGCAGATCTGCCAACATTTCTTTCTCTTCTGTGGTGGGAAATTCAAACTATATATGATCATAATTGTTACTCTCTCTCTCTCTCTCTCACACGGTGTGTATGTCTCTCTCTCGTTGTCAAACGTTATGCTCACCGGCATTATAGTGTATATTAAAATATATGATTAGGTGTACCAACCTTTACATGAGTTCAAATTTGTCGCGTGTTATAATGTATATTAAATCTATATGATCAGATGTACCAACCTCTGTATTATTCGTCCTCTCTCTCTCTCTCCCTCTCTCTCTCTCTCACACGTTGTGTATGTCTCTCTCGTTGTCAAACGTTATGCTCAAACTGTGGTCAGTACCGAGCGCATGTATATGAAATTAGAAAGTTTATATTTATTCGACAAATATTAACGTCCTCTCTCTCTCTCTCTCTCTCTCTCGCTCACACTCTCACTTGTTTCAACTGTGTCAACAAATAGTAACGTCCTCTCTCTCTCTCTCTCTCTCTCTCTCTCTCTCTCTCTCTCTCTCTCTCTCTCTCACTCTCACACGTTTCAACTATGCAAGGTTTCATACCCTTTCTCCTGTCTCCCTCTCGTACATTGAGTAGTCGGTGTGATGAATAAATAATTTTAGCCCTCTCTCGTTGTCAAAACGTCGTCTTCATTTTCAATGTATTAAATAATTAATTAATAGTTTTATAATGCAGTCAGTGTGATTGATCCTTGTTAGAAATATATATATTTGGCGTCAATGAACTACTTACCTGTTATGTTGTTACAGACAATACTTCTGTTTTAAGGTTGCAGTTTACACACATAGGTTCAGTAGTGTATAGCGAAATAAATTAAAATTATACACACACATGAAAACGGCGGCTGAAATTCATACAAATCTTCTGATGTAACAGTTCACAAAAAAATAAATTAATTGTACACATGTTCAGAGGTGTAGAGTGAAATAAAATAAAGTCATAATTTGTTTAATGATTAAATATATTTTAACATTCACAATATAAAATTCACAATTAAATAAATACATTAGAAATTGATATTTTTCGAAAGTTTATATATAATTGTGTGTCGTACTTGTAGAAGAAGCAACCTGCAACATAACAATACAACAACATTAAAATCATGTTAAATATCACACACACAGATGCACACGCAACGCGCGCACATACAGACGCATACGCAACGTAATCACACACACACACACACACACATACATACGCATACGCACACATACGCAACGCGCCCACACACAGACGCAAACGCAACGTAATCATACACATACATACAACGTGTACATGTAGGGCCAATAAACAGATAACAGATTTAAATATGCTATAGTCATTGTAAGACGTTACAATCATTGAAGTGTTTAATAAGTAAATTGTATGTATGTATATATCACTGAATAATAATAATAATAATAATAATAATATAATCGTTCTAGTGTTAACGTTTGCTGCAACAGGTAAAGCAGTTACAAATAATTACATATAGGTTCAGAGGCGTATAGTGAAATAAATTAAAAATCCATTCATCAAAACTTTGTAAATTAGAATCTGCACTACATTCAAACATACGCACACACACACACACAATGATAAAAAATTGTTTATTAAAAGTAGTTTGTTACCTTAACGAGGTACATGCAGAACTAGTGCTGTTACAAAATATATATATAGTAGAAGTAGTTATCACCTGAAAAAAGAAACCACACATTACGAACTAATATGTATAAACACAAATATCGTTACAATAATAATAATAATAATAATACATAAACTTACGTTTACTGCCGTCCGAACTGAAGTGTGAGGAGGCAATAACTATAGATATCACAGTAAGAATTTTTTTGTTAACCAGTGGTGTAACGGGGAATTTTAGCAGGTGGAGGAGCAGAGTCGTCATCGTCGTCGGCATGTATCCGATAATGTCCGTACGCAAGGGTATCACGACCATTGTCTAATATATAACGCTTATCATCATACGGTGACAACGCTTGCTTATTTACACGCATCGTGTACAACGTATGATGATCGCTACGTAAACACAACGCACTGACAGAAAACGGACAATGATCAGTGAGACACTTGCGATACATATCGTGTCGCAGACTCCTCTTAATAGCAACTCGAGGCACACCTTTACACACACGTTTTTGACTCGCATTGCTAGAATCTTCGTGGGCCACAAGGAACGAATAACATTTCGCTCTGAGACCTACGAATTCTCTAATAGGACGACCACACGTTTCATCCTTGAACAGTCCGACAACCTTTTTGTTCTTAATGCTATAACAAGGATGAGACGTAGGGTAATCCGAAGTGTCAAAAACGTGCAAGTCCTTCTTCATATCTGCATACAAGTCTGATGTTTGAATATGATACATCAGACTGTCTGTATCAGTCATTAACAATTTAACGTTGCGGCCGTACTTAGCGACAGCATAACGATAATGAAAGTCGTACATTATTGTTTTGCTAACGTCAAGCACCGTGAAGCCGACATACACGGGACGAGAAAGAACGATGGATTTTTTACGGAGTGAAAGCCCCACCAGATCGTTCGTATAACGAATCATACGTTTTAGCCTGGGTGTGGAAACTAGTTTTTGAAGCCGTCGTTCATTCGAGACTAGTTCAAAGTCTATATGTTTCCGTACGTTCTCCAGCGACTTACCGTATACGGCGTTGTTCATCAGTTTGAAAAGGTCTTTTTCAAAGCTGTTGACGGCTGATTGCCTCTTGCGGGTGTTGAAATCGATAAACGGTTTCAACCAAGCGCTTTGCTTAAAACACAACACCCTATGAGTCGCTTTCAGCTCTAAACCAAGACTTAAATACAATTTCAAATTTCGATAATGGAGAACGTAATTTTGTTTGTCCTCCAAAGTTGTTAACAACTTCTCTACGGATGACCCTGATTCGTTATACGATGATCTGTATATACTCTCGTGTAAACGTTTGGAAAAGGGAGAAAGGATATCGTGTGTTATGCGCTGACGCACAGGTGCAAGCGGGTAGTCGGAATGCAGGTCGTGTAAGGTATTAGGATAGTGTAGGTCGACTTCGAGGATGTACCCGATGTCAGCATCATCACTCACAGTACGTACGTCCAAGGACTCGATTTCGTTACGATCGAGCCATCGGAAGTCTGCGTAAGGGAGTGGTTGCGACATGGCTGCACCGTATAAATTGTTACAGTCTGTATACAGAATGAAGGAGGTCGGTTTCGATACATCGTACTGATCTGGAATCAGAGGATTGTTAGCGACTGCGTGACGGTTGGATATCATCGCGCAGCCTCCGCGGATCCCAGATTCGAGGAACAGATGTAGATTTATTTCTGTCAACAGTTCTAATTCGACCCCGGTCATTTTTAGCATCGCGTTCCAAGCGAGTCCGGGAAGCGAGTAAAAATGACATGGGTCCAAGCAGTAATCGCGTAAGGCCATGTCTCGGAAACTTTCAAAGACATCGGCCAGCAGCATTACGTCTGTCAACAAATACAAATCATGGTAATCTCCAAACGTACGCAGATTGAATGCACTCCACACGTTTTGCGCGTGCTCGTAATCTGCGTCCGAAATAGATGATTCCATCAACCGGTTATCAAAGTGTTCACGAGCGGGTAGACTTGTTTCGTTGAACCGAGCAATACTGTCAACCTACTCGTATGGGTATACCCCCTTGCGTACGAGCAGATTGGTCTGTTCATCGAAACCCCGTCTAAGCATTTCCTCTCTGAGCAAAGGAAATTGGCTCCCGGACGCGGACAGATTGGTAACGAGTGTGTCCAGAGAGCGATTAAGAAATTGAAAGGAGTCTACGAAACGCAAGGGACCCAGGGAGAACGACACGTAACGCTCACTGGATGTTGCGATGCAGGATACGCGTTCGTCCTTATATTTCCCTAAACCCTGCATTAAATGGTGACAGTCGTAGCCACGAAGGTTGTGAAAGAAGACGGGGATATGACGAGGCATCTTGTAACTCAGATTACAGCTATTATGGGCTGCTCCCAAGAATTTCCCCGTAAGATGGCAATGATTGCGTACCTTGTCATCGTCTGTCAAAGGGCGCTCACACAAATGACAAACGGTGGCGTTAGTGAACACAACATTGTCATCATCGGACATAATTAATTGTACGTTATGTCGTACCACCTTCATCATATCCTCGGCGTCTTTCAACAACCACGAGAAGAACGTGTCTACAACGTTTTCACCCCGATAAACTTTAGCCTCTCTCCAAAGGCTGTGCGTATGATCGACGATAGCATAGGAGAAACCTGACGGGATATGCATCGCTTCGTATGATGTGGACGATACAGGAGGAGAAGTTAGTTTCTGACGGGCACCGCTGCTATCGACGGAGTAGAATTCACCTAACTCGTGCACTGTCGTCGGGACGTCGTTACCAGGTGAACACGATTGAAGCGGAGTGATGAGGGACTCGAAGTCGGCGTAGACGGTGAAGGGTACTTTAAGACAGTGCGCGTAATTTTTAAAGGACATAAACTTCTCCTCCTCCGTGGGCATTTTGGTTTTCTGCTCGCCGTAAGGTGTGCAGTAGGGGAGATGATCGGACAGACCATGTTCTGTGGTGAAACGATGCAGGCAGTAGTCACAGTAAAATGATTTATGATCGTGTTTTGTTAGGGAAAATAACAATCTATTCATGTTACTGATAAGACAGTAATGTTTTCGGCTATTCGTATCGGTCAGAAGCAAAAGATTAACGTGATGCGACCTGTCCTTATTCGGGGTAATTCTCAGAGGGTAAACCTCATTTTTTGATTCATTTTTGATATTGTCTTCTATATCATAGCCGAAAACGTTTATAGAAATGTTAGGATTCTGTGCTTCAAATTTGGAAATGGACTTTAACGAAACAGGGTACTCGATACCGGACATATTTAATGTGTTTATGAATGGGATGTAGTTTGAAGCACGGTCTCTATTACGTTCTTGAGGGTGTATGTGGGCTAGAACAGACCACAGAAAACACATTTCATCCTGGGGGTTCTTGATGTTGACTACTGCCCTGGTGTGTGAGAGTTTTCGCGGGGTTGGAAGGTAGGAGGACGCTGCTAGAGGCTGATACCGTCCAACAACCAGTTCCAGCTTTAGTACAGCATCCACCGTCCATCCGCTCCCGTCACGGGTAAAATTAGATATGCTATTGAAGATTTTATCGTAGGATTCATCGAGTAGACAATTCAACTCGTCGCTGTCGTCCGCGAGCAACGTGCGACAACGTCCGTGGAAGACGGCGTCTTTCGTTACCTCTTTCTCCTCACCACTGTCACCATCTACCACGGTTTTGGTAAAACGTATCCTGCACGCAATATGCCACTTGATATTGCGTAAACGTGCCTGCTCTGCCTGAATATCCTCAAGCAATAAAGGACGTGCCTCAGTCATTACGAATACTACGTCATGATCCGACTCGTTGACGTTCACTGGAATGTAGACGAAGGTTGTGATGCACCCTCGGACACTACTGTTCCTCTCGATATAAAACCGAGTCACAACTGAAACAATAGAAACATGAGTATTAGTAACCAATAGGAATGATAAATAACGTGTACACACAAATTCATGTTTGTAGTAAATAAATAACACTCGTCGGGGGGGTAATATGTCAGTTTATTACAAACCGTGAAGATGTCGGCTACTCCTGATTTTAGTATTGAAAGTGAAAGAATAAAATCATTCAAGTATTGGGAAGTGACGTTTATCAGCCCCGACGAGTTAGCGTTTGCAGGATTCTACTTCTACCCTAGAAATTTCGATGTTTGTGGACATAGTATGTCATTCGTAGACGATAGAGTTAAATGCTTTTGTTGTGGAATTGAATTAGTTGATTGGAAAGAAGGTGACAAACCTATGAAGGAACATGAAAAATTTTCATCTACATGTCAATTTCTAAACGATGTTAAGAGTGAGACTTTTCATGCACACACCAATAGACATAGTATGACTCAAACGTTAATTCGCATCAGCAAGTTTGCACACTACATAATTACAAAAATAATTTCTTAACTGTGAACTTTTTTTTTACCTTGTTCAGTCTGCTCCTCCCCACTAAACATACACATACATGTATTAAAGTCAGTAAATAATGTTTTTACTAGTAACATATAACAGCGTCTTACATACCACTCGAATCTATATATGCTGTTCTGTTTCAGATAATAATAATAATTTGATCACACACACACATACATGTATTAAATCAATAAATAATGCACTTGATAAATTATGCTTACCAAACTAACGTATGTTGAATACACACACAGGAACTTGTGTATACTGAGACGTACAATAATTCAAGCAGTTTTTCAACTATTAAAAAACTGTTGAGATAGATTTATCAACGCACGCAAGCAGTCAGTGTGAATCCGATAAAATTCAGTTATACCTAAAAATATATATATCTTCAATTAGAAGTGTATAAAAGGTACAGTAAGAATATATTTCAGAAAATTGTATTAAATTCAAATATATATCTTCAATTAAAAGTGCGTTAAGAATAAAAGTACGTTAAGAATATATTCAGAAAATTGTAATTTGATCATACACATACGCTTACACACACATGTATTAAATTAAAATATATATATCTTCAATTAGAAGTGTAATATAAAAAATATGGTAAGAATATATTTCGTAAATTGTGGTTTGAACATACACATACATGTATTAAATAATGTTTTAATGCAAATAATTTTTACGTTTAAATAAAATCTGTACATACAATAAATTATACTCACCAAAACTATTGTATGTTGACTACACACAGGAACTTGCGTATACTGCGATTGCACAATAATACAGTCTTCCAACTATTAAAAATGTCGTGATAGATTTGTCAGTGCACGCAAGCGAGTCAAATGAGAATTTATCGTTAAATTTGTTGAGTATATATTGGTCTCTGGTGGTAGGGGAAAGCCGATGTTTGTTTTGGACGTGAATACTTTCTAATCCATAATTACTTGTGATGGGTGCAACTAATGAGTGTCATGTGTCATATTAGAAAGTGAAAGGCGGATTTAGCGAATACATACACACACACACATACACACACACACACACACACACATACATACAATGGTTTATTTCGGTAGAACCATCTGAACATACATGCAATTAGTTGTATAGTAATCAGAATGTGTGTGAGAGAGACAATTTAATAGTTTGAATTTTATACCACAAGGTAAACTATATTTTTTTTTAAGTCGGGGGTTGTTTCCGAAAATTATTATTTAAAACTGTTAATTGTTTTATTAAAATCTTACGTACGTGCCAAATTAATTGCCGACGGCGACTCTGCTCCCCCTCCTGCTAAAATTCCATCTGTTAAAAACAAAAAGAATTCTCACTGTGATATCGATAGTTATTCTCTCTCCACGCTTCAGTTCGGACGACAGTAAACGTAAGTTTGTGTATTATTATTTTAACGATCTTTGTGTTTATAAATATTAGTTTGTAATGTGTGGTTTCTTTTTTTTTTATAGTATAATGGAAAACGCTGCTGTAATAATTGACTTTCACTGCTTTTATGATGACAACGGCAATTATATAGTAAAGGAGTTGTCGGTTATGGACGTAACACGTTTTGCATGCAGACATTGGATTTTCGCCCCGCCTGCTACAGTCGTTACGAATTCGAAATACACTAGAACCAACTGCTGGTTAACGACAAACTATCATGGGCTAAGATGGGATGAAGGAGAGACACCGTACGACAATCTTGTTTCAGTGTTAACAACGTATACGAACATATATAAATATGTGTTTGTGAAGGGTCTTGAGAAAAAACGTTTTTTAGAATCGAAAATAATTCATTATCATATAATAAATCTTGATGACATTGGTTGCCCAAAAGACGTACCAAAAGACATTCCTGGGGCGTTATGTCTTACACATTGCAATTCTTCTTCTACACTATGTACAAACCATAATGTGCACGCACTTAGAGAGTGGATAATTAATGATTTTTCTGTTATACAAACATTTTTAATGTAAGTGTCTCATAGCATTGTTAATTTCATTAGGTAAACTTGTATATGGCTGCAGGCGATAACTATTTCTGATGACTTTCCTAATATATATTATGTAACAGCCATAATTCTACATGTATGTACATGCAAAGCTTCAGGGGATGAAAAACACCATCTGTTAAAAACAACAACAAAAAGTCTTGCTGCAGGCGATAACTATTTCTGACGACTTTCCTAATATATATTTTGTAACAGCCATAATTCTGCATGTATGTACATGCAAAAACACCACCTGTTAAAAACAACAACAACAACAAAAATTCTTGCTGCAGGCGATAACTATTTCTGACGACTTTCCTAATATATATTATGTAACAGTCATAATTCTGCATACAAAGCTTCAGGGGATGAAAAACATCACCTGTTAAAAACAACAACAAAAATTCTTACTGTGATATCTATAGTTATTGTCACTCCATACTTCAGTTTGGACGACCGTAAACGTAAGTTTATGTATTATTATTATTGTAACGATATTAGTTCGTAATGTGTGGTTTCTTTTTTTTTTCAAACGATAACTATTTCTAGTAGTCTGTGGGCTTGACTTTCCTAATATATATATTTTGTAACAGCGCTAATTCTGCCTGTGTGTATGTACATGCAAAGCTTCGGACGATGAACGTGAACTTTCCTGATGACCACATCACCACCATTACTTTCACTAGTCTTCTTTGTAGTCATTGTTTAGTTCCACCTAGTTTGATACAGACGTCTTCACTTCTCATAAATAATGTCGTTTATCACAAAATTCAATGCAGTTTCTGCTATTGAGTACAAACGGTGTGCAGAATTAACATTGAACAAGCAGTATCCGATTGTTAACATGGTGCATGTGGACACAAGATATGGGAAGTCTGTGCTTGTAACGTTGGAAGATGGTGAGCTACGCTATCGTGTATATCTACCTAAGAGGTATGCTTGCGTCTTTACAGATGAAGAGCTCCGTCATATAAGCCCCAGCGACCTACATCTCGTGTTTCGAGGCATGAGGAATCAAACAGTACATATGGAAATCGTACCTCGTTAAGGTAACAAACTACTTTTAATAAACAATTTTTTATCATTGTGTGTGTGTGTGCGTATGTTTGAATGTAGTGCAGATTCTAATTTACAAAGTTTTGACGAATGGATTTTTAATTTATTTCACTATACGCCTCTGAACCTATATGTAATTATTTGTAACTGCTTTACCTGTTGCAGCAAACGTTAACACTAGAACGATTATATTATTATTATTATTATTCAGTGATATATACATACATACAATTTACTTATTAAACACTTCAATGATTGTAACGTCTTACAATGACTATAGCATATTTAAATCTGTTATCTGTTTATTGGTCCTACATGGTACATGATTCAAACCAAACGTGTACACGTTGTATGTATGTATATGATTACGTTGTGTTTGCGTCTGTGTGTGGACGCGTTGCGTATGTGTGCGTGTACGTCTGTGTGTGTGTGTGCGTGCACGTGTGGTGTAACCCAAACGTGTGTACGTTGCGTTTGCGTCTGTGTGTGGGCGCGTTGCGTGTTTGGTTACGTTACGTATGCGTGTGCGTATGTGTGTGTGTGTGTGATTACGTTGCGTATGCGTCTGTATGTGCGCGCGTTGCGTGTGCATCTGTGTGTGTGATATTTAACATGATTTTAATGTTGTTGTTGTATTGTTATGTTGCAGGTTGCTTCTTCTACAAGTACGACACACAATTATATATAAACTTTCGAAAAATATCAATTTCTAATGTATTTATTTAATTGTGAATTTTATATTGTGAATGTTAAAATATATTTAATCATTTAAACAAATTATGACTTTATTTTATTTCACTCTACACCTCTGAACATGTGTACAATTAATTTATTTTTTGTGAACTGTTACATCAGAAGATTTGTATGAATTTCAGCCGCCGTTTTCATGTGTGTGTATAATTTTAATTTATTTCGCTATACACTACTGAACCTATGTGTGTAAACTGCAACCTTAAAACAGAAGTATTGTCTGTAACAACATAACAGGTAAGTAGTTCATTGACGCCAAATATATATATTTCTAACAAGGATCAATCACACTGACTGCATTATAAAACTATTAATTAATTATTTAATACATTGAAAATGAAGACGACGTTTTGACAACGAGAGAGGGCTAAAATTATTTATTCATCACACCGACTACTCAATGTACGAGAGGGAGACAGGAGAAAGGGTATGAAACCTTGCATAGTTGAAACGTGTGAGAGTGAGAGAGAGAGAGAGAGAGAGAGAGAGAGAGAGAGAGAGAGAGAGAGAGAGAGAGAGAGAGAGAGAGAGAGAGAGAGAGAGAGAGGACGTTACTATTTGTTGACACAGTTGAAACAAGTGAGAGTGTGAGCGAGAGAGAGAGAGAGAGAGAGAGAGGACGTTAATATTTGTCGAATAAATATAAACTTTCTAATTTCATATACATGCGCTCGGTACTGACCACAGTTTGAGCATAACGTTTGACAACGAGAGAGACATACACAACGTGTGAGAGAGAGAGAGAGGGAGAGAGAGAGAGAGGACGAATAATACAGAGGTTGGTACATCTGATCATATAGATTTAATATACATTATAACACGCGACAAATTTGAACTCATGTAAAGGTTGGTACACCTAATCATATATTTTAATATACACTATAATGCCGGTGAGCATAACGTTTGACAACGAGAGAGAGACATACACACCGTGTGAGAGAGAGAGAGAGAGAGAGAGAGTAACAACTATGATCATATATAGTTTGAATTTCCCACCACAGAAGAGAAAGAAATGTTGGCAGATCTGCTCTATACACGCACATTTCCCTCCCCCCACCGCAGAAAATTTTGACAACCTTGCTCATATAAAATATCTATACACTATAATAATACTACAGAGGTTGGTACACCTGATCATATAGATTTAATATACATTATAACACACAACAAATTTGAACTCATGCAAAGGTTGGTACACCTGATCATATATTTTAGTATACACTATAATGCTTCGAGTTGGAACCACCCCCCACCCACTGATATGAAATAAAAAAACAACCTCCCACCCAACGCCACCCACTGATATGCAAATCAGCTTTCTTAAAAAAATAAAAAATTATATTCACGGATGCTGGTGGTCCATTGAACATCATCCCAACAAATCAATTTAATTAAAAAAATAAAAAAAATAAAATTAAAAAAATAAAAAAATTTATTCGCGGAAATTCGCGGTGCTGTGGTCCATCGGGATGCTGCGGGTCCAGCGGTGGCGGCGTCATCTCTGAGATCATGTTTTTTAGTGTTTTTTAAGAAGGCGGCATTCCTTTGTGAGTTTGAACCGGCATTTTCCCTCTACTAGCACGGCAGGTCCTTCTGCGACTGCACCCAAAGCGCGCCTCTTTAAGTGTTTGTTGAATTGTTACATTGCTGCAAACAGATTACTCAAGTATGAATGTGTAGTCTAAACGAACACAAGGAATGATTAAACAAACAACGCACACTACCTTGGACAGGCACAGAGACAGCGGAAACCAGCTACCAGGGCCTCCTTTATCTCTGATGTCATAAGCCAGTGACGTCATTTGATCAACTCAGACTGGTGACCAACTCAAACCGCTACAGTTATAACACAATAATTAGTCTCTTTCTTTAACATATGTAGTATTTCACTAGTGTACACTCAGAGTTTATTATATTGTCTGTCTTTTGTGATACCTGGTTACTCTTTACACATATTATTTTTATTACAGGATACCATAGCATCATATTGATTGGTCTTGAGATGCCCTTTTTCATGGTGTGACAAATCTCACTCTTCTAAGTAAATTCTTTCATAATTGATCTTCTTTTCAACTGAGTTTGTTCGTTTTTAAGGTATACTGAAGTATTGTACCATTCTATTTTATTTTTGTCAACATTTTGTAAATATTTAGCCAGATATGACTATTTTTGTACTGGTTGATTGGATCCAGCCATACATGGTATAGGCAAATATTTTGCTAACTCGACTATTACAATGTTAAAGTTAGTCAAATATATTAGTATAGTCGCTTTATATTATATTTCAACTTTCTAATGCAATTTGGTTGCATTTTGGCAACATTAAATCCATAAATCATACAATATTATATGCCTACCACATGTTTTTAGTTAGTACTGTTTTTGGCTATTTTGACTGATTTTTATTCATTTGACAGCTTTCTTTATCTAAGATAAATTGTTCACTTTTGTCTGCTCGACAATTACATATAGTTTTTATTTCAAATTGATAATAATTAATTTTTACATGAAATCTGAGTGTTTGGTCTCAAATCCAACACATTAATATTTTTTTTTGTCATAACAAATATATAATTTTTATTTTAACTTAGATTCTTTCTAATAATGTATTTAAGTCATTTAATACATTTATTTTATTTACATTACATAATATAATAATGGATCATGTCCATTCATTCACAATAAATAGTTCTTAATACTCTATTCAGACTTAATAATTAATGACTTCATTTTGGTTGATCCTGATATTATTTGTCTCTCTCATATGGTTTTTTCACTGTTATTCACTTTAATAATATATATGGGGTTTGTGTCTTAGTCAAAGTCTGGTCGTTTTTCATGTTAGTAGTAATAATTATTAGACAATATTACACAATTTTTTAGGACTACTTGGGTTCGATACTGTTCACCTCACTTTCCTCTTATGATAATTGCTATGTAAATGATTTCATTTATGGAACGTTCTGTGACGTTACAGTATACACATTCGGTATTTGAGAGATAAGAGTAATAACTACATTAAAGAAGACACCAGATAGGTATAGGTTTTTTCCATTCGAATTACGAAAGCTAAATTCATTTATATTTCTATCCAGGTTGCCATAAAATTGGACTCTAGATATTTTACTTAAAATATTTTACGTGAGTGTAAGGAGCAAACTATAGGTAAGATTTTACTGTTAGGATTCGAGATCCATGTGAACAATTGAAAATTTGGAATGATAAACACTTCATAAGAAACAAAGGTCTGAAAAATTGACGAATTTTTCCTGGTTGCCGTGTTTCCTAAGGGTATAGTTAAGTTAACATTCTTGCGTGAGGTTAACTGAAATATTTTAATCATCTGTTGATAAACTTAAGTGAACTTTATCTGGCGTACTTTGGTCTATTTATATACCGGACTAAGTATATGTAATTTTTCTGATGCAAAGTAGTGTGGCGTGTGTTTTTCTGTAGCAGTAATACTAGACATAATTACGAGGAGTAGTTGAAACGTTTTGCGGAGCGACATGTATAGCTTAGTGGTAGAACTAAAATCTTACATGTGTTGTAATATTCATATTTCATGTGAACACTTGTTAATTTCCAAATTTATCTGTCAATTTATTCATTATTCAATATACCACCTATTCGAAATTTACGTGTCATACGTGTTTTGAAAACCAAACATCGAGCTGTGATCCTTTTGTTAAAAAAGGTCCGACACCAATGAAAATTTACAACAAAATCGTAAATGTTATAAGTGATGCGGCGTCTTCAAGAACAGTAGTTTGTAAGTGGGCACTCAAGTTTAAACGTGGTCGAACGAGCATTGAAGTTGATCCCCGCAGTGGTAGTCCATAAAGTGCAACGACTCCAAATGTGGCACCCATCTTGCACAAAGTCTTTCACACCGAGTTCATGAGATAAAATACCATACACACGCTTATGTGAGGTGCCTATGATCTCATCAATGACATCCACTCTCAAGTGCCGATCTTGCAAATGATATCTGGATGTGTTGCACTTTTTGGGCGTGCACTACAGAGACCATGTTTAAACTCAAGTGTCCACTTTAAATCCACTGTTTCTGAAAGTGCAGAATCTCGCGACACATTTACCACTTTGTTGTGAATTCCAATGTCGCTAGACGGTTTTTAACAAAGACCTCAATCACAGCAGGATATTTAATTTTATCCATTTTTCGAACAGCTGGTAACAATAAATAAATATTTGAAAAATAAAAATTATCAGGCGCTTACATGAGATACGAACCTTACAACAATATTGTAATTCTACCGCGAAGCCGTAACCACTTCACAAGCTTTTCTACTTTAATTGAATCCTCTTATAGTTTTTAAATATTTTAAATCAGTTAAACGATTTATTGTACGAAATTTGGTGTTTCTCTTATACCTACTATAATCTCATATTATCTGTAAATCTCATACAATCTATTTTTAATTAGATGTATTTGTAATTACATTTATAGAGAGCTTCACAATCCCCAAACCTAACCTCAAACAGTTCCAACATTACGTTTCAGAACACTCTCCCTACCAAATCATGGTGTTCCAAGCTTTGTCATTACTTCACTGCATCCTATTCTCGACTATACCTCTATCTCCTTCACGTGGCTTCCATACAAATATTTTCTGTCACATCTACAATACAGAGTACGTGACCGAATCCTTTAATTCCTCGTTACTATATGCTATGTGTTGTTGTCCAGTGGATATTTATTTTCATTTTATCGCCTCATTCAAAATACGGCCAAGTAAAGACGTTCCAACACTACAACGTAAGGAACACGGTCTACAGGCAACGTCTGCTTATCACACCACGTTAAACCAACCGTTTTCATCAATTTCCACCTGAAATGATTTCTACGATGGCTCTCCTCTGCTGTTAGTCCCTATTTGATTATTAATACTCCCAAGCACTTAAATTCACTAACTGACTGATTATTGAATTATTGTCAAGGGATTGTTAAAAACGCGCGTCAGAATAAGCTACTAAATATTTTGCTTTGTCAGCATTATTCGTCAGTCCACGTTCATTATATCCTCTAATTAACACCATAAACTCAAGGTTAATACCATTCTATGCAACTATGAAATTACATTCTAACATTCACAAAATTAAAGATAGTAGATAGTCATCTACTATAGGGAATCCAATTATTTTTTGTATTCTTTTCCATTCATTCCCATAATTGAAACAACTACCAGATAAAGACTGAATAATAAAGAGAATATGCTACATCCCTGAGTATTTTATATCCATGTGTGTATATTTACAGTTTCACGCTAAGTGGAAATATAACATGTGACATTCGATTGGCTATTTTAACGTAAACCTCGTTGTATTTACATAGTTTTCTTAACTATGTTTACACGGCTAGAATCTATGTCTTTCACGCCTAGTAACCACCATATATCAACTCTGAGAATTAAATCGTACGATTTTTTTCAGATTGATTAATGTTCGGTTCTTCTGACTGCACTATCTAACAGCTATTGCACAGTAAATGGGTGTTTCTGCCCTTCACTTAATATGTTGAATGTTGCTCGTGATGATTTTGGAGAACATTCTACCCAAGGTGGAGTATAGCCTACACTTAACCCTCTAAAGTTACAGGGATCATTTTTTCTCCTTTCTTATACAATATGCAATGTATTATATACAGGTGGTGTAGCGTCAGATATTGCACGTACATTCTGACCTCCCAGTTAAAAACAAAAATATTCTTACTTTCCTCTTCTACAAATTTTAACATTTTATAATAAACAGCTTAGATAAAACAACATACATTATTTGTATTAACGTGTGGTAACGAGTGAAATCCATAGTTAATCTTAAGCAATGGGTGATCAATGCTGAGTCACCTGTTTATACCACGTGCAGAGAGCGCTTAGAATATTACCGCAAGCAGAGCAGAAAGAGCGTTAAGCTGTTGCCTCCAAGTGTCTGTTTTTACAATATAGGCCCCTACTACTTTGCGTGTGTGTGTGTGTGTGTGGGAGGGGGCAGCGCTGAATCACTGCGTTCGTACGCTAGTGTCATCTTTGCGATTCAGTGCAGTCTGCAGCCGTTTATAAGCTACAGAGTTAATTTTAGCTTACCTGCAGAGTTTGCCCTAAACTCTGTATATTGATTTGAGTGTGTGGAATTACAGCTTCTATTTGCCAATTGCTGAATGAAAAAATCTATTGAATACAAAAAAGTCTTAATTTAAGAGTGGATGGTTTACCGAAACATTGCCGTTTTACAATCATGAACAACTGAAAACGAACTGAGCAAAATTTATTGTAATGACAGAAAGCATTTACTTCGAGATGACCTACTGCAACAATTGATTATAAACGATCGGGGCTGTTCTCACGAGGAAGTAACCAAAGTGTTACAGTCTCTAATAATCCAATCCACGTACACTCAAATGATATTTACGACGATCTAAATTTAAGTTGATATCAGTTTTACAAGGCATTTTATTTTGTATGGAGGTGAATTTCTCCAGTTTTGGAAACTACGCTACGCCACTGACAATATGCCACATTGTAACTTACGATTATTTCCTATATGTTTCATAGATATATATGTGACACGGGTAAGAAACATGCAGACAATAGCAATGAGGATACTCTCAAAGTTTTATGATTAGATTTAATAATGATAAACACACTTTCATAAATTACACACACTCACACACACACACACACACACACACAATTACTGCTGAACGATTAAATATAAGAATAAGAAAATACTAGTTAAACTGTTTCGGTGCAGACTAAACGAAATGCAAATAAGAATAATTTATTATAACCGTAAAATAATTCAAATGCCCGGTAGAAGGACGATATCCGTCATAAACCTACTGGTATTTTTCTCGCTAGAACACACTAGAACTGTTAATCTAGTAGTGTTATCAATAAAATGTATGGTTACTGACCACGTAATGATGATTACTGACTTTAATGACAGTCATGACTTTGTTATCATTAATCATGTAACACTGGTGTTCATGAAGTATTAAAATAATAAATGTTAGTTTGAATAGTTGCCCAACATACGCTGTTACTATATGATTTACTTATTTTAGGTTTTGTTATACATCGCGAATTAGGAAGTAAACAGTTTTGTGAATAAGGTGAAGTAAAATCCTGCAGAGGAAACGTTATTGTCGTCACAACTATTTTGGAACCATAAGTCAACGTAAACCGCAATTTTTATTCGCCAAACATGTTTATAATAACGACGTCTATGTGCGGTAAAACATGCTGTTTATACGACTCTGTTTGGGTTCTCCCTTACAGACATCACAAGACTTACTCGTGTTCTATGGTCATAATAATATCTTTACAAGTGGTAACATGCTCGTTGCACTGAGGTTTAGTTTCCCTCTCCGTGTTTACACTTGCTTTGAATACTAAAAAGCTGTACTACCTACCTGATCTATACGTGTGTGTGTGTGTGAGGGCGCGCGCGCGCTCGCTCTAAGAATGTTGAAAAGACGATTCACTGTAATGGTGTGCATTACAGATGTAATACCCCGTACATCGTATTCGGAGTTAACAACCTCATGGACTCTGAAATCGAGCATTGAAATACATATGAATAAGTTAATAGCACGCCATTACTAGACTGTAAAAGTCTTCAATTTGAAAATTTAGAAACATCCTAAATCCAAAAGGCAGGAAAAACTAAAGTTAAAGTAAAATTAAAGTAGTCCAGAACACAAGTAAATAATCAAAGACTAATACTCCTCCCCAATAACACTCCCGTATCTCTTGAATTCACGGAATTGAACTGAACTGTTGAACTGACATTCGTGTCCTATAGTATGGCGTGATGTTTTGTTCAGAGGATTCCAAATTGATCGGGCAAAGTAAAGAACGGTTTCATTGAACGGCTATGGAGCATTGTATCTACTTACTGATTCGGTAATTATGTGACAATCCGAGGTCACTTATACGAGCCTTAAGATCGTTCGTAATGTGTTACAGAGTTACAGACATTAACAGATATTACAGACTACGGTTTGAAATTCGACGGAGTGAAATTGTGCGGACGCATGCTGTTGCTGTTGCTTTACCTGCTGCTCCTCTGTTCAACAAATTGAAGGGAGTCAGCGTAAAAACTTGAAACTTATGAGATAATGTCAGGCCCGAGCCTTGTAAGATTGGCACAACGTGAGGTAAGAAGTGGACACACTTTTATAAAACTAAACAGTCCTCATAATTTCATCAACAAAGCCGCAGGAGAGATTGGTTCATTAATTCAACATTATAATTAATCGAAGGTGTGGCAACTCTAGCTCAAAGATCTGTAAACCTATAGGTGTTTATATCTTTGCTCTAGCTACAGTATGCTATTTATCTAAGCACCATATTTACAAAGTTAATTCCCTGTCCCATTCACCACTCGTGACTGAACTAGTGTTGGTAACATAGATAAACCAGCTTGAATCTGATCTGTGTGGTATCGAGAAAAATAAAGCCGTACAAACTAATTGTTAGTTTCTCCGACAAAAAATTGTTTGAGTCTCGTGGAAATAACAGAATCGTTGCAATAATCTGATATCCATGTTATATTTATTTGTACCTAATTAGTTACTGAATTATGGAGCTTAATAAATTATACTTATACTGTACTTAATAAGTTACCGAAGACTTGCTATAGATTATAGAGAATCAGTGACCAATTTGTTATGCTATTTGGGACTACCAAGCATGTCTTCACTTTCTCACAAAAGAATCAAGTGTAAACGTTAAATGAGCATGTTACCTCATTAATGTAAGACTGAATGTTAGTAACGCGACGCTTAGTGTGTGGCGCGCCGCTAGTCATTTTGCACGCGTGGTATACGGTAGTTTCATTTACACGCGTTATATATTTCTATACGAAATAAAACGTGACAAGTGTTCCAGTTGGGGTCACAATAGAGCTCGAAAAATTATCAGCTAGGTAAGCTGGTTTATTTACACGCTGACTTTATAATTAACTCCATTAAAGTTTATATACATAAAACACTGACACGAGCCAGGTTGTGGGCGGTTTGTTTTAATTTGAAAACAAATAACAACATCATCCAATTACAGCTAACACGTCAACATTTATGTGCTGGGCTCGTATACATCAACAAGGAAAGTTATTTATGTCATTTTACTGTTGCAAGTTTGTTTAAAAATTGTCAATTTTCTTCATTTAAACACAATGTGTGAAAAACTTTTTTTTTCAGTATCATCAAAAGCTCTTAACTAATGTGTCTTCAGAATACTTGTCTGATAGTATTGGTTGTTGTTACGTAATTAAGTTATGTGAACTTAGTGATATTAGTTATGTAATTAATTAGTGTGTATGAAATCTGGTTTCGTTTACCGTACTAGTATACAGTCCGTCCAGTTTGAGTAACATGCTCAAGAGGTGTAAAGTAGTTGAAGCATGGTAGATAGAAACATGCCAATGAAGATACGATAATCAGGTAAAGAAGAAGTGGGGCGGGGCGTGCCGTTCACCTCTACTGTTTAACGTATACATTTAGCAGATGATCAAGTTTTGAAGGGAAGATTTTTTAACTTTATTTAAGTTAAAATAGCTAGTAAGTAACATACAGATACTGTCTGTTTCATCTACAGAACTATCTGCTTCGTAGAAAGGAGATTTCGTGTTATATGAAAAAGGCCGGAAAGGAAAAAGGAAAAATAAGTTGGTGGGAATTGGAGATGACACATGTAAAATGTAAACGGCAATACATGAAATATGTAAGCGCAGGTGTGAAGATGAAATAGGTAAGGCTTTCGAGTAAGTGATTAGCGGAATCTCAGTTGTTGAGCAGTCCATCAAATATATAAACCTAGGATGAGAAAAGCAAAAATAACTTCTTTGAAAAGAAAACATTGCTAAGCTTAAGAAGTACTAGGTTCAAATTGAGAAAAATTTCATATTTTTTTATATGAAGCCTGTGGGTATATGTGCCCATTGGGTAAAGATTTGTACTAGAAAAAACTGCAGAAATTTCTTGGATTGACTGGCGAAGAAATGGTTATAACTTTGGGAAGTAATGATGGGTGCATAAAAAAAAGAACTGCAAAAATTGAAGGATGGGTGCATAAAAAAAGAACTGCAAAAATGTTTATTGAAAGGCACTATCTATGCCTGGATATCTTATTGTGAAATAATCACAATATCACAATAGTTGTAAATTATTCACAGTAGTTGTATTTTACTAAACTATGGAATATTATTAGTATTATTTTAAAAAATTAGGAGCACATAAATATTGTAAACTAGAAAAGACGATTGCATTAAAATTCGATAGATATGTTTAGACGTGGCATTATGTTTAGAATGCGTGAGGAACAGTGTCGCGTTATAGGAAGAGACACGGATATAACACAAGAAGATAAAAGACTTCTCACAGTCGCCAACGTTAGATTTCACTTACTTTCCTTGGGTAATCATCGGCGCGAAAATTTTTAATTTCTAGTCACCATACACTGGTGGGCAGAGCTAGTAGTGACTATATAACCAACTTGCACCAACTTGCAACTAGTAGTGACGTCTGGACGGTTATAAATAAAATTACGCACACAGATGACCTTGGTTGCCCTGTGTAACATTGCGTGATACTGCAATAACTGTGATTGTGCGCGACGTAGTTTGGTGAGTGATTATATTTAAAGAGAGAGAGTCAACTATTAAAAGATAACTATTAACAGCTAATATTGTTGCGTTCTCTAGTGAGTTTTATTTAACTTACTGACTTTTATTACCGGTCGTTTACGGAACTATTAATACTCAAACTATAATTGGAAATGTATTAGTTAGTATTGTAGTTGATTTGTTGTAGACATATTTATTGCAGGTTTATGTAAACAACGATTTTTCTGCCTTCAATAATTTATTCCATGTTTTAATATCATAACCCATGTTTACATCAAACGAGGATAGTCGTGGTAAATAAATTTATTTATTTGCAGTTATACTAATCAATATAGCGGTTATTTAGGTATCTATAAAACAATAAATAAGAATATTTCTCATGATAAGGTGGAAAACTAAATTCAAGGAACTAGTTGTCACCTTCATCCTGCATGTAATTAGTAGAATAACGCCGATTTATCGGTAAAACAGGTATAGAAGTCATAACAATTTTTGTCTTAAAAATAAAGTTTTATGTCTTTACGCCACGTAGTAATATACGTTTATTTAGCTTGAATATATTAATAATAATTTTGTATTATGTACATTTATATTTTGTAATTTGTTCTGTTACTATACAGGTATACGTGGGACAAAAGTTTTTACTCATTTGTGTGTGTGTGTGTGTGTGTGTGTGTGTCTGTGTGTGTACCCGCTCGCACGCACTCGTAACAGAGCAGTAGGGTTTTAGAAAACGCGTGCATGACAATGACATGAATATTCATTTCAGAAATACTGTATGCATGTACTTCATACCGTGTGACTTTGTAATCCACGTTAAAACAGCGAACGTTAGTTTTAACGGGAACGATTCGCTGAAGGTAGGGTAACGGGGTTTTCAACAGCGTCACATAGGCAAACAGTGTTATCTCTGAGCTTATGACGTAACAAATAATAGGCATGTATTTTTTTATATATTTTTATTACAGCAGCTATTTAACAACAACGGAATATTTTATTTTCTTTGCTTAGATCTAAAACTTATTCCTATTACACCCTGTAATCGTAGGATTTTTTAGGCAACGTAGATTTTAATTTTGACTGTTTGCTTTATTTTCGTATGACGCTTCAATTATTCAACAAACTTTTCATGTCTATTAATTGTGCTATTTAAATTTTTTCCATGCAACACACATAAAATATTCAGCATCCCGTATTTTAAGCTATTCATAAACACGTATTCAATAATATGACACACATAAGATTGCATAAATAGATGACGTGCTAGTGTCCAAAAGCATTGAAAATTACCAAAGCTAAAATGCAAAATAGGGCTATTTACACATTATCGTCGTTACGTCCAATTCACCTATCCTAAAGATCGTGGACAATGTAGTAATTGATTATGTACCACTGCAGTTATTAGACCATAGTTAAAAACTGTCAACGTTTATCTTCATTTTAGTTTGTTGTTTGCATAGTGTCGTTTTTATAAAACAAACCGACGAATTTATCTTTTCGTACTCACGGCTGATACATCTGGCATTGGAGAAGGAAATCACCTTCAATTTCAGGTGCAGTTATTACCCCACTTAATGAATTTTAAAAATTATAAAGATATGACTTGATCATTATACATAAAGAAATAAAGGCGTGACCATTATACTCAAAGATATTTATAACGAGAGATAAAGAAAATAATATTCATAAATGAAAAACAACCTGTTACAACTAAAATAAAAAAACTACAATGAGAACAATATAAAGATCGAAAATGTGAGCCCAAATACATTCTGTGTTCACAGTGATTAAAGAGGTCTCCCCATACAGAAAAATCGGCCAAGATCTGAGCTGCAGAGACAATTTTTCTGAATAATGTTTGAGAGGTCGTACACGCCTGCTGTGGTCTCGTTAAAGTGTTAAATATTAACTTTCCTATTTATGTCGGCCATCTGAGGACCACATGCCAATTTCAGTTCTTTATTCCTTGTTCTTTTCTTTTTCTCAAATATTCTTTCATCTTTTCACTATGTCTCTTTCCTATCTTCAGTCCACGTTGAACCTGCGTTTTTCTCTCTCCTACCCTGGACTCCTTCCATTTTAAAAACTTT
The DNA here is from genome assembly GCA_034769895.1 of Magicicada septendecula. Taxonomy (NCBI): domain Eukaryota; kingdom Metazoa; phylum Arthropoda; class Insecta; order Hemiptera; family Cicadidae; genus Magicicada; species Magicicada septendecula. The sequence goes on from CM068367.1 coordinate 1,052,659,166, forward strand.
TACAGGAAAAACTTCTCTTTCATTGCTTCTTCTGCGTTTATATTATTTTTTTTTTGTAAATCCTTTTCGACTTCTTTAATCCAACTTGATGTTGACTTCTTTCCCCACAGACATTTGGAGATCTGTTTTGTTAACTCCATTCCATATAAATGTCCAAAAAATATTAGTCTTATTTTTCTCACTGTTTCTGTTATACTTTCTATACTTTGATGTATTTCATTATTACTTCTTAATTTCCAACCTCCTGAAATTGTTCGTACTTATATTCTATTCTATATGAAATAATTACTTTACACAACTTAGGGTAACAGCTAGCCTTTCCTCTGCATTAATAGGGTCTTGCACTTTATTGGTAACTGTTCTTGATAAATTCTTCTCCACTAAGCTCGAAACGAAGTTAAACTGCGACAGTTAAGTCTAAAAAAACTTTCTGAACATCTCTTCATCGTTTTTCAAATGTTTTCCTATCAGTGATACGAAATAGCCTTCGCTTTTTCTGCTCTGAAAAAAGTCATTTGAGCCAACTCTCTAATAAGGTACCTCTAATTTATTTTTCTTCCTCAAGCATGAAGATTGAAATTGTGTCTAAATCCATTTCAAAAAATGTCACACACAGACACTTTATTCGGCTCTTCCAAACATTTTGAAAATCAACCATTGATTAATTCAGTCATATAAAATTTAGATGTTAACAACTACGACAGAACGTGGCCGATCACTTTCTCTGCAGTAGGCCAACTTGAAAATGTCAAAGCAAAGCGACCCCATAAAATTTACGCATAATTAATAGTCCGGCTGCAGATAATGTAGTTTGTTAGTAAGTTACAGCACAATATGTTTGACAAGTTGGGTTGGAAGAGCAAGAGAAACTTACAAATCTAGTTAGCGTTCACAGAAGCAGCTGCAGCAAGTCAGCCGCATTCTGATTAGGCTTAATGCGATTGCAAAGGGGCAGACAACACAGTGGTGACGGGGTAATTATTCCTTTCGTTTCTTAGTGAAATAAAGTTGAACAATGTTGACCTCTTTCTTGAAATTCAACAATAACATACCTTGAACGCTTGAAGTAAACAAATCCTATTACCTAGTACATTCTTTAAGAATCGATATAATTTTTAGTCGTTCGATGTAGTGTTGACAAGTTAGTCCAACTAATGTAGTGTTCGAGTAGTTTGGCCTTCATGGCTTGCTACCGCTTTCCTCTCAAACGTCACAGAAAATGTATATTTTACACAATCTTATCCATTAATTTTCATTCCATTACTAGTAAACGGCTCATCATCATGCTCGTTGTACTCTCTTGGACCTCCAACATAATGTTACGTCACACACGGACACTATATAGCATGTACAAAAAATAAAAAGTACATAAATATATTCTAACGAAAACTGTAAACTGTTTCTGTTTTCATCTGTTTGATTATGATAATTCCATGATTTTATCATCTCTTTAATAAAACTTACCATACGATCATATTATCATTCTCATTGTATCATTTCAACACGTTAAATAAAATTTCTACAAAGAAACTGAATAAAAGCTTTGCGCTCTTACCTGCGGTATATAATTGACCTTCTAATCAATAACAATGATCAAATAATAAAATTAAATTTTGTAAACTCCATGCGTTCAAGAAAGAGAAACACACAATCGAGTAGAATCATCAGAACCGTATAGGATTCGTAATGTGCTTCACTAATAGGCCTATTAGCTTTGTCGTAATACTTCAGTTGTTTGCAAGTTTCTTATGGATCTTCGCCTAAACTCTAGTTCACCTAAATCCTTGCAATTTCTCTAAATTTATGTCTCAAAGTAGTAGAGATTTTTTTTATCTCCTAGTAGAAAGTAGCTTATTTTAACTATTACCTTCACCACCCGTGTATATTTTACTGTTAGCACAGTGTCCACTGAGCTCAACAAATAATAATAAATTTACGAATTGTATTTTTAGTAAAGTTGACTTATCACAAATAGCTTTAAGAAAGAAATTAATAGCATAGTAGAAGAATATACTCTATATTAATTTATGCTTAGTACTGATTTCTGAAACCACTGTTGTAATATAGACAGACCGCTGTATAAATTATGGTACTCTATCCAAAAACTGTTAACGCACATTTTAATAACTATCTGATAAAATGTATTATAGAACATTGATATCGTCGGCATATTATTCCTTTCCAGGTTTACTTTCCCATGTGGGGCCGCTCTATTGATCACGTGTTACTAACTTCCCCCGTGCTTATTGTTCATCTTATAGAACAATCATTTCTGATAATTATTTATTGTAATGATGTCTCGGTACCATTGGTGTTGTACTGTATTGATGACGATAAAACAATTTTTTTTTAACTGACTTCCGAAACAAACATGATCATAGTGAATTTCCAATCGTGGCTAATAGTGTTTATGTTTGAGAACTAATTTTTTGTTAAATATTATTCTTCTAAAATTTGCAGTTGTATTTTTGATCACAGCTCCTTGTGCACACGCTAAAGCAACAGCGCGCGTCCCTGTGTGTAGCGAGAACAAACCTAAGTGTATAGAGTACAGGGGAGAGCCACAACGCCATATTGTTTGTCGCGAGACCTCAATATTGTCGTGTATCACGTTAGATTAAACTTTACCGGCATCAGTTTACTTCCTCCATTTCATCAGACAGTCTCACATAACAATAAAGTCAACGCAAAGCCAACTCTACTGTAACTTTATATGATTTTTTTTACGTTTAATAACAATATAAAAACGTGCCTACACGAATACACAGTATAAGTTTTATAGCTCCTCTGACGAGCGTCATAAAAAATGGTAAAGTAAATACGAGTAATGAAACGCTTTTCTCAGGATCTGAATACAGAAACACCCCACAGAAATACAAAAATGTCAATGACAATAGCAACAGCTTAGCTTCTGTATCATGTAGCCACAGAGTAGCCATAGAGGGAGCATCATGCTCATGGGCGAATATATACAACTGCTTGTTCGTTTTGCAATTAAACGTGTTTTATGAGGCGATGGCAGGAGAAAAAGTGTGAAAGTAAATAATTCGTACGTACAGTATATAAACGGGGAAAGGAACTGTATCGCATCGCAACACTGTATCAGACGGCCCCACCGATACAATGCTGTTCCCACCAGGAGAATAACACACAAAAAAAACTCTATCAACAGACCAATCATTCAATGACCAATAATTAATTACTTATGAACATTAAAAACTATTTTGTCAAATTTTGTTGCTTCCCTGCTATAAACACTTTTTCCTCGAACGAGGCCTTTCGGTTTATAGCAGGGAAGCAACAAAATTTGACAAAGTTGTGATGAAGACTGCTAACATAGAGAAAATAACTGATAAAAACTATTTTGGTAAAAACTGTACTACTAAAATATATTTAAAAGAGTATTAGCTACGTGTGTCATGCACTACTCTGTCTTTTTGTATTGTTATGACATTACAGAACAATCTACGTGTTTATCGAATGTTGCAGATGAATCCAGCTGAATCTGTGTGGTGTACGTGATTCTCGACGCATTAGCTAGACTGTAACAGAAGCCGCGCGAACTGTGCCAAGGCCGCAATGAATTACGCTCTAATGTTTTCCTTTATTGTTAATGTGCAGTATGGAATAATCTAGTATTTCGGGGGGGGGGTATAAATACCAGTACTCAAGTTCAGTTTTAGTTTTAGTTGCGATATATTACAGGGCGGTTGGAGTTTATTGTCGGGCGATTACAAGTGACTACTATGTGCGTTCAAGTGGTTATTGTGGCGAAGTGTTGTGTTTTATAATCGGGCGGTATAATTGTAAAACAGTTGTGTTTTATATTAGTTGACATTTTATTGCGTGTGAACAATTTTTATTTGATTTGTTGTAAGAGACTGTGTTGATAATTACGAACTGTTTAACTGTGAAAATTAAAGCTGGTGATTAGTGACTTAATTGTTGTCTTGTATTTTGTTTTCCACTGTACCTACGACGATCGAGTAGACCGTCGTAACAGTATTTTGTTTTCACGTTACGAGTGAATTTACGATTTAAAAACGTTTTAATGTTTGTACGTATGTGCACATACATTGTGTGTGTGTGTGTGTGTGTGTGTGTTAGAATCTTCAATAGTATCTTGTGCATCTTTGCGTCTGTATCTTGTGTATGTATCGCACCCTAATTTCAACTAATTTCCTTATCATGACGTGTTGCTTAAGTGTTAGAACAAGAATTCTATCCATGCCATTTGACTATGAAGGTGAGAAAGAGTACTGTCGTGTGCTTTCACTTGTGAAAAGAGACAAACATAAAGAATGTATTCCTGGACAATTGCTAGCACACGATACTGGTAATGTTCTTCGTATGACAATGCCAGCTGATTCATTTATACACATTGTGTAAAGATATTAATGAAGGAGCATCTCTAAAATCAAAATATCCTTATTTTATGAAACACTAAAGCACGCATCTTACGTTTTCTACTATAGCATCGATATTTAGGTGACAAAAGTAAACGAATGACCCGTTAATGAGCTTTGATTTGGCACCACATTTTCTTAAAATTACCCTAAACAATATAATTTTTTAATTGGTTTTGAAAATATTGTAAGGAAATACTGGGTGTTATCTGCATAACAATCTACTTAACCTTACATACTGTATTATTCTGAGTGCTGGGATGCAAACATTAACTCACAAAGAACGTTTGGACAGAAGCTTCAGAAGGATCTATAATACCTTATCTTACTTCTCTTGTTCTATTGCCGTCAGCTTCGTACACCTGTGAATGTTTGCTGATTGCGTAAGACTAAGCCAACCATTAATAATTTTGTATTGTCACAAGAAATAATGAAAATTTCGTGACACGATAGTGCTGGTAATGCATATTGCACTGTGTATTGTGTTATTTTATTTTTGTTTATGTAACAACAACATCAAAATAATAATAACAATTGTAGCAACAAGAGTCTACAAAAAAGGCACCCACTGCTGATTATTGAAAATTATTACTTATTTAAATTATAAAATTATCCTTTAACATTCATACAGAACTCTTCATCTTAGGGCGAGTAGGGAGATTTATTGTTAAACAAAAAATCACGACAACTACAACAACAATTTATTTACAAGGCGTCAGTGATGGGTTATTGACGTTAGGCCTACTAGTAAGACGAACTAATTCAATCACTGTTTAAAAGACGTCAGTGATGGGTTATTGACGTTAGGCCTACTAGTAAGACGAATTTCTTCAATCACTGTTTAAAAGACGTCAGTGATGGGTTATTGACGTTAGGCCTACTAGTAAGACGAATTTCTTCAATCACTGTTTAAAAGACGTCAGTGATGGGTTATTGACGTTAGGCCTACTAGTAAGACGATCTTCTTCAATCACTGTTTAAAAGACGTCAGTGATGGGTTACTGACGTTAGGCCTACTAGTACGACGGACTTTTTTTTTCCATCACTGCTTTAAAAGACGTCAATGATGGGTTACTGACGTTAGGCCTACTAGTAAAACGAACTTCTTCAATCACTGTTTAAAAGACGTCAGTGATGGGTTATTGACGTTAGGCCTACTAGTAAGACGAATTTCTTCAATCACTGTTTAAAAGACGTCAGTGATGGGTTATTGACGTTAGGCCTACTAGTAAGACGAACTTCTTCAATCACTGTTTAAAAGACGTCAGTGATGGGTTATTGACGTTAGGCCTACTAGTAAGACGATCTTCTTCAATCACTGTTTAAAAGACGTCAGTGATGGGTTATTGACGTTAGGCCTACTAGTAAGACGAACTTCTTCAATCACTGTTTAAAAGACGTCAGTGATGGGTTACTGACGTTAGGCCTACTAGTAAGACGATCTTCTTCAATCACTGTTTAAAAGACGTCAGTGATGGGTTGCTGACGTTAGGCCTACTAGTACGACGGACTTTTTTTTCCATCACTGCTTTAAAAGACGTCAATGATGGGTTACTGACGTTAGGCCTACTAGTACGACGAACTTCTTCAATCACTGTTTAAAAGACGTCAGTGATGGGTTATTGACGTTAGGCCTACTAGTAAGACGATCTTCTTCAATCACTGTTTAAAAGTCGTCAGTGATGGGTTATTGACGGTAGGCCTACTAGTAAGACGAACTTCTTCAATCACTGTTTAAAAGACGTCAGTGATGGGTTATTGACGTTAGGCCTACTAGTAAGACGATCTTCTTCAATCACTGTTTAAAAGACGTCAGTGGTGGGTTATTGACGTTAGGCCTACTAGTAAGACGATCTTCTTCAATCACTGTTTAAAAGACGTCAGTGATGGGTTACTGACGTTAGGCCTACTAGTACGACGGACTTTTTTTTCCATCACTGCTTTAAAAAACGTCAATGATGGGTTATTGACGTTCGGCCTACTAGTAAGACGAACTTCTTCAATCACTGTTTAAAAGACGTCAGTGATGGGTTATTGACGTTCGGCCTACTAGTAAGACGAACTTCTTCAATCACTGTTTAAAAGACGTCAGTGATGGGTTATTGACGTTAGGCCTACTAGTAAGACGAACTTCTTCAATCACTGTTTAAAAGACGTCAGTGATGGGTTATTGACGTTAGCCCTACTAGTAAGACGATCTTCTTCAATCACTGTTTAAAAGACGTCAGTGATGGGTTATTGACGTTAGGCCTACTAGTAAGACGAACTTCTTCAATCACTGTTTAAAAGACGTCAGTGATGGGTTATTGACGTTAGGCCTACTAGTAAGACGAACTTCGTCAATCACTGTTTAAAAGACGTCAGTGATGGGTTATTGACGTTAGGCCTACTAGTAAGACGATCTTCTTCAATCACTGTTTAAAAGACGTCAGTGATGGGTTATTGACGTTAGGCCTACTAGTAAGACGAACTTCTTCAATCACTGTTTAAAAGACGTCAGTGATGGGTTATTGACGTTAGGCCTACTAGTACGACGAACTTCTTCAATCACTGTTTAAAAGACGTCAGTGATGGGTTACTGACGTTAGGCCTACTAGTACGACGGACTTTTTTTCCATCACTGCTTTAAAAGACGTCAATGATGGGTTATTGACGTTCGGCCTACTAGTAAGACGAACTTCTTCAATCACTGTTTAAAAGACGTCAGTGATGGGTTATTGACGTTCGGCCTACTAGTAAGACGAGCTTCTTCAATCACTGTTTAAAAGACGTCAGTGATGGGTTATTGACGTTAGGCCTACTAGTAAGAAGAACTTCTTCAATCACTGTCTGAAAGACGTCAGTGAATCACTTTATGAGAAGAAGTATTCGCCACAATATTTTCGTTTAAGCTTGTTGTGACGCCCATAAAGACGCTGGTATATTTAGCGCTTAGATGGAGAAGAGCTGGGCACTCTGATACAATGTGAAGTTCTGTCATGTCTTCGTCACAGTGGCTGGATTTTGTAGGATGGTCATTCGTGAAGGTGTGTTTGTGTTTGAGTGTAGCCAATATGGGGTCGTGTTATAACCACTCAATTTCTTACGGACCCAGTAGTTAACGTAGGCTGTTCGTAAATGCATTCCTCACCAGTACAGCTTAGTGGCGGTGCCATCAGACATTCTTCGTTTCAGTGTTCCGGAAGTTTTAAATGGAAAAACTTTAAATATCATTGTGTGAGACCTTATGAGAATGACACTGAACGGTGGTTGCGTTTTTGCAGCTTCGTCAGCCAATTCATTGTTTTCGATTTCTGTGTGCGGTTGTATCCAAATAAAAATAATTTCTTTGCTCTGTCTACTTGTGATATCACGTGTTGCATTGCTTATGTCTTGAACAATGGGTTCTCTGATGTTACCTTGCTGCAAACTATCAAAAACACTTATAGAATCTGAGACAATAATGTGCCTGGGTGTATTAGAAAATTACCAAGCAGGCCGTGTTCATCCAGAACACGTATTCATGCCCTGGGAGTACTGTATGACTGTAGAACCATTATTTTCAACTGAGCGAGATCTATCTGTGTGGACAGATGTCACTCCTTGTACTTGTCACGTTTTTCGTAGAATTTGGTTAGGAAAATAATGGTTATGTTATCAAATGTTTAAGGAATTTTTAAGATTACGTTATCAAATTTGGGAGATGAAGAGAATCAAGGAAATAGTGGAAACAGTACAAAAATGATTATATAATTTGCGGAAGTATTAATATATATTAATACGTTCACGGGATGGTTTAGGTAAGGTCGGGTGTTTAGTATATTTATCGTAGTTTTTGTTGGAGAACACATTAAGATAGACAGGGTGTCAAGAGTAGACGCTGCTTTTACAATAAATGACATATGTACTCGATTTTATTCTTCTTATTCTCAGCGGTGTTTCTTGCGATTCGGCTACAATTTCTGTTCACCAGACTGTTTCTAAACGCCCCTAGGCCTAGGTGAATGCCGGATGTGTGTGTAGACTCGAAGGATTTTAAGATGGTTGGTTTAGCTGAGTCGTATATTATTGCTCCGCAATCGATTTTAAACCTTCTTAAAGCTTTGTAATTGTTCGCGATTACATCTATGCTGGTACCCCAGTTGTATGATCCAATTAATTTAATTACATTCATTCTACGTAAAGATTCTACTTGTAAAGTTTTTATGTGAAGACCCCATGTCAGCCGCTGGTCAAACGTGAGCCCTAATATTCTGATTTGTTATTCTAATTTCATATTTTACAGGTATTTTTAATATCTTTAAAGTATTTCTAATGTCTTACAAAACTGAGAGTATATGTGAATTTTTATTTTGTTGTTATTTAGCCAGAAAGAAAATGTCCGTGACAATTCAAGACATAATTACAGTGCGTTTTCACATCCAACGCAACGAGAAACGAAGGAATTCCAACCATGAAACTATAATATAAAACGTCAAGCATCACAAAACTGTTGCTATCAAATATTTCATGTGTTCTGACTGTATACTATATTTTTAACATAAAACTGAGGTCGCTTCATTTCCGGGAAATTGCTGTTTGTTCCAAAATAGCACAGTATTTTCGTTTGCGGTTTCTTATATTGTACAAACCGGCTCTGATTATGGAGAGATTTATGATATGTAACAAACTGTACCAAAAAAAGTTCCCTCGCAAGGTGTCTGAAGATTATTGGGCTCTGTAGTTTCTGTGTTATGTCCTTTGCGAAGAATGCCCTGATATTACCGTAAACAATGGATTAATAGATTATGATAAACAAAAGGACAGTATAAAAACCCAGGGAACCAAAAAAACCGAACTTAATATTTTAGTGACTAAAGTTCCATATACTGTAGACAATTTCTTACCAACTAGTACATTCATGAAGGTGGTTGCCAAACACTAGGTACGTTTCTGAAATCACTAAACACAATCTGCACTTGTTTGTTTTTAAACTCGTAATAGTAATAACAATTTTGATTGTCAGGTCTGTTCTATTTACGAGGGTCAGTTGAAAAGTTCTCGGAGCGATATCTATAGCTCAGTTGTAGAACTAAAATCTTTCGTGTGCTGCAAGACGTATATTACGCGCGAACACATGTTAATTTCCTGATATAGACTATCTCTCAATTTATTCACTTTCTACCAGCTGTTTGAAATTTTTCTGCACGCGTGTTTTTAAAATGCGTAAGATCAAACATCTTGTTGTGATGAATTCTCTGTTAAAAACGATTTAGCGCCAGAGGAAAATCAAAACGAAATTGTAAATGTGTTAGGAGACATTCAGAAACAACAGTAAGTGGGGCACACTCGAGTTTAAACGTGGTCGTACAAGCACTGAAGACTATCCCAGCAGTGGACGTCCGAAAAGTGCAACAAAAAATGGCATTATTGAAAACATTTCACAGAGTGTTGGCAGATTGAGGAGTGAATGACGTTGCTAAAATCATAGGCATCTCATATGAGCCTGTGCATCAAACTTTAACTCAAGAACTTGGTGAGAAAAAGCGTTGTGCAAGATGGCTGCCGCATCTGGAGTTGTTGGATTTTTTGGGCGTCCACGTTTACAATGCTCGTACGACCCGTTTAAACTCAAGTGCCTACTTACAAACCGTTGGTTTTGAAGTTGCAGCATTTCTGACACATTTACAATTTCGTTTTGAATTTCCGTTGGCGCTAAACAATTTTTAACAAATAATCACACTACGATGTTTGATTTTGTCCGTTTTTTAAAACACGCATGATACGTCAATTTTAAACAGCTTATAAACAATGAATAAATTGATAGATAGACTTGGAAATTAACAGGAGTTCACGTAAAATACAAATATTGCAGCACACGAAAAATTTTAGTTTTACCGCTCAGCTACAGTTGTCGCTCCGCGAACTTTTAAAATGACTCTCGTAGTCACGTCTAGAATGGTTTTTTAAATAAATTATTTGTTATGTACGTCAATACTAAAGGTGATGAACTCCTTTTTCTGAACTGATAGCAAAACTGCCTTTGTTTCTGTTTAGCTAGGCTCAAGCTAACTTTATCCATCCATCGATAAAAAGCTTCAGTTCTCCTATTAAGGACATCGAAGATTTTACCTACGTATTTCACTACAATAACTACTGCGATCATCTGGAAGCACAACAATCTTGACTTTCTACGCCTTAAAATCTAAGGCTTTTATTCCTGTCTGCCTTAAACATGCCGTTCTATATTAGCGGGACTAACATTGCTTCTTAAGGGAGTTGAAGCAATACTGTACTGCTGTATTCCCTGTATCAATCGCGCGAATCGTATCAAAGAGTTGTTTTGCTCAAGTAGCTTGCAATTATCTCTCTAAGGTGTAATAATACACTCAAGTTACTTAACGCTTCTACAATACAATCCCATCTGGATGAGTTAAATGCGTTACTGATGTCAAGGATAGAAATGAGGCAGTATTTTATTTATAAGTCCTTATCCAGTGGTTTCACACGATCGTTTCATTGGCATTGTTGACTTGGGAGTGCAGACTAACTACTTTCAGGGTCAATTTGAGAATTGACTTTCCGCAAGGAAGTTACTCTGAATTTTCCAACCAACTGTATACATTTGCTAGCATTTTGCAAATGCTATGTCTTTTGCTCTAATATTCTGCTACCCGTGTGGAATTCATTTTTCTTTTCCTGTCGCCGGAGAGGAAAGGAGTAATTGAGGTAAGGAACCCTTTAGATCCTCCCAAATCCATAAAATCGGGATATCATGGGGAATCCCATATACCAAGATTTTCAGTTCTCTCTCTTCGAGTAGGGGGAAGGTGTGGAACGCCCTCCCGGTTTGGGTCAGGAAATCCTGGCAAGCACGAAAGTCATGGACTGATTTCGGGAGGAGCCTTGGCTTTTGGCCTCGACTACGCCCGATGGAACGATTTTCCGGACGTCCCGGAGAAGGGAGTGCCAGCCGCCGCATTGGGGTACGACGATCGGCGGGATCTTACTTTATTATTTGGGTGCGATGGCGGGTTATTTAGGTGTGGTAGCGAAGCTGGTAGAGGCTCGGGTTGCCGACGCTGGGCTCGCAGCCTGAGTCGGCGGGACTGGCCGTTTTGGAGAGGAAAGCCTGCTTCCCCACTGCCGCGCCGTTTCCTGCTGGCAACGAACTGGAAGCCGTTCTGCGTCTCCATCTCGGAGTCCGAAGATTCGCTACTGGCGATTGCCACAGCATAAGCAAGGGCAAGACGGTCCTCTTCAGCGGAAGGCTGGTCCTGTGAAGGACCGTTGGAAGCAGGTTGGTCCTGAGAAGGGTCTTGGTCGCGGACCGCGATGGGATCAGGTTCGAAGGTGAGTTGTGGTTCAATAGTGACGTTGCCGTATTAGTCCGTGACGTAGTCCAGTCAGTCAGTCGCGTCTATTCATCCCCAAGACTATATGTTTTAAATTCTCGATCGCCTCCATCTGCAACCGAGGGAAGTACCAACTGCATGAAATGTTTTTGGGTCCAATGTATTTTTAAGTATGCTTCTTCTCTTTCATAAAAACTATTTTTCTTATGAGATTTTAGATTTAATACCTAAGTTCGCCTGATAACTTTCCTTGCATGCCGAACGACTGACAGCAAACGGCCTACTCTGCCTAACATATTTCTCCACAACCTTATCTTTTCTCCTATTTCTGCCCACATTATTTTTAACATTCTCTTGTAACATTCCAGATGTTTGTGTCTCGTCTTCAGCTTCTTGTATGTCTAGGTTTCCCGTACATATAGTGCGGTGCTCCAAACATATTCTTCAGGAATTTCTTCCTAATTCCTATGCCAATATTTGATAACAGCAAATTTTTCTCCCTGGGAAAAAAGAGGCTTGCGCTATACTGCTTTTGATGTTAGTTTTGCTTTCTTTAACCTTTGTGTGGTGGATACATCTACTTCCTCTATGTTATTCTTCCTAATTTTTATATTTAAAGAATCCCCACTTACGTTCCTAGATCTTTTCATGGCTTTTGGTTTGTACTTATGATATAAAAATTCTTTATTCCAAATTCTTCTAATAATTTTTCCGTACTTTTCAATACTTTTTCTAAATCTTTCTTGTTGCCTGCATGTATAACAATAACACCAGCAAAGCTTAACATTTATATTTCCGTTCTTCATCTTTTATTCTTATACAGCTACGTCTGTCCATTCAAAAATTCTTCTTCTATCCCTATATTTCAGATTAATTTTTCTTAAAATTCCAAACAGTTTAATCCACTCTACATTATCAAACTCCTTCCCCAAGACAATAAATGACATATACGAATCTTTGTTTTTGTGTATTCTCACTTTAGTAATTAAGTATAATATAATAAGTATAATATACTCACTTATTTTAGTATCTTTCCTGAACCCTTTGTTCCAAAGCACAGAATATAATTACCTAATTGTTTGCTTTTCTTGCCCTATTCTCTTTTCCATCAGAATCATTTGTTCCTTGTCCTTTCTTATCAAAGATCACACCCAGGTAGGTTGAAGCAATTTACAGCCTTTCCTCTTCTTCCTTGTTCGAGAAGCAAGACTGTTGTGCTATCACCAACACTCAAGTGCTCAGTTCTTTCTGTGTTGATGATTAACCCCCGTTTCTGGTACTCTTCATCCAGCTTTCTCAGGATCTAATTCGTGTCATCGTCACCTTCTGCCATCACAACTTGGTTATCAGCAAAATGGAGTGTAAAGAGTCGACAATATCCAATTGGAACTTACAACTCCAAATCGGTAGTGCGGATGTAAGGTATGTTTTGAATAAAGCTGGTGCAATTATGCAACTTTGACATAATCCTTTGGTTATTTGTAATTCGAGTCATACTAGTGTACAACCCTTTTACTGATTGGATGTACACTTCACGTACTCCACTTTCTGCCATTACAAGCCACAGTTGATTTAATGACACGCTATCATATGCTTTTTCAAGGTAGACATACGCTAGATGAGTTGGCACTTATATTTCTGATGTTTTTTTGTAACTGTCTAAGAACAAAAAGATTATCTGTACAAGAAAGACATGCTCGGTTGTCATTTTGCTCTTCTATGTCTTCAATTTGTTATTCTATTCTGTTTCATCTTTCCATATAATCTCGATATGGAATTCGTTACACTCAGACTTCTATAGTTAGAAACAATCTGTCTACCACCTTTTTATGGAGGTTTTTATATGTGCTGTAAACTACACGTAAGGAAGTTCTTGATTCCTGAGAAAGCAGTTGAATATATACGCAAGAAGTTCAAAGAGCATTCTGTACCATTTTTTAATAGTTTTACCGGTAATCCCACTGAGCCAGGTGCCTTGCCGTACAGATCTTTTTATGATTTGTTCCGGAAAACTGGGTCTAGCTCGAGGTAAGAAGTACCTAAAGTACTTTCTCTTCTGTTAGTAGATTTTAATAGTATTCTTTCAACTGGTTTAAAGATACAATCGTGAAGGTTTTTCCTTTCTGCCTGTTCGTTATGATTTTCATCTTTCGCAAGTTTCACTGGACCAACTTCCACCTATATACTGATCAATCTGGTTACACCTTCTGTTCCATAACTGTTCGATGACATGTTTTTTACATCTGTCTTTATCCCTGTAATGCGCCGACTGTAGTACTTCCTATCTTCTGTATCCATTGGAAGATTGGAAGATATTTGATATTAACCACTGGTTATGTGATCTGTCCTTTTCCGTTACCATTTCTTTCTATATCTTCTGTGAACCATTTCTCATTTCGTCAATAGCTAGGTAGGTCACCCAAGGCTTCCATTGCTGCGTGTTTTGCTTGCTCTAAAACACAGTTATATGTGATGCCAGAGCAATAAATAAGTTACTCTTGGAAATTTATCCCTCAGACGTAGTTTAGAGAGAAATACTATTGACTCGTTTTCTAATGCTGCTAAGATAAATTTTGGTTTATTCAACTGCGAGTTCGCTTCATTATTTTCTAAAAGTTTCCTGTTACTAGTGGTCCAAAGAAAGAATTTTTCTGTCAGCAGATAATGGTCTGTGCCAAAGTCGGCATCTCTGTAAACGAGGACATCACGAACCCTTAATTTTGTTTGCTGCTTGCTAATTATGTAGTCTATAATTAACTTCTGTTGTATCGTCGGTTGTATTTATGGATTTCTCTATGTTTGTAGAAGCCATTACATATTCGTAAAGAGTATTCTTTACGTATATCGATAAATCTTATCACAGCTGTTGATTGTTGCTGCTTCTCCTTCTTGTCCAACAACATCGTCACTTTCTCGGGATTCTAACCGAGCGTATTCTAAAAGTACTCTAAAAGGATGACCTCTTTACGGTCATTAATACTTTCAAGTGTTTCTTTTAGTCGCTCATGGTGTTCACCTTTTAGAACTATTACTTCATCATTTGTTTGAGCACATATGACTAGTATTACCGTTCGATACTGTTTAAGCGTTATCTGGATCTTTACGATTCTCTCTTGCTCCGTTAGAAGCGGCACAGCAGGCAGATATAAGTTAGGACCTTCCGACAGAGGTCTGCTTACAACAGACTGTCCATAATACCTACCTTGTAACCACTTCAATTTTATTTTAGTGAATAAAACTGGTTTCAGTAAATATAATTCTCATGTATACTATAAATTACAAGAATTTTTAAAAGCATGCCCTTCATTGTAAATTGCAAATTAACCGTTACATAAATACATATTGTATACAACCGTAACATATGACAAACTGCATGGAGATGGGTGATAAACCCAAATGCAATTAAAAGGCCGACAACAACGTTGTCAATTACGATTGCGAATAGACACGCATAGTCCTATATATTCTAACAATAAGTTAACAAAAAGTTATAGCCTATTCTAGTTTACATTGTATTTTAATGTGAAGTCGGAGTGAATAAAGCATAACATCCTGAGTTACCTTAATGCAAGAAAACATATTGGGGTAGGTGTCTACTTACGAAGACCATTCAATAAGTCCATAGATCAACACCGTAAATTTAACAGTGTTTTAACTAAAACGTGTGTACTTTCAAAATTATTAGTCGGTATCCCTGTAGTCAATTTAATTTAATTTAATCTGGCAAAAATTTGATTATACATATTTTTCATCAGTCATTCAACACGCCTAATGCTCTCGGAAAACGAAATGTTGAAGAAATATTCAGTGATTTGGGCATCTCAAAGAGTAATTATGTGGTTTGGTAGCACTGAAGGAATGAAAAATATATAAGTAAAAATGTTTCAGACTTCAAGATTAAGAATTCTTTCCAGCTGCAACTGTTAGAACGACAGGAAAAAAGTTTAACTGTATATAGGGTTTATGATGAAAAATAAGTAACTTATTAAATCTTTTCAATTCCTAGTATTAAAAGAACACTCATCCGTCTGTTTTTACTGAATGACCCTCCCTTTGCATAGCAATTAATGCAGACGGTCTGCTTTCATTAACAGGAGGGAATTACGCGTAATTTCTGTCTAAACGTAATTTCTGTATTGTCTGTTGAATAATGGAACAAGAAGTTCAGAAAGCTCTTTCAAATCTGGTTTTAAACAATGCAACCAACACTTGAAAGTAACAGATGGTCACCGTCACGTGTTCGTTAGCATGTTTCTTCATTACAGGTGATTCTTTTATGATATGTATTAAATGTTTCAAAATTTGCGATACGAACGTTTGTTCTACAAATATGAAAATTGAGACTACATCTATAAACACTACAGCACACTAAAGTGAACAGTCTACTTACAGGAAAAATGAGAAGTACACGGTCAGTAGCAGGCCACGTCATTGTCCCCACGGAGAGAACTCGGAACGCGGCGTAACGGTGTGCAAAGTCTTGACTGTCGCTTGTACAGACCGTGCAGTTTTTCTCGTTAAAAGTGAAGTAGAAATGTGTTGATATTTAAAAAGTAATAATAATTTTGTCAGAAATATTTTAACATTTCCTAAAGCCGTACATGATATACTTTGAAATAAATACTTAATAATACTACTGCTTATCGGACTTACCAACCAGGAGATTCACTGCTTACCACAATGTATACACACTTTACAAACCAAACGTTTGTCCATGCAAAGAGTTACACATCTTTCATGGACCACAGGAAAGGGTGATAGGCTTCACTCTCTTCGCATGCCATTATAAATAAATATAAATTAAATGTTCAGACAATACAAAGGCAACGAGAATTAAGTTAACGAAAAATACTGCATGAATTAACTAACACCTATCTAATGAAGCTAACTGTTCATTAACTTGTTTATTTCAATGTGTTAATTCATGAGATCGCACTGACATGAGGCTTTCTTTGTAATAATATGTAAACAAGACAACTCAATTAAACGTTCAGTTAATTAATAAGACAGCAGTAAATAATGTAATTAGCTGCGTAAGATAAGTTACGGTACAACATGTTTGCCAAGTTAGAGCGGGACGACAACTAAAACTTACAATCTAGTTAGTGGCCGCAAGTTTTCATTGTAATTATTGAAGAAGACGACACGATGGCAACGACAGAAGGGGAGTAATTCGTTATTTATGTGAAGACTCTCTCTCTCTTTCTCCCTGTCTCTCTCTCTTTCTCACTATGTATTATTAATCTATATTATTAATCTCATTCTCTGCATTATTAATTTCCATTAATTTGATTAATCTCTTTGGATAATAAATGCAATGTTTCCGTGCCTTCTACTGCAGATGCTGTGATATTATGATTTATCTACTTTACAAATTAGCTCTGTTACTAACTGAGGTGATAGTTTTATTTCATACGAAAGTTTGGCACTGTATTGTATTAACATAACTCACGTAGTGTATTGGATAGACTACCTATGAGTCCATTTATAAGTACAGGTCTACTTATAGAGTTGAGACTTCGCTTTTTTGTGTCTTTTACTTCTTTTTTGTTGCTAAGTCCTCTGGTCACTGTATAATATACTTCGTTTCCCTCCTTAGTTTCTTGTTTATCTGTCTCTTTCTGCGTAATTGGCAAATGTGGCAAGCGTCGGATGAGCATTCCGAATGTAAAATATTCTTAAATCAGATATATATTTTTTAATATTAAATAGTTGTATAAATTATTTTCATCACAGCCATAACTAGGATAGAATACAGAATTTAGGATACAGTATCAGAAATTGTATCGAGGCAGCACACCATCCTCTGCTTCTTCCGCAAGACCTTGCAAACCTCCAGCTTATCTTCAATCCAAATCTCTTTCTTCCACCTCCTTATCCCCCGTAATGGCTGGATCTTTATCCAGTTTGACTATGAACTTAATACTATACTTCTGCAACAAAACAACTTCACTGCCTCTACAGAAGAGGTGAAAAAATAACACTTTACGGGAAGTCTCAAGGCAGAGTATCTACAGTTGCAGTTCTCAATTTGGGAGCCCCCCCCCCCATGGGGCATGAGAGAATTTTTATGGTCATCGTAATCCTATCAAAGAATAAGATCAGTACAACGACAACTTAAAGTCTAATTTCTTCAACGTCAGAGGCAATCAAGTTTCAATTTCACTCAATTTATTTAAAAATATAAAAATAAAAAGTTTATTTGTTTATAATATAGTGTTTTAAAACTATTTTTTTTAATTATCTGAGTTACTATAATCAAAATTTCTAAAAAAAAAGGACTAACAACCACAATGAAATTTAAAAATTTTGGCCAAATATGTAATATCAGCCCTGTATATATAATAGGACGCGTGCGCCCCCCCCCACACACACACATTTAAGGTATAGTCGGGGCCACGACTTCATATATAATCATTTAGAAGGAGGGTTAGATCTTAAAAAGTTGAGAACCTCTGATCTATAGGAACTACCTTGTGTAGAAGGCTGAAACAAGGTTTGGAAAGGATGTAAGAAAGTAAATATAAATAATGAACGTGATTGTGACAAAATTTCATTATGAATCGTTCAACTTTCCGTATCCTACGTTTCTCGAAGCGCTGAAACATCACAAGGAATAGGTAGACACATTTATATAAACCCGTAAAGTTACAAAAAAAAAAAAGAAATAAATAATAAACCTCCCAATAGAGTCAATTCCATAATCGTACGTAAAAAAATTGAAACGTAACGTGTACAATTTTTAATATTAACCCAAACTCTCCATAACTGAAGCTTCGGAGAGAGAACGTGAAATTCTGCGCCTTCATTGTTTACTCTGGGATGGATAACGGTTGGAAAATTATACGCGACTTTCAATAGTACTAGTACGTTAATAAAGGTAGGAACAGAAATTTTAAAAAATGCCATTATTAGCACCAGTGTACATGTCAACTGCTGTGCTGGACTCTTACCCACTAAAATCCTTGGCACATAAATCTTCGCGACACGATGTCCTGTAACCGTTTGACATATATTTTTATAAGCACTCAGACAGCACACCACTATATGCTTCCTCGGTATAACCTTACACGCCTCTAGCTTACCTTCAATTTAAATCTCACTCTTCCGCCTTCTTATTCCCCGTAATGGCTGGATCATAGGCTGTATTGCCATTCAATTATTTCTTACCTGCACCATACGTTTCACAATTTTATCAGAATTTAACTTACTTCCCAGCTTCGCATATGCCATTTCCCTTATTTCTGTCCAACTACAACATTGAAATATTGTGTGCTCTAAAGCAGCACTCCGTCTGCAATAGGCGCAACGTCCCGTGACCAGTTACGTGATGTGTGCTCTAAAGCAGCACTCCGTCTGCAATAGGCGCATCGTCCCGTGACCAGTTACGTGATGTGTGCTCTAAAGCAGCACTCCGTCTGCAATAGGCGCATCGTCCCGTGACCAGTTACGTGATGTGTGCTCTAACGCAGCACTCCGTCTGCAATAGGCGCATCGTCCCGTGACCGGTTACGTGATGTGTGCTCTAAAGCAGCACTCCGTCTGCAATAGGCGCATCGTCCCGTGACAGGTTACGTGATGTGTGCTCTAAAGCAGCACTCCGTCTGCAATAGGCGCATCGTCCCGTGACCAGTTACGTGATGTGTGCTATAAAGCAGCACTCCGGCGCATCGTCCCGTGACCAGTTACGTGATGTGTGCTCTAAAGCAGCACTCCGTCTGCAATAGGCGCATCGTCCCGTGACCAGTTGTGACGTGTGCTCTAAAGCAGCACTCCGGCGCATCGTCCCGTGACCAGTTACGTGATGTGCAACTTCAGACGTAGTAGCACTTCAGATGTGACTTTGGAAAACAACTGGATTAGTAGCTTTCAAATCAAGTTTATTTATTTAAAAACAACTAGAATTTTTGTTGTAGAGGGACGAGTATGAGTAGTTACGATATCGTTTTGAATAGGTCTGTGGCTTATCAATGACTTATATTTCTGCTTAGTCTCTTTATCATTACATGAACTGAAATCTGTTATTTGCCCAAAGTCATCCGTATGTCTAAGGAATGATTGTTAGTGTATTTGTTTATGCGTATACACGATATGTATATTCCATTATAATATGTTTCCTTCCATAATGAATGAGGGAAAATTTTTGAACGTAGCTTTCATCCTGTTGATCATACTTTTGTATAAGTGATTCTCTTATATGACTATTGTGGGACGTGAGTAAGCGGCTGAAATGTGATCAGATTTCTGCAGCTAATAAAAACACACAAACAATATATGAATAGATTTTACGACGATTTTATTGTAATATATTTTAACCATTAGGTTTTCCTTTCTTTTAATATTATAATAATAATAATGGCTCCCATTTGTACCACCGAAGTAGCTTAGGAGTAGGCAGGGTAGGCTGCCTTATATGAGCCGTACGGCATACAAGGAAGGCAGTGTGGCCAGCACTACGCTTCAGCCGCTCATTATTATCCCCACATGTTATCCCAGGTACTCATTTTCACCAGGCTGAGTCGACCTGGGGGCTGAAAAACGCACCTTGATTTTATGGTGCGAGCTCGGGAATCGAACCCGGGATCTCTAGATTATAGCCAGGTGCCACACCCACAGGTCTCCAGTGGGTATATTATAATATTCCCTTAATATTCATCTCGGCACATGCAAAATCTAGATGAAATATCATATTTTATCCCTTCAGAAAGAAACTCGCTCATTTCACTCTAAAAACCAATGGACTTTCTTGATATCGATAGACAACTTACTGAAATCACTTTAAATCAGTATGTATGTCTACAATTTATTCTTCAAATATCCAAAACGTTCCTCTTTCAAAATATGTGTACATATGACAAAAATTCCTTACAGCCAACTCTGGAGTATTCGCTTTGCGGCTTAACTGAGACAATTTCTTACGCGATAAGTAGCTACATAATTCTTTATCTTGACGTAGTACTTATCAATTCACATACCTATTGTCATCATCATCATCATCTAAAGGCCGTGCCTTGTCGAGTTAGCCACGTCTCTCTCTCTCTCTCCATCACTGTCCCCTTCAAATCGCAGTACGATAGGGAGTTCATCTCCTTTCCCATGTCTTTGAAGAATGCTGCTCTTGGTCGTCCTCCCAACACCTTTCCTTCAAAAATGTTACATAAGAATTGATTGTGTCGGTACATTGCCCGATCACCTTTGTCCTTCTCCTTCCAATCATTTTTAAAAGGTTCTATCTTCGTTCCCTTCTGCGAGAACTTGCTCATTACTTTTCTTATCCATCCAACTCGTCCTCGTCGTTCTCCTCCATACCCTCTGATTGCTTCCAGGTTCCTCCTTTCTATATGCCGATGGACCACGCTTTACACCCATAAATTAAGACACTCCACACAAATGTTTTTACGAACCTTTTCCTTACCTCCATACTTAAGTGATTATATATTTGTATACCTATAGTTAGTACAAAAAAAGGTTTTGCTACTAAGAAGCAGAAAAGTAATTCCATACCTCATAAAAAATAATAATATTTGTTTTCTCAGTCAGAAGTGGTTAATACTCTGTGTTTAATGTAATGTACAACTGCAAATGAATTACAACACAATTACATAGAGTGTCAGTGTTGACACATCACTTCAGCCACTTTGATTTCAGTATATCAAGAAGATAATCGCTTGTATACCAATTGTCGCAGTTAACAGTTACCTAACTATTTACTAGATTATCAACGGTTTCTGGAATGATCGCGCTTTGCATTGTTTTCGTCGTATCCTCTCCATTAGCCCAGATAACCAGCAGTTGG
Organism: Magicicada septendecula; assembly: GCA_034769895.1. NCBI lineage: Eukaryota > Metazoa > Arthropoda > Insecta > Hemiptera > Cicadidae > Magicicada > Magicicada septendecula. The sequence continues at coordinate 1,052,680,681 of CM068367.1, forward strand.
CCCTATAGACTTATTCCTTTTCATGTTCAAGTTCTTGTTCCGTGCTGTAACGGTAAGTTAGTATGTCTTGAAATAATTAGTACACATTTTGACATTATCATAAATATGAAGTCAAAATAATGTCATAATTGTCGTGACGTATGTTGAATCTTCACAATATCAAAGCCAAATATGGTTTCGATGGTTTTTCCGTTTACGAAATTGTCTTTCGTGGAAGAAGGATATCTACAAGAATAAACAGAAATAAATATTTACGAAGCATTTAAAATACAGTAAAATAAGTGCGCGAAGGGTATAAAAAAGTACTTGGAAGTATTATGCTAGCTAAATGTCACTAAGTACTTCGCAAAATGTTGTAATAATAAATACCATAGTATCTTAAACAATTGACTATATTTTTCCAAATTGATAATTTAAACGTCACAATTATCACCAAGTGCCAAGACTAAATAAATTTCGGATATATATAGAACCAAGAATTAATTTTACCAAATATTATTTTTAACAGTCAACTGAGTCCATTTGTTTTCACATTTATAAAGCATATAAAAATATAATTACTTCTAACAAGACATACAGATTGCAATGAAATATATAACGAGTATAACTATATCCATTTGATTTCTTTAATGGTCAACATATGAAATTTTCCCGTTTGTTTCCTAAAAGTGGAATGAATTTGTTGCAACGAATTGTGAAATGAATCATGCACTCTATATTTGTTTGAACGTCACTACATATTTATTTTATAGAAGGAAAAATGGCGACGGAAAATTAGAAATCACTCAATTGATTTGAAAAATTATCAATGAGTATTTCTCGTCTTTCATTACCTTCCCAACGTATAACGAAAATTATCCTGTTCTCTGACATCTGAATGAAACGCTAAGCAGACATGTGCACTCGGATTTATTTCGTTTTCCATTTGTCTTTCACGTGCGTGGAAATACACAAGTAATTGTTTGTCACCAGCCCTGCAATACTTTTTCGGAAACTTTTAAATAAGCTCCAGACCAAATTAAATGATAGGGAAAACGTTCAAAGCCAAATTCTGATTTAACGAAAAAATTTTGACTGATCAGACTATTTCAATTTTGAGCAAAGCTGCTTTCATTTTGACCATACTAGACAAGATAATAATTTACACAGATTAGATCTCTTTAAAACTTAGTATCGTATATTCTAGAATTTGGACAGGCGAAGACTGTAAACGATTGTATGTTCCCCCTAGTGATAATTTGGTTTCACGCTCAAATCGTTCTTATAGAAAGATAGAACTGATTATAAAGCAACCACGTTCTGCCTTTCCCATTAACCATGATCGTTATAGAGTACTACTTGGTAGCCAGCCTTTCTGGTTTCTTCTTGCCAACTTTTCGTATATCAAACAATTAAACGAGGTAGAAGGCGATCAAATAACTGTGTTGAATAAACTACACATTAAACAAGCGACTTACAGTTATCGTATCGTAACATTGTCCAACTGCAGGTTACTCAAATCGCTCCTTCCTCCTCTTCCATGTTCTACTCTCACAAACTGTATGTGGCATTCGCCAATATCAGTCTAACGTGTCCTATAAATTCTTAGTTTACGTTTCTCAATCTGCAAACAAGTCCAGGTTAACAGACCAAACGACGAAAGATTGATGTATTAAAAAGGATTAGGTTCGAAATTGTTTACTCAGTTAGTTGTCAAGAAACACGAGTTCCACCACTGTCTGGTTTGCGAGCGTATTGAAACTGTCATGAAGATACTGGTGAATCTCTTTCACGGTGTTTATCTAAGGATTTCTTGTCTCGGTCAAGCGTGTATGCGTTTCCTGAAGAAGACGTAACTTCTGTTTACAGTGTTTTATTTACTTTTAAAATACTAGTAAATCATACGCCAGCTGTGAAATGTCCAATTCACGACAAGCGTAGAATGTTATATAGTGTTGTAATTCTTCAGTACATGAAGAGGACTGAGTAAGAAGATTTAAAATTAAATTTTCTTTCAATAAAATAACATTCGAAACAACCCCGTGGTGATTTCAAGGATAGGAGTTGGAAACGTGGTGAATAAACTTACAAAATCGAGTATTGTTTTTAACAGGAACGTACGTTTATTTGCAATGAGCAGAAGAGTTGAAAGCTAAATGTCTGGATCATAATTCGTTCACATGTGTTAGTTTCGTAAATCATTTATGCTTGGCTTTCCATTCGTAGATGCGATGCTTACATAAAGTATAATTTTTATTATACAAAACTTACTAATGATTTTGATTGTTATTTTTTATAATACATGTATATTTATATATAAGAGATCCAATGGGTTTTTTAAACAATCTTATATTTAAAAATATTTATTATATTATTATTTAAATACTAAATACAATATCAACATGAGGAAATGGGAAGACATTCAATATAATAATGTCACTCGTTTTTTACTACTCATATAAAACTTTTTATATAATTTTTTCTTAAACATTTAAATACTAAATAATATTATACACTTTATGAGTTAAACAAATAACATGGCACATCAAATTACAGTACATGCTGTAAGCACTATATCTGTGGGAATGGAATATTTTTGATTTGAACGAATTATCATCCAAATAATCTACGGTGCCAAATAAGATACTTCATAAAACAATTCCGGTAAGTATAAGAAAAATACAAGACAATCTGCTTGCACAACGTTTTATGGATAACAAAATATATCCACAGGTATACGATTTTTTTTTATTTTGTTTAATAGTTAATGAAAATAAAAATTACATTAAAACATCAAGATTTTCATAAACAATAAAACAATTATTTCATTTTTGATAAGCAAAAATGCAAAATGATTATATCTAGCAATAGAAACGGTAAACGCTAGAAACAATACGACCACTACAAAGAGGTCTGCGTTTTTTATAAATATTTATATATACTTTTCATTTATTAAACTTAATTTAAACATACATGTTAATTTTAATCGTTGGAAGATCCAGCAGTAATAATCGTTCATCCTTAATTAATATACCAATGGCTGTTCCGTTCTATAAATTAAAACTATTTTTGTTGTCAATATAAAATCTTTCATTCTAATATTTTTTTTATTTTTCTCTGAAAAACATTCAAAGCATCACATATATTAATATAACTATATATTATTTTGACAAAATGTACAAATTGCTTGACAAACGTTTTTAACATATTAATATTGGCTTTCTTTTGACGAAATATACAACTTTTATTTAATTTCACTTAATTCTTTTAATACTTCATTCACAGTAATTTTATACACATTCCTAGCTAAAGTTTTTGTACAAAAACGCTTACAAATACTAAAAATATTAATAATAAAACAATCTTATATATTATATTTATATATACTACTTCGACCACACTCGTAATTTTTGGAATAATTAATAATAATAATAAAATAATAATAATTACAATATAATAATAATAATAATTGTATATACTGTACAATAAAGATAGGAATGCATTTACAAGAAAGAGTACAAATATAATAAAAAGATTTTGAACTATTAACAAAAATGTACGGTTGGTCTCAAAAAGATAAAAATACACATATGGTGAAAATGTATTCTGACGTGAACCAATCTGATCGTTGTATGTGTGTATCGTAGCTTGGCTCCCATATTTTATACAATGTAACAACAATAATAACATAAGGCTTAATAATAGTAATTATAATTATAATATGATGTAATAATGATAATGATAATAATTATAATAATAAAAATAATAATAATAATACTTAGTTTATTATGGCCAATCATACCAAAACACATACCTGAACCAATTTTAATTGTTTTAAATTACTCCTACTTTACCTAAAAAGTTCAATTATCACATTCATCCCACAACATTTTGAGTGTTATCAGCTTATAGCAGGCGTCCACTCATAACTGTAAGGCTTTGTAAGAACACTGTATTTGTGTTCATATACTCTAAAAAAAGTCTTTAACTCTATTTCACGCCTAACCATCACCAAAAAACCTGAACAAGGTGACCTCAATCTAACAATGATTAGTATCAAAAGTTATATTTTTCTCTTTACTTTTACAATAAATTTTGCAACAACGTACTCTTAAAATAAACTTATACAACGATACGGACATTTAAGGGGAAACCAACTGCCCTACTCAGAAAAACCATCCAACTTTAAAACTGACATTTCTCTTAAATGACCTTTTTTTCATTAACATTTAACAAAAAAGACTATTAACAAGATGAAGAAAAGACTAGGTTTTTAACAAATATATTTTAAATTTGGCAACGAGAAAAATTGATGAATACTTCTTTTTAATTTTATAAAATGACATCACAACGAGGACGAGTCTGTGCTCAGTTATTGAAGCGTTCGATCACAGACGTACAACTCTCAATCTGTCAGACTACATATAAGATTACTGGCCCCGATACAATGGCAGTGGATTAACGGGCAGATCCGGTTGTTAGACATGACGCTTCATGTGCAGAGCTAGGTGGTCCGAACGGGAGAAACACCTATCGCAATGTCGACACTTAAACGGTTTGGCACCCGTGTGCTTCCGGTAGTGACGTGTCAGTTCATCAGAACGAGCAAAACTCCAGCCGCAACCTTCCCACTGACATTTGTATGGCTTTTCACCTACACAAACAAACATACATATTAAAATGTGAAAAAATACACACACCTCAAAACCTGAAATTGGATACCATGTGAATGGTATCTCCGTAAGTGCAGGGTTATTTATAATTAATACATTGCTAAAAACACTTAAACTAAAAATAAAGGTAAATAAATAGACAAAGTAAAAGCGAACAATACACAAACGAAAATAACAGCCGTATATGTAAACAAACTGCTAAGTAACACGCGCCTGGAAATTGTGGTTCATAACTACAGTGGTCTATGTGAAGAGAATAGCTAATCACAAGTTGCCGCTAAACACATACTATACTCCTTACGTTTTCGGAAGGCACCTAAGAGATTAGGAGACCCACGCCCACCAACGCGCACACACGCGCGCAACCAGTTTGACCTGCCTCTAATGGCGCTTCGATGAGTCACCTACTAGGCATTGACTGAGAAAACTATGAAAATTTGTATTCTAGATTTTACATAAGTTATGATACATTTTTTGGATTCTATATTCAATTTCCTTCAAAATGGGTCAAAACACGAAATAATTACATTTATTAGCTTTAAAAAGACGCCAAACACTATTCTACGTGGAATAAACAAGCTAACAAGTAGAATAGTGTTTGGCGTCTTTTTAAAGCTCATAAATGTCGTAATTATTTCGTGTTTGGACCCATTTTGAAGGAAATGGAATATAGAATCCAAAAAATGTATCATAACTTATGTAAAATCTAGAATACAAATTTTCATAGTTTTGTCGTTCAATGCCTAGTAGGTGACTCATCGAAGCGCCATTAGAGGGAGGTCAAACTGGTCGCGCGTGTGTGTGTGAGTGCGTGTTGGTGGGCGAAGGTCTCCTAATCTTTTAGGTGCCTTCCGAAAACGTAAGGAGTATAAGTTCAAAGTCGCGTTCTCCTTTAGATACTACATGAGTTTTAATCACCTCCCTGTCACACCTGCAACCTAATGTTGTTGGTGTGACAGGGATGTTAACGTGAACGTAACCTATCACGTTGTTGCACGATTTGAAGTGCGTGACCTAAGGAATGGATGATAAAGTAACTTATAAATGTTTGTCATGGATGGGAGAACTGTTGTCCAGTTTTCACTTAGACCTGACACTATAAAATAGCTTTTAGATAAGCAATACAAGACACTAGATAACAGAAGTCTCATGTATCATCGGTCACATCCGTAAACAAGATACACTTGTACCTTGTCAAAGTTAAAGTTGATTGTACTTAAGACAACGAACTTTAGCCATATCAGCTATGAAATGTACATTTCACACTTATTCAGAGGAAAATTTATTTACGTAGTTTTACCAATAAGAAAATATACAAGTTAATTTGTCCATGTGAATTAACAATGATCCTTAAATGATTTTACTCTTAACGAACCATGTTTTCTTGTAAAGCACAAATACCAGATGTTACACACTGACGGTCACTTTACAGATATAAAGATGGTTTCAAGACGATACACGAGTACAATCGTTACTAATGAATTTTCACAAAAATAAGTAGATACCTCATCTGTTTCGTATTGTGTATAAATGTTTCGTATCGTAGAATAAATTTTTAGACTTAAGCTTAGAGAGAATGTATTTTGTACATACCATAAAATGTTTTTGTCAAGTCGCAAATATTATTCATTATTACGACCATTAAAAAGCCGACACACGACACGTAAGCTTCACATTCACCTTCCTGATTCATCTCATTACTGAGAAAACAAGGAGTAAGCCTAGGTACTTCTACTCCTACTCTCATCAAAAAAAAACAAATACGGCCTGTGTTTGTTTTGATCGTTCAATATAAGAGACAGAGACGGGAGGTCGACTAACGTGTATCAAATTGGTCGCAGTGGCCATCGATGATAAACTGTAGGAGGAGCTGCGAAATGGAAGTTATTAATGGCCATTGTACACAACCCACCTCGACTCTTCGAGCAGATACAATAGTATTCAACTTAAAAGTATTTTTATATACACTACACTGGCGAACACGTTTCTCTCTCTCACACACGCGCGCGCGCGAATAGTAGACTACACCTTAAAAGAGTGTAATGTAAGCGCGTACTGCACGACATCATAAACGGTACACGCTTTTCGTTTACAAGTACTTTGTGCCTTAGTTTGTGTGACTGCCGACAGACCTACCACTGAAGGAATGACTCAAACATCAAAGACGGCTAGTTGTTGAACGAATGAATAGTTAGAAGTAGACCAAAGCAGGTCAGCGGCATGTGATTCTTTGATGACAAACACAACCACGTCAGTATAATGATTGAAAAGAACATCACAATCATTTAAAATAACTCTAATGATTCGAAATTCATGACAGAAAATTATATACAAAGAACACAAAACAAAAAAATAATAGGTGTACGACTGATTTTTGTTTTCAATAATGTAACACACGCTCAGCGTACAAAACGAATAGCTGCGGTACATGAATATTCATTTACTTTATTTTCACTCGTACACTTCCGTAGCCGGAACCTACAAAGGTGAGGCTCAGTTTTACAACTGGGGATGTCGCATTACAGAACTGACGAAAAGTTTGCTTTCAACCATATATGATTACAACGTGGTTCTTAACTGGAAAAGTGTAGTTATTCATTTACTGACAAATGAAACTTAAATACCTGTTAGTCGACCGTGAAGACGAGCGAAAGACATTACAAATTCATATTTTAAATTAAACATCATCTTTAATGCCAGTTTAAGTATACACCAGATATAGAAAAATATTCATAACGTCTACTTAACACCTACAGACTGAATCCCACAATTTGCAGCTTTCTATTTTGTAGCATTACCGGCAATGCGCCTGTGACAACCGAACAATACCACGAAAATCATCAACAAATAATCACTTATACGACGCCATTCACTTATTACCGTGCTACTTTCCAAGTTGAAACGCATACTGTGCCGTGGTTATATCGAAAAGTAAACACCACGGCCACTTAAATTATTTTCCGTGCGTTCGGCGCGCTATCGCGGTTTGTTTAATGCCCGTGTTGATATTGAAATCAAGTTTGTCCACTGCTACCGTGAGTGGTGACGTCATTGGGAAGGCGGTGGTTTTCGCTTATTGACGAAATTTAGTCAGCAGCGTCGGTGTTTTTATAAGTTAACGTCGCGACGTGCGTCGTTCTCTTTTCTCGTTCAACCTCGGGGGCGGCTGGATTGTGATGGCGTAATTCTGTACTTCACTATGCTTAGATAAACTTCATAAAGAGCTTCAGGTGAGCCAGTGTTGCGAGATATATGTAATATTAATTTAATTGGGGATTTGTGTGTGTGACTCAGGCGGTCCATGTTTGTGCTGGTAATTATATGACCACGTGGTAAAAATTATTTTATTCTGAAGATAAAGAAATAATCTTGTAGTCCATTCAGAATTTAAAACACTTGAGTATTAGAGCAGGTATGAATTTATAATGGTGGTTCTATGAGGTCTGATGATTTTTGAAGTATTTATAAATGTTTTAGCAGAGACCACGTGCTCGTTAGTCAATCTTTTTGTGAACCTAAACATGCAAGGTAACCCAGAAATTGTTTAAGCATAATATGTGTGATTCCTGTATTAATATGGGGGAAATTTAGAACTCAAATTAAATGCCCGAAGGGTGATTTTGACTGGAGTTACTGATCCGCTGTTGCTGTATTGAAGTTAAAGTAACGTGCGTGATCTGAGTGCTTGGACGAAGGAATGTTGGGGTGGTGTGCGTGTGTGTATATATATATATATATATATATATATATATATATATGTTGGAATCGAGTATACAGTAAACATTTTCACAGGTTTCTCCGCCTAGTCGAGGGGAAAGAGGTCCAGGTCATGGGCACGCTTCATCTACGCCCATCCGCAGAGCCTGCGTAAGAAAACCCCCAACGCCGTCACGTCATCCGGCCTCGTCTTTCACACACCACGAAAATGCAGGAACGTCTGTACTGCCCGCCGAAAGATCAGGTGGGAAAATTCCATTATGTAACTGAAATCACACTAGAAGTACTCAGCAGATTGTCGGTCAACACACGCTAAAATCCATACCCCAACATTAACTCATGTTTAACATTACTGAACATGTTTAGTGAAAACATAATGAAGTGTGGACATTACTGACTGGGTTATAAGTAGCTTATAAGCATTTGTGCTTTGATTTGTATAGAGTCATGGGTTACCTTTCAATTATTTAAATATTTCATTCTATTCCTGTGAAAAGACAAAACAGTTTAAAACTTGTTAACAATATTCTGAGCTTAAGAAAATGTACTACTCGCAGAGTGCTTGCATCTGCCTGCCATATGACCGGTGATCCTGCATGTTTCTATTTGTTCTCTGATTTTTCAAAATTTAAAATTTTTCTTTATTTGGTTATTTTGCTGGTTCAGTTTTATTATTCAAAATTAATTTTATTCCGTTAACTCCTCTCCTTATTTAATTTACACCTTATTTTAATTTAATTAACTTAACACTTAACTTAATATGCGATACTTAATTTTTTATTTCAACAACTAATTTACTTAATTGGATTCATTAACTGTTTAATTTAATTTAGTTACTTTTATTTAATTAACAAACTTAAACCTCGGTTACTGTGATCACGGTTTTCCGTTGATGTGATTAATCCTAGTGATGGGGAACAGGTAGATGTAAGTACGTCGGCACACTTGAGTAATGTTTCTTTGAATTTACTTATTAATCATTATTTTTTCAATTATCGATTATTATTGTATTATTTAATACAATCGTTTGTATAGATTCATGGATTGTTTGCTCCAGACACTTAACTTATTATGTGTTCATAAATGGTTCCTGCATTACTCATGCAATACAAACTGTTGTAAAATATAGGAAGTAAAAGTCATAATTATAATACTAATAAATTCAGTAGGTTGGCATGCCATTCTTAAATTTGTGGAAAACACTTTGACATATTTCATGTAATTGATCCACCAAGTGATCGTAAATACTGTGACACATTTTGTGAATTAAACCGTTATGTGAAATTTAGAGTAAGAACTGAATGGAACTCTATTATCAAGAAACTTAAAGAAAAGAAAAAAAGAAAGATTGTACTACTATTGTTAAAAAAAAAAAAACTTAAATAAATCTTGTTACTGTTACTGTTGATCAGCTGTTTTCTTGCAAGACCTGTCACTATGGCTCAGCACATTTTATTTCCAATCTAGGCCACATGCCTAGTCTTAAATATTAAGTTACGCCTCCCCCAGAAAAAAAAAAATTTTTGTGATTAGAAAAGATGGTGGAAAAATATTCTGGGTACAAGGGGGCGTTTCAATACTAGTACTCGAAATAGATAAAAAAGAAACCAAAAAATGAATTAATGTTTATCAACATGTTATTACAGGTCTAGTGGCCTGTAGCCCAAAGTGAGCCCAGGGTTTTTACGAGACAAGCGGATGGCCTACTGTGTGTTCCCCACCAGTACTATGACTTTCTGAAAGATTAAGTAGTTTACAAAACGAAGAAATATATCACACTTTCAGTAAGCAAGAAAACAATTACCATTACTGTTAAAACAGAAATTAGATGAAAAGTCAAGGAAAGTAAAATCAGAAACGAAATTTTTGGAGAAAAATTCAAGACGAACAGATGTAACAGCAAATACGCAAGAAGACAATTGGGATGGGCACTTAAATAATATTTAGGAGACGAGATTCACCAGGGCAGTGATTTGAGTATGAAGCAGTGATGAGTTAAACTATGTAACAGAAGAGCCCAAGAAAAACAGGACAAGTGAGAGTAAAGAAAATGTCCAACGAGAGAAACGTCCAACGGGAGAGATCAAACAAGTAATCGCAAAACAGGAAAGTGTAGAACAAGATAAATAATCCATTTAGGTAATCTGACGGTAGAAGGACACAGGTTTAAGTAAGTTAAATTCGGACGGGGTATTAAAACCTGTTATAGATAACACACTACGTAAAATACACACGTTCTAACACATTTACATCTCTGTATGCAGAGAACGTTTAACATATTGCACGGTGTAGGAAATACAATCTTATTTGGTAGTTACACTATTTTGACGCAATGTAATTCCTGAAATTCAACTGACAGTTGTATACCACAAGACCATGGACAGTTGGCGTACGTACCATTACCACGGAAAGACGTTCACAATATATAAAACTTATTCTCAGGAACTGAAACACGTTACTGTAACGGTAAAACGTTCGGCGACTGTACGGTACGTAAAAACAATCTGAAGCTTACAAAAATAAAACGAATCCCTGACCGAAACTATTGGGTGATTTGAAGACGATGCGGGTTATGATTATTCACGATGTTATAACGAACGGAGTAGTGTCGAGGGAAAGGTGGAACCGAGGAGGGGTAGGAGGTACGAATATAGTTGAAAAATAAGGTAGGATCTTGCGATCTCGGTGGCGTCAGTATGCGAGACGCATAACCGAGGGGGGAGGGAGGGGGGGAGAGAGAGAGAGAGAGAGAGAGAGAGAGAGAGAGAGAGAGAGAGAGAGAGAGAGAGAGAGAGAGAGAGAGAGAGAGAGAGAGAGAGAGATTCTCAAGCCTCTTGTCATTTGTGGGGGGATCAACTCAACGCCAACAAACAACCAAAACGCTCGTTTTTCTTCTTTAGTGCTTTGTTGCAGGGTATTAGAAAACGAGCAGCAAGGCACTGACGAGAAAAAATTTTACTGTTTCCTTTCCTTTCGCCCATAAAAATGGTAAATTCGGCAAAAGTTAATTTTAAATAATGGTTCTTTAACCAGTAGAAAATGTGAATAGGACTTGCCTACTTGCCTGCTTGCTTACATCCTTTGATATTCTTTGACAAATCGACTGTAGTAAGCCGATTAATCCACACAGTAAGAAATAACAACTGTCGTCCTACTCTGTTGAAATGAATTTTATGTTAGTCTGCAGGATTTAACCCTTGTTATCCCATATTCATATGCTTTAGTAATGGCAGTTTAAACAGAACATGCCGATGGTTTTTAAATCTGATTGTACAAAAATTCCAATTCATAACGACAAACATGAAGCAATGTCTAAAAGCTAAAAAATATTTTAACAAAAACTAATCATTCATTGAAAATAAGGAAATATTCTTTAAAATCCAACTACGGGGATCGTTAGATTATTTTACAAGATTGTTCAAAAACATTTGAATTTACAAAAGCAAAACGAAAGGGCAAAGAATGGAAATTAACAGAAAATGACTCCCGCATTATATTGCATACGACACTTGCATACTGCATACATTTTTTTTCTGAGCGAGTTTAATATAACTGAAGTCAATGGCCGTAAGTTTGTATCTTCTACCTTACACATCAACCAGCTATCTGTATGAAGTAGCTGCGTAGTTAACGACGTCATCAATTATTGTTATATCAGTAAATTAAGTTAATTCATAATAGTACCAGTACGTAACTCCATTTCTTCATAAGTTACCACTGTTTTGTTTCATATGTAAAAATATTAAAATATTAATCAGCATTGGAACAGACAAAATACAAAGCAGAACAGTATGTTAAAACAAATCGTAATAAACTATAATAACAGTTGTTAGTGAAATGGAGAACAACATTCTTTATTGGCGTATAGTCTTAATTTCTACACCAAAATTTCAGCCATAGACAGATTATGAACAATGCCACGACCAACATACCAGACACCAAATACCAAAATACAGATGAGACACCTACGTGCTTATAAAAACTAATTAAGTAATGCAAGATGGTCTTTTGGTAAAATATCACCCAGGTTAGATGCTTCCGGACATCTACCGATGATAATTTTGGACGCGATTTTGAAATATACTATTCAATAAAAACAATATTAAGTACCACCTTAAGAAATAGGTATAAAATACCTGTACGAAAGTAATTTTATTGTCGCTCAAATAATTATAACTCAAATAAATTTTGAGTTACAACTGTAAGTTTCTTCTAGATATAATAACTGTAATTATTTCCTGTACCAGGTATATTTATAAAATGGAAAAGGAAAATATTTTATAGGTTCGGTTTATTACGTTCAATACTGGAACGTATAATATAGTATAATTAATTAATTTACACACTATTCACGTACTAATTTTATTAAAATCATATATCGTTTTATTAACAAAATATAAATACTCATTCCGTAAATATCATTATCTTATTACGTTATCCTGCATAATCACGATACACGTTGTACTCACAAAGAAACATTAAACTCCTAAACGGCAATTCTGACAGAAACATTTTGTTATATATGTGAGTCTCACAACTCAACAATCGCACCCCGACAGAAAGGGACGGCGTGGAGTATAAGAGTTTGGCCGGAGAATTTTTTCTAGATAGAATTGGCGGCTGAGTAATGAAGTTTCTGAACTAACATTTCATCATGAGTATTATTAACTAGCTTATTGTATGGTACGAAATGAACTGAAACTTCTTCCCCAATCAGTTTCTCTTGCCCTTCACCCTCCTCATCCAATATATCAATAAATCTCGTTGGTACAAAGTTTTCTATAAACGCTTTCTTTATTTCTTCACTCTATCCTCAGCATTATTACCAACGTTTTGCGTAACATTTTCATCAAGTTCATAATTTCCCAGATTCACTTTTTACTACAATGTTTCCTTCACATAAATGTAACATAGTTATAATGCTGAATTATACAAAATAACAAAACGGACAAAAATCCCTCTCACATTAGCTCTAATTGTCCCACGCTTCTAACAATCACGTGAAAAAAATCAAGTTAACATAGATCAGAATAATTAGAAAAATCTACTGATTATGACGGTTTTATACAAAAATTTGTAACTAACTCTACTGGCAAAGCAGGTATTGCTGATTCAAAAAACAAAAAAAAAACATTAGACAATATGAAACACTTCGGTAACGCATAAACTTACAATCAGAGTAATATACTGTCCAATCAATGATATGTAGCATAAACTCCAGAATGTCAGGGAATATGAAATGTACAGAACTACTCGTACTCTATGCCAACGGGTGTTCTGAATAATGCACGAGGCACGAATAGTTTCGTAAATTCAACTAGTACAAAATGCCTGCACGTATATTTATGTGCTAGGTGTAATAAAACGCATAATTGTAAAGGTCGAGTAGGTTATGGCGCCCGGAGCTTAGGGTCAATGAGTCAGCTGTTGCCTGTCCCACGCTGCGACTGACTCACTGCTACTACGGACAACTCTAATTGCAGCTGAGAATTCTTCACTTTTATTATTGCTCAATTAAAAGAGGTCAATGGATGATTAAAAATAGTTTTACATCCCACTCACACTAAAACCACGTTTCTTAAAAAAATATCGTAACAATCGCGTGGTAACTCGGTTACAGTTAATTTTATTAATTGTAAAAAGAGGTTAATTGCAAGAAATGGGTTGATTGCTCTGAAAGAAAGTTACATGCAGTAATTCTGCCGACTCCATTCCCTTTGATCTATCACCATGAACCGACCTGTCACACATGTGTTTTCACACGTCACTGATACTTTTCCCACCATTTCCTTAAATGTTATAACCCACTTGAATAAAACAACCATTTTCCGTAGAGTATTGCCTTCGCATTAAGGATAAGCATGTATGTATACCGCGGTGTTCTAGACATAAACAATACCAAAGTAACAAAACATTTAGTTTTCACATTTCATGTGTGGACAATAATGACGGCCCTGCACACACCGGTTTTTTGGATCACTTGATAAAGAATCCAACATCTTGCCTGTCTGACACGTAATTAAAAGGACCACTAGATCTGACAAAACGCGTGTAATTCCTCAAGTCGAAATTTAAACCTGTAACCTGCGACAGTGAAGTTATTATTACGATTATAACAGAACGTAATAAGTAATTACGTTTATTTTGAGAGCCTCTAAAATATTAGTAGTCCGGGTAGGTGATTATTCAAAATGCAGATCGATTCAAACAGAAAGATTTACCGTTATCTATTGAAACATTTTTGACAATAATTAGGCTTATTTCGATTTCTCGAGTAGAATATAAATGCATTTATAAATAAGTTATACAGTCTTCTAATTTTATACATTCTTCGTTTTAGAGCAGCAAAAAAAAAATGTTTTCTAGGAGCAGGATATGTTTCCCGGTTCTTTGTTTCCTCTGTTACTAGCTGCAGCAGGACACGTTCCTGGAATTTAAATCATACATGCAGCGTACAGCTTATTAGCAACTGGGTTGGTAGCCAAATATATCTTCACAAGTGTCCTAGGTCATGAAATTATTTTCCACTGTATTATCTTTTCATAGACTCCATATGCTCGTCAAAGCCAGTTACAAGATGCATGATTATAACAAGTTGTGACTTGTGACATGATTATGCATGTAAATACACGATGAACTGAGAAGAAGCAACGTCCAACCAAGTTCATTTTTATAACTCATAATACAATTCAACATGCCCAACGGAAGTGATAAAAAGAACCATTTGTTTGCAGTTAATAAACTTTTCGTTAATACTAATTTCAATGGATAAAAAGTTATAAACGGACCTTTAACTTCAAACAAAATGTATATAAATGGTTATCATGATTCACTGTCTCAGCAGTACACTGAATAAATAGTTAGATAAATAGAAATACATAATAGTCGTTGAATACCAATGTCTTATTGTCTATTCATCTTACAATTACAGCATGGTGAACGATGATCTTGCGACTTAATAATACACAATGGCATAAATATGATCAATTGTAGCGTTTTAACTACATTTTTATTACAAGTAACTAGATTACAGCGCTTTCAAGCCAAAAAAAATTGTTGCTTTGTTATATCCCTATCTAGAAATTCTGACAAAGTAAATGCACATGAAAGGTAAATAGGTATGTTTTAATTCATCAAAATGACACAAGTACTGTCACTGCTGGGTAATAATAGTGTATATGTTACTTAAACGCGTAAATGAACCACAGATATCGAAACGCCAACTGAAAACGTAAGTGGTCGTGCCATCTGATACGACACACATCAATAACTGTACACGTGTACACGTTTACAATCTTCACGAATTTCCTGCGGCACGCGAGGAAGGAAACAGCTACATTCTGATACTTATTTCATACGACGCGCGCATAAGATACTCAATTTTCGATTCAGCGGTCAGACCGTAATAAATTATTGAACTTACACAAACTCCACAATCGATACACGCAACACAATCTGTACGAAACGCTGATAGGAAATGTAAAACCGAAGGGTAATCTCAGCAGGGGGTGGAAGTGTTATATATTACTGTGAACCAAAACATTCACACACACTTAAACGCGGGAAAAACGTGTATACACACGAAGCAAAGCATTACCGAGACACCAAAAACGTGCCCTTCTACAGAAATAGCTTTTTATTTTGGGGTCGGTTCTAGTCCGGGATTTGTGAACAATAACGTAAAAATATATGTACTACGGCGATAAAAACATAAGGTTTGGCGTTGCAGCGGTTCAGTGTGCTCCGCCGTTTGTTTCTCGTAAAACACGAAATACATAAATCACATCTCCTCGCGTATAACTATAAAATGCAGGCACAAAATAGTATGTCCTTTTTTTAATTTAAAATTTTAAATGAAAATCAGAAACAAACAAGGAGACTGCAAAAATTCAAATCGGAAACTTATTGATAATGTATGAATTTATTTTATCTTAAAGTCAAAGCATTAATACGGATGCTAACGATTAACCGCAGTTTTATATAAAACAAAATCCGTCATTATAAACTTGTTGTATATGTTGGCATTGTAATTAATAATTCTTACCAGCCTACTTTTGGTGAAGAGACGACGGAAATTCTGTCGATAACATTAAAACGTTCTAAGAAAATGATGTTGGCCGAATAGTTGGGATCGTGCCACAGAAGCGTAGCCACCCATTGGGGTCAACAACAAAAGTCAAATGAATAAGACCATATGTTAACGGTTGGTCACATACTTAACCCCTACGACTCCAGTAACGTGTACGGTTGCATTATAACATAACATGTTAATGATATAATTTAGTAGCCAGTTCTTACTGTCCACTTCGATTAAGCTTGTAAGTTCTACCTCCCTCAAACAGCTGAACAACGATGGCACTTCCGTTTCACGTATCACTTGAACAAAACGACCAAAATAT
This sequence comes from Magicicada septendecula, assembly GCA_034769895.1. Classification (NCBI taxonomy): domain Eukaryota; kingdom Metazoa; phylum Arthropoda; class Insecta; order Hemiptera; family Cicadidae; genus Magicicada; species Magicicada septendecula. Next base: position 1,052,697,449 of record CM068367.1, read on the forward strand.
TACGGGTAGTTAGGTTTAGATTATTATATGCATAACCGAGACCGCTTGTTTAGCTGTTACATGTATACTTAAAACCGTTACACTTACAGTACATAACATGTTTAAATTAATCCTCTGACTAAGTCGCTGGGAAATTCCTGTTTCTGAACGCATTTGTCGTAAAAAAATCACTTATTCAGCTCTATCTCTTTTGAACAAAGACAGAATTTAAAAAAAATATGGCTAGAGTGGGTGTGATAAACTGGGAAAAAATTCTATTATAAAACTGGCAATCATAAACTGGTGCAGAAAATTATATAAAGGCGTCAGAAAGATAAATGGTCTTACACTTAAACAAATATATAAAAACGTGTTTTTTTTTTACGAGGAAACACTGTAAAACAGACTTTCGACAAAAATTTATTTTATAGGTATATATGGCCAGTGACATCAATGTTTTATGCTCACACCGTACCTTTAGTAGCAAATAAGAATACGCGAACGGTGAAAATGAAAACCTGATCTATAAAATCTGATGTTTATATCGCTGAAGTAACTGTGCTACAATTATTGGATTACTCGTATATGATTCAATGAAGATTTATGTTTGTGATCGTCATCTAGACACGTGTTACAAGCAACTTTGCCTATGCCGATACTTACCTGGCCAGTCTTTCCGTCACACACGTGTAAGAATTTGTTATTTGAGAATTACGGGGGGGGGGGGTTATACCACTAGGGACCCACAATCGTCTCCTGATACATGTTAGCCACCACATTGTATTGTACAAGGATATGTCAAGGATCACCCAGAATGGAACAATAGAAAGTACCAAAATGATCTTAAGATTTATGTACTCTGTATTTTTAATTACGTATTTTCCCAGACGCCCTTGTCTATACACTTCTAAGTCAGCTACGATCTTCTTGATTTTCACGTTTGCCAACCCTCATAATTCCACCACGTCAAGAATACACTTCTAATGCGACAAACTAATGTCTGGCGACCTCGTTAACTGATCCTCATCTGTAATAGGCTACGTTAATGTGTCTGTTCGGGAATCTTACCACCACTATAGTACAATTCCTCAAACTAATTTTATCGAACAAAACATAATTTAAAAGAAAAACTTATTACTGTTAAGTACAAAGATCTGCTTTCTACAAAATACGACTGAAATTTTGGTTTATGAAAATTAATTTTAATGTTTAATACAAAATAATTATTTTAACTACTAATATGGAAATCACATCACGCACATACACTCGCGCGTGCGCGTAATACGAAAATAATGTGATTGTACCACACACTGTATATAGTAAAGCTCAAAAGAGAAAACACTATTATTCAAAACGACGTTTATAAGCATATCGTTCACTGTGCTATAAATTCTGGTATTATTCGCGTTACGAGAAACACTTAAAAGAGAAAAATAAGGGAACACAATAACAAAATCGAGTGAAATCAGCCGTTGCAGGAAGGAAAAGTGCTGAAGAAAAATCACAACTACAGTAGCAGATATAATAAAAATTTATGTTTCCTTCCGGGGGAGTAAACCTGGTGGGTATGCATGCGAATAATGTAATATAGGAGAGGCGTGCAGCTTTCCCTACTTAACTTTGTATCTTTCACAACAACTTGATTATGATGGCAGTCACTTAACAATCTTTCTGCTCCTGTAAACAGTATTCTTCTATGAAAGTACGGGTATTTCTGTTTAATATACTTTACACAAATCTGTTGTCTCCGAGAATTTCACATACAAACCCAACGTCATTACAACTTCAATACTGTAGAATTATAGTACGCAGCTTGCAGTACTACAGAATTAACTAAATTTTTTAGTTTTTTATGTGACCGTAATAAAGTCGTAACAAAAACCAATTGACTATGATAGTCCGGAAGGGTTGATCACATATAATTATATATATTGTAGCGTGACAGATGTTTGCATAATAGTGAATGGCAATTGATCATTAGAATAATGAAGTTATAATATTTAAATTTGGAAGAAAGCATTAAGTCTAATATAAATAGATTAATTCATAGCAACTGTGGAAAGAAATCATTATTATAATGAAAATCCAAGTTCAAGTAAAAGGAGTTACTAGTGATGAGTCATCCAAGACCAGTATCATGACCAAAGGTTTTCAAGGTATAACCCAGGAAGGTAAAATAGTAAATAACAAAGCAGTACACAATATGACCAAACCCACAACGAGGGAGAATAAATAGAAGAGAAACCCTAAAATAAGCCAAGATCAACCAATACAGGTTGTGTATTTCTGTAATAAAGAAGAAGATGGAGAAGATCCCAAGAAACCTGATGGCAACAAGAAGAAGATGGAGAAGATACCAGTCCCAGAAGGCAGGAGAAAAGAAGACTGAAGAAAGAAGAAGAGGGCAGCATCCTGAAGAAGATGTCATGCTCTTATAAAAGACACCCAAATCCCTATATCCCAAAAATAAATATCTAAAAACAAAAGTATAACGAAATAAAAACCACATGTATATAAATTTAAGAGAGAGGAGTGTATAAAGTAAAAGTTTCCTGTGAACTAAGATGAAACAATAATATAGTACCCATGGAACAAATCTCCATTGAAAAAACGCTAACCAATTTATTATGTTAATAAGACTATACGACCATTTAGCATTAACATAATATATAAGTGCAAAGTGAACCAGTGATAGTTTTGGGTATTATAAAAAATGAACCTTGTGTTTCATTCTTGGCAATCACAAACATTGGATGCAATGAAATATGCATTTTTCAATGACTTAAAATGTGTACGGTGACAATATGTTGTTCATAAGACATGAATCTGTTTAAAATAACATTTTTGTTTTACATGAAAAAAGAAAAACAGATTTCATAGTGCTTTTTGAACAGTTCATACTATTTATTTGTTAATGACAGGGTACAATTCCCCAAAGACAAGGTATAAAAGACTGTATAAAAACTGTAGAATCCTACTTATAATAATAGTTAGAAATAAGAATATAAATATAAGGTTTTAATGTATATAGTACAAGAATGTTTAAAAATGTTTTAGATATAAGGCCATTTGTTTGGGTCTGAAACAACTAACATCAGAACTATAAAAATAATTACCACTTGTAAATAGTAGAGAGTAATTAAGATGTTAGTTAGTACAAAACCTTTTTTATAAACCATGTTTACATGTTGGAAATGGGAATTTTGTTGCAAAATGTCTGATTTGAAGACAACCATTTATTTAAAAAAAAATGTTCTTTATTTGTTTAACTATTATTTGTATTGTAACCAATACTAATTGTTTTTGTGTAATTTGAAAACATGTTTAATTTATAATACTATTTGTAAAAAGTCAGAGAGGGTATCGCACATCATATATTGTTTGTAAATTATTTTGTAAGAAAAATTGTTAAAAAATCATAGGCCAAAAGAATGGAAACCAAACTTCATCAAAACAGAGAAATTGCTCAATTAAATGGAAATAAACAAAAGGGGTTTAGACAAAATAAACTTGAGATCATGCCATATAATTGCACATACCATTTAGAGAGATTTTAATAAATTATATTCAGAATTATGAATAAAAATAAAAGTGACTAAACTCAGAAATTTAGACATGGGAGTCATATATTTCAGAATAATGTTTCAGAATACAACTAATTCAATTAATTACCAGAAAATAAGGGAATAGGAACCTTTTAATACAATATAGAATTATTAATATTAAATATAACTGATAAAATGGCTGAATTTATATAATGACAGGAAGTAAATTTTAATGTTTTGACTTCCAAACAGAGTATACCAAACTGAAAGTGAAATTACTATTTTTTGGACAGAAAACACTATAAAATGGCATTATTTAATCTGAAAATAACCAGAATGAACTGAAAGATTAATTTAAATCAAATCTAGTGAATAAAATTGACAAATAACCAAAGTTTAGGCATTCATATAGTGAAAATGTAAAAATGTATACAGGATGTGAAAAATATTTGAACAATGTTAAGGATAATATTATATGGGCTAAGAGTTTAATTGAAACTGAAGGAAAGAGTTAGTTAATTATTGGTTTTTGAACGGTTAACATGACATACGTTCGGTAACGTGTATAACCTAACCTATAATAGACATACAAAGCGAGTGTATAGTACGTTATTGTGAAATCGCGAGTGACTTGTAAAATACTTCTAAAACTATCATATTATAACAGAAACAATCAAGTAACACTCCATAACACAGAACAATATAAATTTACTCTGAAAAACACCACAAAACACAAGAAAACTGTGTAATACATTAACCCAAATTAGTGATGGAACCGGGGAAAGTGTTTGAACTAATAATTATACGGATACACTAAATACAACTCAGAAACAGTACACTAGACACTACACAACATTTTACAAGAGATTCGCAGACATCAGAACAGGAATACTACAGGAAAATCTTTTATTTGGAACGTCCAATATACGAATGACATCTCACTAACTTCACGGCGGCCATTTGCTTTGACGATTTCAGTGCCTTCTTCTTGGTTCAGCACAGCTGTTTGGGTGAAAGCAATTATTATATTTACAAATTATTATTCAATGTCTGTGTTTATTAATAACTATTAATTTGATTGTAACGTTATACTTTTTAAATATTAGCCCGATTTCTCTGACTTTGGTAATAACTGGCTGTTTAAAGAACCCTATATAATTTTTATAACATATACTTGTAACTTTTTTCGATATCCTGAGAATCGATACTAATCGATAAGAGTCAATATTGCTGTTACTTAATAAAACATTAATACTTTTCAATACTTAATAGTTCTTTATTTCTTCAATAATACTAATTACCAATAATATAATTCTAATTGATAATCTACAAGGACTTTACCACCCGTAAGTGAAGATAACCTAAAAAATAGAAAGGTAAACAAATATCGATTGGTTTACAGACAGTCTTATGAGTGGTGATAGATTATTTAAATTATACTAAAACTTTAATAAAAATTTTCAGAAGAGCATTACACTGTTTAAAACTTCACAGCCCTATATTAATTAATTGATCCTAATTAATTAATTAATAAAATTAAAATTTTTTTTTATTATTGTTTTTTATAAACATAATTTTTTTTTAAATTTTCTTCAAAACAATAATTTTTGTTTTGAAACTTTCGGTGAAGCTGAGCATATATATTTCTTCATCAACTTTACGCTACTCGACCGGTCTTGCTACCATTGGGACTCGACCAGCTGGGAAACTTAAGGAAGTGTTTCAGGCCAGTAAGACGTCGAGAGCCACACCAATTAAACACCTTACAACTTACAGATTCACACATCAATCTTATTTATATTATTACAAATTGGCTAGTCCAAACAGAGGGGCTTGATTACACCGGAGTCACATACTCCACAATACAGTATATCATCAACACACACATACACTTATTTAAACAGAATTATTACAATATTCATCTTTTCTTTGTAAATAACTCTAGATCTGTCTTGCAGGATTTGTATATTATATATTACGTTATCAAATAATTACTTGCAGAATTAATTATTATTTGATCACACACACACACACACTTGTTTATTTATCTGTGTTTACCGTGTAGTGCTTTCGAGGACTTGCCATGTTTCCTTTTTCAATGCGTCTGAATTACTTTCGTTTGATAGTAACAGAACTCTTGTTCTACCTGCTTTAGTCTTCCCCGGGTGTTTCGAATCTTTGACTCTGCATTATTCTTCAATGTGTGTGTGTGTGTGTGTGTGTGTGTGTGTGTGTGTGTGTGTGTGTGTGTGTGTGTGTGTGTGTGTGAGAGGGTGCTAAATAATGGTCAATTAGTTAATTTTATTATTAAATCAGATAGAGTATTGTGTTTAGTTTATTTGCACATGTTCGGAAAGTAGTCTCTTGTTATAATTACGTTTATAAACGTAATGGTTTTCAAAGATGACCATTTTTCCTTTATAATATAATAAAATATATTATAATATTAATGTTACAAGTTTAATGTCTGACAAGCATTGTAATTTCGACTTCGTTAAATGGAATTCACTGATCCTCATCTGTAATAGGCTACCTTAAAATAGGTTTACCTCGTGTGTGTCTGTTCGGAAATCGCAATCGAACTTCTTATAAGGGAATCTTACTACTGCTATAGTGCAAGTCCTGAAACTTATTTTATGGAACAAAACGTAATTTTAAAGAAATAATTATTACTGTTAAGTACAATGAACAGCTTTATATACAATACGACTGAAATTATGGTTTACCGAATAATTATAGTTTTTAAGAAGCAACTTACAATTATATTTTACGTGTGTAGCGTAGTAGGCTAGGTTGCCCTTATATAGTGTTGGTTAAGAAAAAATTGTTTTGCGCTCATGGCAATGGACTACGTACATTTTATTACACTTAGGGAAACCATTGTATTTCGTTTTATTACACTTAGTGTATCGTATTTCGTTTAGGCTACACTGGCTTTTTAAGTGACTTTTCTTTAAAATTTTTCCGATAAAGTGTTGTTTTGTCGGTTGTTTTTAAGTTATCCTAGTTTACGATTTTCTGACTTTCATTCTATGGTGGTTCATGTATATTACAGAAATTCATGCTCTATTTGCACTGAAAATTGTATTACTGAACTGTGTAACACTGTAGTTGTGTACTCTCTTGTCTGGTTAGTATTCGGAAGACGGTACACAGAAAAATTAGATTCTTGTCAAGTTTTTTTAAAAATAAGTACAATACTTTATATCACGAATAGTGCAAATATTGTAGTGACAATGTATAATACAAATATTGTAACATAACAAAATTATCCCACTAAACATTTGAATTAATGTTACATAAATGAAAGAAAAAGTTCCATAGTGAGTGAGAAGAATAAATTGTTTAAGGATTACCCTAGAAACTGTATAATTAAGTCTATAAAATGTTAATAAAAATGGAAGATAATAAAGAAAACCATTAATTAAAATAACCTACTATGAAAAAACCAGTTAAACCAGCAGTATACCCAGTAGATTGGGGAAGCAGTACAAAAAGGGAAGGACCATAAAAAAGGAAATAATCTGTCATGAAACCATTTTAATAAGGAAACTACTAATGTGATATTTGAAGAAGGGACAAAACATATCAAGATTCCAACAAAGAGACCAGAAACAGGAAGAGATATGCCAAAACAAAATGTTAGTCATATAATAAATACCATGAGACAAAATTGAAACCGATATAGGTAAACCCCAAACAAGTTACAAGATACAATACTATAAAACACAAATTGTATGTTAGTTGTAAGTGTAATATGTTAAAAAATATGTCAAAAGAGACTACCATAGTGTAGAACTCACTAAAAAGACTACCAGAGTGTAGAATCCAATAAAGTGAAGTGAGATAACAAAATTAAGAAACTACAGAGTGTATAGTGAGAAACATAGTTAAAAAATCTATGAAAAAATCTTCAATGAAGTTTAAGTATTATAAAAAGACTACCATGAGTGTAGAATAATAATAATAAAACCATTGGAATGAAAGACAGTCTAAGGACTGACAACATTACCAGTAATAAGAGTTTTTAAATTAGATATAAGAAAAACTATTACATATGAAATGTTTTCTTTAATTATAGCTAAGTAAATGGTGAGAAGGACAAAAATACCAAAGGACAGTTCATAACTGAAGGTATGACTAATATTAAGATGTCTGCTATTTATTATTAATTAGATAATATTTTAGATGTAAGGTGTAAATAGATACACGATGTTTTTTAATCACAGTTAAAGTGTTTTCAAGAGAATCATAAATACACAAGACAGTTAGTGACTGACAGTGTTACTAGTAATAGGAGTTTTTTTATTTTTTTTAATTAAATTATGTCTAGGATAAGCTATTTTGTTATCATTTGATGATACAGTAAAAAATAATAGGAATAAGATGTTTTTGTTAAAATTAGGTGATATATGGAAAATAGTTGATAATAAGATGTTTTTGTTAAAATTAAGCATAAGATGTTCATGTTATGGTTCAATGATGTTATTAGTATAAAGAAAGTTTAGTAGATACAAGATATTCTATTGTATTTAAAATCATGTCATTTAATTTTCCATTGTGTAAGTCAGAGAGGCAAGTAGGGCATAAAAATGTAATAATTTTATTCAAATCAGTAAACCATGTATAATTGTACAAACAGACCAGCCAAGACACCATTTTTGTAAACACAGACTGGCCTATAAACCAAAAAAAAAATTATCTATCAAAGAATTAATCTATGTAATAGGAATAGAATTCAATACATACAATACAGAAATTGAAAGTATAATTAATGCAGATACAGTTAATAGCAAATAGAATGACAAAAGAAAGGAAATTAACTTCTTTTGGAAACAGTCAAAAATAGGCTTATGATAGTAATCAAATCAGACTAAACAGCAAATTAATCAATATTGAAATGTTTTAATAACCAAATTATTAACAACAAAGTAATTACGGAGTTATTAGGTGTATTCCAGGGAAATATTATACCGAAAAAAACAAATAAAAACCTTTAAAACACTGAATTTGTACAAAATATGGGGCATACAATCATTATGTAAAATTGTAATTTTTGGGCTTAAATGAGTTTGAAACAAACCCAGCTATATATCAAAAGATGTAAAATTAAATAATCAATATTACTGAATAGTTAGATTCATGTAAAATTAAGAAATATTTGAAATACAGTAAAAAATAAGAAAACTTGTTATGTATAGTTAGATAGTGAAACAAGTCTTAGACAGATATTTTATAATTAAACAATATGAAGAGGAAAAAGACATACCACAAATTGCCCTAAAACGACGACGTTGCGTCTATTAGTCTATTGTTAATCGCAAAGCTGAACAGTTGAAAAATGTGTTAGTGGAGTATTGAAAACCAAATAATTTGTATTAAAACCAAGTGTGGTTATGTGGCGTGTAACGGAGATGAACTAACAAGTGAAATAACCTTATCTATCAATGTCTAACACTTCACAAATTTCCAAAAACACAGTATAACACCATAAAACGCAACACCAGAAATCGACAGCCATTTTGAACCATTTTTGGAACGAATTCACATAAAACCAACACGCATAATTGAACACTACACTACACAAGAGATCCATCCAGAATTCGACATCGCAGACGACGAGGGGACATTCAACACGATATTTTGGACCAACACCACTTCGCAGAAAAGGGAACATCGTTTTATTTCTGTGGGAGAAGATCTTCAATTCCAACGGCCTCATAGCAGTTAAAATCGAGCAGACGGCGGCCATTGCTGAATTTCTATAAAGACGATCGCCAGTGCTTCCTGGAGAGGAGTGACGTCATTTCTTCGACTTGGTTCGAAATTTAAATAATTTCTTTCTAATTGACAATTGTAATAATAATTCTGTTCTATTTCAGATATTAACATTTAGTTTAAGAATACCTGTTAAATGTATCTTGTTCCTTGCCCTCTGACCATTTCGACTCGTTAAAAGAACCATAAATTTAACTTGTAAAAAATATATTTGTTGATTTTTCTCACTGCCGACTGTGGCAAATATTAGCCAGTGCCTGGGACATGCGCAGTTTGACTGGCGCACAATTTTGAATGAATAAACGCAAATCATTATTCAGTTACCAGCATTGTTTTTATTTCTACAATTAATGTTATTATTATTTTTTATTAAGCAAAAACATAATTCACATTGAGAGAATAGATTTAGAAGGAAATTACAAACTCAACTAATTAATTAATTAAATTAAATCATTCCATCAAACTCGATACAAGAACAAGAAAAAATATTTGCACAATTTTTAAAGTTTGATGTATTTGTTATTTATCAATCAAACACACCTAGTTATAACATATTCTTATCATCAATATCTCTATATTTTATTTATTATTACATTTGAAATTATATGACAATTTGACTAGCCTAACAGTGGGGCTAAAAGAAGAGCACAATACCTTTGTTATCACAAAATCTATACACAATAAGATAATATTTTTATTTTTATTTGTAATATATTTATATTACAAATTGGCGTCCAACTTAAGGGGCTTTAAATAGGAGGTAATAGTGTTATAAAATAAGGACGATTGTCCAATTTCCTATTTTTAGCTTGGCAGCGGTCAATAGGTCAGAAGAGGGAGCGAGATGCACAGGAGAGCTACATCAAGAAAAAGGGCTATGGAGGCCGAGCAGGAGATAAACATGGAGGATAAAGAAGCGACACCAGTGGAAGATGTGGAGTTAATGTTACCGCCAGCAGAACCAAATAAGCCTGCACCACAGAAGGAACAGCCGGAGAAATCCACCGCAAAGGAAGATACAAAATTTGATCAAATGATGGAGATGTTACTCAGAGAATTTAAAACGACGAAGGAAGAATTAAAGGAGAAGATGGAAGAAAATAGTAAGAAGCTGGAAAACGATAACCAACAATTGAAAGAAGAGTTGGGTAATAAGATGGAGGAGAATAGTAAGAAGATGGAGGAGAAGATGCAGGAAAATAGTAAGAAAATGGAGAACGATAACCAGCAATTGAAAGAAGAATTAAGAGAAAATAGTAAGAAGATGGAGGAGAAGGTGGACGAAATAAAAAACGAAAATAAATTACTAATGGAGGAAAATATTAAGAAGATCGAGGAGAAGATGGAGGAAAATATCCAGAAGATGGAGGAGAGAATGGAGGAAATAAAAACTGACAATAAACAATCGAAGGAGGAATTGACCCAGATAAGCCAGAAACTGGAAGAAACCAATAAAAAGATGGAGAATAATAGTCAGCAATTGAGAGAAGAATTGAAGGAGACGAACCAAGAGAACATGAACCGGTTAGACGGAAGAATGGAAATATTGAAGGAAGAATTGAGCCAGAAGATAGCTGAAAACAATGAGACAATCAGCAAGAAAGTAGAGGAGGAAATAACGGTAATCGAACAAAGGGTTACCAGAGCTGACGAAAAATGGAGTCAAACCGAACGAGAAGTACGGAGTATCAGGACAGAAATAAATACGAAGGTTAACACCATTGAAGAAACGACTAGGAAGACGTTGGAGGAAAAACTAAAGGAAACACGGGAAGACTGGGAGCGAGTGCAGGACCGATTCACAGAAAAATGTGACGGCATAGAAGCTGTTGTGACCAGTATCAACAGTCAGGTACGACAGAACCAGACAGATATAGACCTATTCCATAGTCGACCGACAACCATTACCAGTTGTCCCAACAGTGAAAATCGTGAAGGGATTAACTTCAGGTTTTATAAAAATAAACCCATGGAATTCCTAGCAAGAATCGAGGAATACTTCGCCAAACACAGAGGTAATCGCTGGAGGGAGAATAAAGAGGTGCTTGACGAATCGTTCAAGGAAATAGCAGACAATTGGTGGATGGCGATAAGAGACGAGGTGACCGACTATCAACAATTCAGAAGGCTATTCAAAGCCAAATATTGGGTCTGAATCAACGCAAAATATCGCCAGAGACGGGATATGTCATGGGAAGTACAACCCATATGGAAACCAAACTTTAACGGCGTACTTTTTGGGAAAGGTGTGCGTGGCCAAACACCTAGAGCCCCGAATACCGGAAGAATGCCTGGTCAGCAAACTCTCATACCACTACGAGGAGGATATTATCAGAGCCAGACGAAACAGTCAAATAAAGACGGTGCAAGCCATGACCGAGCTTTTAGAAATGTACGAGCACGAAGACTATTACCGTCAAAGTCGCAGGAGGTATGAAAAGCAGGAACCAAGAGGGAACAACAATAATTTGAATAATAATAATAATAATCGGCAGAATGTGGGTAATAATAATAATTATAATTCCGCAAATCGGAATAATGCCGAGTACAATTATAACCCCAGAAATAACAATAATTTGCCCCGTTTTAACAACAACAATAATAATAATAGTAATATTCCTCGTATAAATAATAATAACAACAACCACAACAATAATAATCATAATAATAATAGCCGTCCACAAAATAACAACGGTTATTATAATCAGAATAGTAACTATGTTCCAAATGGTCAGAGGAACCCCAACCTTTCTAATAATAATAATTATCATGGTAATTATAACCGAAATTACCCGAATGGAGGTAATAGCAACAATTACAGGGCATATCGACCTAATGTTAACTACATCCGAGCAGAAGGCAGTGGACACAGGAGGTACCAGCCTCAACGGAGGAGCCGATACTACGAGTACGAGACCTTCCAAGGAAGTCAGGGAAGTAATCGGCACAGAGAGTACGAGCCCAGACGTAGTTCCAGCCTGGATAATCAGCGAAGACTACCTGTAACAGAAGCCCAACCAGACGATCGAGCAGAACCAAACGAAACAGCCTCAGGACTTCAAGCTGACGCTTCCAACGGCCTAACCCGTAATGAAGCGGAACATTTAAACGAACGGAGGCAGTAATAAACCCCAATAACCCTTTACTGCTCCAATCTGCTGGGTTTAACCAAGTAGGTATGAATTTGAAGAAAAACAGAAAAAATTTTACCATAATATACAGCAATTATTTAAAGGATATCCGTAAGGACCTATTAGAAGAAAGTGAGCTTAATATTAACAATAATGATAATGAAATAATATACATAATCGCAGAAATTGAAGGTATTTCTGTTCCTATAATGATAGACACTGGAGCCAATGTCTCCATAATAAATCGAAATGAGTTGGACCGGATACAGCAGGAATGCCACAAAAACTTACCGGTACTACCCATTAATAATATTGTACTTGTAGGAGCTACCGGCCGACAGAACAAGACCATAAGAAAGCAGGTATCCCTCAATGTCAAAAGTCAGGGCATTAGTGTGGACATGATATTTCTTGTTGCAGCCGGATTACCTTTCAACATCATGATAGGATGTGACATATTGCGCCGAAACTCAGCAATTATCGACTTGTGCCGAGGAAAGGTATCACTCTTTGCTGAAGGTTCAACCTGGATAGCCAATTTAACTGATAACAAGACTTTAGACTCCAGACAACTTCTCGACCACCAAAATAAGGTGAATTACTTATCCAACCACTCAACAAACAACAAGCCAGTACATCAAGATTCGGAGGAAGACCTATGGCAACAAAAGATCCAAGAGATACGTAACTTCCAGTGCCACAATACTAATGAGCAATTAACGGAAAACCAGCTGAATCAATTGGTAGAAATATATGAGAATTATCGGGCTGTATTTTCTGACGAACCTGGAAAGATCCGGAACTACCAATGTTCCATACGATTCAGAGAACCGGTAGAATTTAACCGAAAGTCGTACCCAATAGCACAATCTTTGAAAGAAGCCGTACGCACAGAGATCCAGAATATGATCCGTAGGGATATCATCGAGAGCAGTCAATCGCCATACACTAGCCCAATTGTGGCCATACAAAAGAAAAATGGGAAGGTAAGGCTTTGTCTTGACGCTCGTGAAATAAATAAAATGATAATAAACGATCGTACCTCACCTGGCGAAATTGATGAAATTTTGAAGAGGTTCCACGGAACACGATTCATTACCACTTGGGATACGGTATGCGGCTATTGGCAAGTGGAGTTGCACCCAGCAAGCCGGCAATACATGGCGTTCATCTTCGAAGGGCGCAATTATCAGTTTAAGAGGTTGCCCTTCGGGTTGGTGAATTCAGTAGCGGTTTTTGTCGCCTGTATGGATCATATACTAGGACCAGAAGCGCTCCAATTCACGACTGTCTATGTTGATGATCTCCTAATAACATCAACCAACTGGGAGGAACACTGTTATCGTGTGGAGTATGTCTTGAAGAAGCTTGCGGAAAATAATGTCACCCTTAAACTGGACAAGTCCAAGCTTATAGCTAAAGAAGTTCAATTCCTGGGTTTCCAGCTAAACAGTCAAGGAATAACACCATCAACAGAAAAGGTAGACGCCATACAACGTTTCCCTACACCAAAAAACAGAAGGCAACTACAATCATTTTTGGGCCTATGTAACTATTATAGGAAGTTCCAGAATAATTATTCCGAACTAACAGCCCAGTTTCAGTACCAGTTATCGTCCAAGAATAAATGGCGATGGGGTCAAGAACAAGACGAGACCTTCAAATCAATTAAAGAGAAATTCTTAGATGCAGTAATGCTCAACCATCCAGATTTTAACCGACCCTTCTTTCTAAACTGTGACGCTAGTAACATTAGCTTGGGATCAACACTGTACCAAGAAGATGAAAGTGGAAACCATCTAGTAGTGAGCTTTGCTAGCAGAACCCTTAACCAGTGTGAAAAGAACTATAATGTGACGGAAAAAGAACTGCTAAGTGTAGTCTTTGCCTGCGGGAAGTTTCGGACGTATATCCTCGGATATCCAGTGACCGTCCGAACAGATCACAAGTCAATATCATTTCTAAGAAGATGCAAATTAAGCCATGGTAGATTAACCAGATGGGTACTCGCCCTACAGGAATACGATATACAGTGGGAGTATGTTCCTGGAAGGAAAAATGTAGTAGCCGACGTATTGTCGAGAGTGAATCTGGAAGAACAAACATTCGAAGGCGAAAAGGAGAGCATTTTGAAAATCTATAACATTATTAAGGACAGATCCGATTTAGAGAAGATAGTGCAGGACATCAGCAAACACCAGCAGTCCGATCCGAAGTTAAACTCTATTAAACTTCGTCTCTCCAACCAAGATGACACAATAAACAAATTTTATTGTATACATAATGGGATTTTATTCATCAAGACATCCATTGATGAAGAAATATGGAAGATCATGATCCCTACTACAATCGAAAAGGATATCATCCTGGACTATCACCTACGATACGGTCACATGGGAGCCATGAAGGTGATCAAGGCAATAGAAGAGAATTGTCACATAAAAAGTATCAATAGAAAAACGAGAAACTACCTTAAAACCTGTATGATATGTCAATTGGTGAAAACCAACAATGAAAGAAAGGAAGGTATGATGATACCGATTACCTCACAAGCCAAACTGGAAAAGGTCTTTCTGGACATATGTGGTCCATTTCCCCGCAGTGGCGGACGCCATCGATACAAGTATATTGTTATTATGATGGATCATTTTACAAAATTTACAAAACTATACCCTGTGAACAGAGCCACCACTCTGAAGACTCTAGGAATAATAACAAATCATTACATTCCAGAGGTAGGAAGCCCGACATCCATAATCACCGACCATGGAACGCAATTTAAGGGTTGGCGGTGGAGAAATACTCTGAATACATTGGGCATTAAGACACACAAGACGTCTGTCTACCACCCCAGCAGCAATCCAGCGGAGAGGGTACTGCGAGAGGTCGGAAGAATATTACGAACTTATTGCTATAACCAACAAAAGAAGTGGCACGAATATTTATTAGCGACTGAAGAATTCCTTAATTTGTCATATCACACCGCTATTGGTACCACGCCATACACGGCAATGTATGAAAGACCACCTCCGAGAGAAATACAAGACATAATAGAGTTCCCCAGGAGTCAAGAATACAAATTCAATCGAACCAGATTCTACAATAAATTGGCTGAAGACCAGGAAAGGCGCAAGAACAAATATTAAAAAAAAGGCTGTTAAGAAAATAATAAACTTTGAAGTCGGAGAAAAAGTACTGCTAAAAAACAGGGAATTACCCAGTACTTTGGAAGGCATTACCAAAAAGTTATTACTGCTGTATACCGGCCCATACCTGATTATTAAAAACAATAACAACAATACGTATGTACTAAAGGATATCATTTCGAATAAAGTAAAAGGAACTTATAATCAGTTAACCATTAAAAAATATTTGGAGGACTCATAGTTGTGAGTTAAAACTATTATGAAGAAATTGTGAATTTTGAAAAACAATAATTACAAAATTCAAAAATTAGTAAGAACAACTTACACCAAGTATCAGAAAGAATATTGTGAACGAAATAAGAATTTTGATGGAAGAATAAAAAATTACCAAATTCCAAAAATCAGTAAGCACAACTTACACCAAATATCTGAAAGAATATTGTGAACGAAATAAGAATTTGGTAAAAATAATTTCAAAATTCAAAAATGAGTAAGTACAACTTACACCAAGTATCAGAAAGAATATTGTGAACGAAATAAGAATTTTGATAAGAATATAATTACAAAATTCAAAAATTAGTAAGAACAACTTACACCAAATATCAGAAAGAATATTGTGAACGAAATAAGAATTTTGATAAGAATAAAATTACCAAATTCCAAAAATTAGTAAGTACAACTTACACCAAGTATCTGAAAGAATATTGTGAACGAAATAAGAATTTTGATAAGAATAAAATTACAAAATTCAAAAAGTCCGTAAGTACAACTTACACAAATATTCAAAGACTCTCATGAACGAGAAAAATAAGAATTTTGATGGAAGAATAAAAAATTACAAAATTCAAAAATTAGTAAGAACAACTTACACCAAGTATCAGAAAGAATATTGTGAACGAAATAAGAATTTTGATGGAAGAATAAAAAATTACCAAATTCCAAAAATCAGTAAGCACAACTTACACCAAATATCTGAAAGAATATTGTGAACGAAATAAGAATTTTGATAAAAATAATTTCAAAATTCAAAAATGAGTAAGTAAAACTTACAACAAAACATTTGAAGGATTATTGTGAATAAATAAAAAGAATTTTGAACATAATAAGCTTCAAAATTCAAAAGCAATAGTAGGTACAAGCTACACAAATATTCAAAGACTATTATGCAAGTAAAAAGAATTTGGAGGGAGATAATAATTGTCCAAATTCAAAATAATTAGTAAGTACCACTTACACAAACATTCAAAGACTATTATGAATGAAAAAAGAATTTTGAGGAATAATAATTTCAAAATTCAAAACAATAATAAGTACAACTTATACCAAAATATTTGAAAAACAACTATGAATAAGAAAGAATGTAGTTGAATAAAAATGTCTAAAATTAAGAAACATTAAACTCACATCATTACTCATACAAATGATGAGAAATAACTCTGAAATATGAAAAAAGATTTTGTAAGAAAGAGATACAAAATTCTAAAGGAGAAAGGAAACCAGAATGTCATATGACTTAATCGAACAAATTAACCAAACTCACAAAGAAAGTAATTTAATAAAAATGGAACAATGAAGAAGGACCAGCTCACTAAAGACCAAATAGTGAAAAAAAAAAAAAAAAAAAAAAAAAAAAACCTGATACTAATAATGATAATGCTGTTACAACAACCACTGTTATAGTGAAAGTGATAAAGAATTAATTCATGTTATACCATGAGCAATAAAAGTAACTCAATGGATACCAGATGGTAGAAAGAGTAAATATAAATACTACTTACTATGTAAACATGATGAAATGTATATGATACCACATACCTAAACCACCTAATATGGAATAAGCTTTAAGAGAGAAGAAGAGTCAAGTGTATAAAAGTATTAATTAATATAAAGTATTATGAAGTGAAGAATCTAAAGATGTTTATTTTAGTCAAAAATGACTACTTTTACTGTTTATTTATTTTTATGACTGGATGTAGAAAATGCCATCAGTCTTATGTGTTGAGCAGAGATGATAATACCTCTGGACTCAATTGAAGTATTGGACAGCAGGGATTGAAGCCAAAAGTGCCACTCTGAACTGTTCCAATTAATTTGATAGGGAATATTAGGGAGTAAACATACTGGTGAGGAAGCACCAAATAAGAAGGAATATAAAATGATAATGTTATACACAAGATTGAAGACCACTTATCAATGAAAAAAGGAAACTAATGAAGGAGATACACATCAGCTGAGAGGAAGCAATGGTGGAAAAAGAAGGTATATAAAGTGAAAACATGTAATCACGGAGAAAATGTAAATACAAAAGAATTAGTAGTAATTATTTCATCCATACAGAGTATGATCTGAACTAATCACTTTTACAGGAGAGCATATGTAACATAACAAAATTATCACACTAAACATTTGAATTAATGTTACATAAATAAAAGAAAAAGTTCCATAGTGAGTGAGAAGAATAAATTGTTTAAGGATTACCCTAGAAACTGTATAATTAAGTCTATAAAATGTTAATAAAAATGGAAGATAATAAAGAAAACCATTAATTAAAATAACCTACTATGAAAAAACCAGTTAAACCAGCAGTATACCCAGTAGATTGGGGAAGCAGTACAAAAAGGGAAGGACCATAAAAAAGGAAATAATCTGTCATGAAACCATTTTAATAAGGAAACTACTAATGTGATATTTGAAGAAGGGACAAAACATATCAAGATTCCAACAAAGAGACCAGAAACAGGAAGAGATATGCCAAAACAAAATGTTAGTCATATAATAAATACCATGAGACAAAATTGAAACCGATATAGGTAAACCCCAAACAAGTTACAAGATACAATACTATAAAACACAAATTGTATGTTAGTTGTAAGTGTAATATGTTAAAAAATATGTCAAAAGAGACTACCATAGTGTAGAACTCACTAAAAAGACTACCAGAGTGTAGAATCCAATAAAGTGAAGTGAGATAACAAAATTAAGAAACTACAGAGTGTATAGTGAGAAACATAGTTAAAAAATCTATGAAAAAATCTTCAATGAAGTTTAAGTATTATAAAAAGACTACCATGAGTGTAGAATAATAATAATAAAACCATTGGAATGAAAGACAGTCTAAGGACTGACAACATTACCAGTAATAAGAGTTTTTAAATTAGATATAAGAAAAACTATTACATATGAAATGTTTTCTTTAATTATAGCTAAGTAAATGGTGAGAAGGACAAAAATACCAAAGGACAGTTCATAACTGAAGGTATGACTAATATTAAGATGTCTGCTATTTATTATTAATTAGATAATATTTTAGATGTAAGGTGTAAATAGATACACGATGTTTTTTAATCACAGTTAAAGTGTTTTCAAGAGAATCATAAATACACAAGACAGTTAGTGACTGACAGTGTTACTAGTAATAGGAGTTTTTTTATTTTTTTTAATTAAATTATGTCTAGGATAAGCTATTTTGTTATCATTTGATGATACAGTAAAAAATAATAGGAATAAGATGTTTTTGTTAAAATTAGGTGATATATGGAAAATAGTTGATAATAAGATGTTTTTGTTAAAATTAGGCATAAGATGTTCATGTTATGGTTCAATGATGTTATTAGTATAAAGAAAGTTTAGTAGATACAAGATATTCTATTGTATTTAAAATCATGTCATTTAATTTTCCATTGTGTAAGTCAGAGAGGCAAGTAGGGCATAAAAATGTAATAATTTTATTCAAATCAGTAAACCATGTATAATTGTACAAACAGACCAGCCAAGACACCATTTTTGTAAACACAGACTGGCCTATAAACCAAAAAAAAATTATCTATCAAAGAATTAATCTATGTAATAGGAATAGAATTCAATACATACAATACAGAAATTGAAAGTATAATTAATGCAGATACAGTTAATAGCAAATAGAATGACAAAAGAAAGGAAATTAACTTCTTTTGGAAACAGTCAAAAATAGGCTTATGATAGTAATCAAATCAGACTAAACAGCAAATTAATCAATATTGAAATGTTTTAATAACCAAATTATTAACAACAAAGTAATTACGGAGTTATTAGGTGTATTCCAGGGAAATATTATACCGAAAAAAACAAATAAAAACCTTTAAAACACTGAATTTGTACAAAATATGGGGCATACAATCATTATGTAAAATTGTAATTTTTGGGCTTAAATGAGTTTGAAACAAACCCAGCTATATATCAAAAGATGTAAAATTAAATAATCAATATTACTGAATAGTTAGATTCATGTAAAATTAAGAAATATTTGAAATACAGTAAAAAATAAGAAAACTTGTTATGTATAGTTAGATAGTGAAACAAATCTTAGACAGATATTTTATAATTAAACAATATGAAGAGGAAAAAGACATACCACAAATTGCCCTAAAACGACGACGTTGCGTCTATTAGTCTATTGTTAATCGCAAAGCTGAACAGTTGAAAAATGTGTTAGTGGAGTATTGAAAACCAAATAATTTGTATTAAAACCAAGTGTGGTTATGTGGCGTGTAACGGAGATGAACTAACAAGTGAAATAACCTTATCTATCAATTTCTAACACTTCACAAATTTCCAAAAACACAGTATAACACCATAAAACGCAACACCAGAAATCGACAGCCATTTTGAACCATTTTTGGAACGAATTCACATAAAACCAACACGCATAATTGAACACTACACTACACAAGAGATCCATCCAGAATTCGACATCGCAGACGACGAGGGGACATTCAACACGATATTTTGGACCAACACCACTTCGCAGAAAAGGGAACATCGTTTTATTTCTGTGGGAGAAGATCTTCAATTCCAACGGCCTCATAGCAGTTAAAATCGAGCAGACGGCGGCCATTGCTGAATTTCTATAAAGACGATCAGCCAGTGCTTCCTGGAGAGGAGTGACGTCATTTCTTCGACTTGGTTCGAAATTTAAATAATTTCTTTCTAATTGACAATTGTAATAATAATTCTGTTCTATTTCAGATATTAACATTTAGTTTAAGAATACCTGTTAAATGTATCTTGTTCCTTGCCCTCTGACCATTTCGACTCGTTAAAAGAACCATAAATTTAACTTGTAAAAAATATATTTGTTGATTTTTCTCACTGCCGACTGTGGCAAATATTAGCCAGTGCCTGGGACATGCGCAGTTTGACTGGCGCACAATTTTGAATGAATAAACGCAAATCATTATTCAGTTACCAGCATTGTTTTTATTTCTACAATTAATGTTATTATTTTTTATTAAGCAAAAACATAATTCACATTGAGAGAATAGATTTAGAAGGAAATTACAAACTCAACTAATTAATTAATTAAATTAAATCATTCCATCAAACTCGATACAAGAACAAGAAAAAATATTTGCACAATTTTTAAAGTTTGATGTATTTGTTATTTATCAATCAAACACACCTAGTTATAACATATTCTTATCATCAATATCTCTATATTTTATTTATTATTACATTTGAAATTATATCACAAATTGACTAGCCTAACTAGTGGGGCTTTAAGGAGTCAGACTGATCCAGTGATAAACAAAATATCAATACATACCAACATATCAATTCAATTATTTAAATTATATTTTTATTTTTATTTGTAATATATTTATATTACAATACATAGGCCTACTCATATTTTGAAAATTATATTATCTGCATGGAATTTCTCTCCCCCTCCCCCTCACATTCTCTCTCTCTCTCTCTCTCTCTCTCTCTCTCTCTCTCTCGCACGCACGCACATTTATTTAATTTGTAATCATTTTTTTTCTTAATTTGGGATTATTCGACGTTTAGAAACACCTCGACTATAAACGCCAAAAAGCCTATACAACAGTTTGAATTGCGTGTAATGAGTTATTCAAAGATGTAATGTAGTACATTGGCCAAATTAGTATAATCACTATAGAACTAGTAAAACGGAGGATAGGAAGAGTACGAAAAACTAAAACAATAAAAACAAGTAATAATTTAAAATGATTAAGAGGAAAGAAAATATGAAACATCAGCGACATTAGTCAATTAACAGAGGAAGAATCAAAAACCAAGTCCCAAGCCTTATAAACAGTTTGGGAATCTAGTGGAAGTTAAGCTAGATCAGAGACGATTTCCAGGAATAAATAATTTATTGTGTTCCACGATTATTAGCTTCGTCTAAATTGACAGCCGTAATATAGTTGAGTTATTAATTACGTTCTACATCACATTATTTACCTAAAAATAATACACAATTAAAATCCATTCTGCCCTCTATAATAATTGATGACATTAAAAATTATATTCCAGTTATTTGATCACAAGTTTTCGTTGATAAGAATATTAGCTTAGTCGTTTGTAAGTTCCATATACCGGTATTTATTTAGTTTTCGATTGACTAACTTTGTCTGCTGTCTGAATAACATTATAATGCAACAGACATTGCGGTACAGAATACGCAAACAAGGGTAATGTGATTTGAGCTGTCGGTCAACTGGCACTAATTAGGAGGTGATTTGTAATGGCTTGAAGGTTTACACAGCAGAAATATTCACCTGTATATATGCAAACACGAAGGGCTGACAGCATGAATGCTTTTCATTGTGAACATTCCCACACTACCAGACTGTAAAAACATCGAATTTCGATTGGAGATTCGTTATATCGGCAAAGTTAAGGACTGTATGATATAAAATTTCGCGTTCAAATAAAAATTAGAACAAACATTAAACTCTTGGTAGTTTCAGAAGCAATGCAGAGCTGGCGTAGCGAGCAGACTGGCATGTACACAGTATAATAACAAAGGCGTTAGAGTGTATAATAACAGTGAGGGAAGTACGCAAGTGGCAGCAGTGGTGGTGGGTGGGGAGGTTTAGCTGGTTGCGCAAATCCTCTAAAGCCTTATGGGGTGTCAACAGAGTTCGTGACACGACCCAGGATATTATGTCATCCGTCCAAAAGAGCAAGCAAGATACACATCTGAGGCTCAACCAAGATTGATAATCAACACAACGTGCTGTTTAAACTGAGCTAGATTAAAGCAGACGTGAAAAATGTCAGGTAATAGAAGAGGCGAGCGTACCACTCACTATATTAAGACTGATAGATGTTCTACGGTGAGGATTTCTACAGCGCCGAGTATGTGTGTGCGAGATTGATGGGGTACAGTCATTTCGCCAAACCGCCATTTTCAATTATCTATCCACAGGTTCCATCCAGTATGACTCAATCTGACTGACCAAATCGACTTACGGCAAATAAAAAAATACTTTTTGTGAACCTTAATTCCTGCCCATGCAATCTGACGACGTACAATTTAATTTAGCTAGATGTAATGTCGACTGGTCAACACAATCACACCAGAATACAATCTTTCTCCACGACTTTTACAACTAAGTACGACAAAACAGATCGATGCTAATCATATTATACTCTATTCTTTTCTACAAAATTAAAATTCAAACACTTTTTGCTACAGTCCGTTTCTTGGTGTGTATAATATATTTAATATTTATAAAGAAATTACCTCAAGATATTTTTTTTTCCTTATTAGGAACATGTTTCGAGAACCATTGTGTTCTCATCCTCAGCCTTCGTGATTTTGCGTCTGGTGAAGTACTTGTGTGTTGGCTTGTCGTTATTGTGGTTTCTTGTTGGTCTCTGGTACTTTGAAGTGGTATTATTGTGTGTGATTGTGGTCAGGGGTGCCCACAGGGGGGGATCATAGCGCAAGTTGCGCATTGAGAATTTTGGGGGGAAGATTTTTCGGGTGTATTTTAAGGATTTCTGGGGGGGGATTTTTTCAAGAATAACATTTTAAATCCAACATTGATGGAAATTTTTACCGTGTTTGTGCAACAAACTAAGCTATTAGTAAAAAACTAAAGCAATTGCATATCTTTATGATTGTTTTAACGAACTGGCAGCATACATGTCTCTACCAGTACAACTAGTAGTAAATTTTGTTTTGGAATTTAGAAAACTGACCTTGGCAGCCTGCAGCAACATCCTGTCAATGAGTCAGAGGGTATGTGAATAATAAATCGTGAATGTAAAAATGTGTGCGTGTGCTAAGCTTGTAGACCGGCGGGCAGTGGGGGGGACTTTTCAATTGGGGGGGATTTGCGCATTGGCCTTGGGGGGGATGGGCACCCCTGATTGTGGTGTATGTATTAGTATTTTGTGTATTTTCGATGCTGAGTGCTTTGAAAATTGTGTCATGTTTTATATTAATTTGTATTTGTTCAGGTATTAGTTTGTTTTGTGTTTTATGTTTGTATGTTTGTAAATTTTCCCAAATGTTCATTATGGTTCCTTTGTGTGGTATGTGTTTTATTAGTGTCATGTTGGTTATGTCTGGGAATTCATGTCCAGTGTTTATTGCATGTGTGACCAAACTAGATTTGTATATTTCTGGGTTTTTGTATGCGTTTAGGTGTTCAAAATAACGTTTTTCAGTTGTGTTTTTGTTTGTCCTATGTAACATTTATTGCAATCTTGGCATTCAATTTTGTATATACCATTGGTTGTTGTATTATCTTTGTTGTGTGGGTTATTTAGTTTTTGTAGATAATTTTTGTTAGTTTTGTATGCTATGTTAATGTCTGTGTTTTTAAACAGTTTTGTTAGCTTTGTCATTTTATTATTTATGTATGTGAATGTGGCCCATTTTTATTGTTTTTGTTTTGTTCATTTTGATTAAGTCTTAATTGTTCAGTTTTTATTTTATATTTGATTTTATTTTCTATTTTGTTTACAGTATTTTTATTATATCCATTTTCATAAACAATTTGGTAAATTATATTTCTTTCTTTGGTTGTGTCTTGTTTGTTTAGGGGTATTTTGTACATTCTGTTAAATAGTGTACAATATGCAATATACAGAAAACCAACTTCCACTAACATCATTATACCTAACCATTCTGACCACCCACCACAACATAAAATGGCAGCATTCTATCCACTATTCACTACGGCAAAAATTAGGCCGTCTTTTATTGCTTAAAATATGAATTTCACTCATTCAGTTCAGTTCTATACATGTGTGTCCAGTAGCTCCTCTGGGCTAAGGGCACACACATAATGGGAGGGGAGTGGGAGGGCGGTAGGGGACAGACAGACAGAAACCCAGCTGCAGTAGAGTGAACTGTGTTCCGGATAACTGGGCCCGTTGTCAACAGACATCGGGTATCAAATCGAAACATTTTTAATGGCCGATTCCACATAACACGCGCATTAAAGCTGAGTGTACAAAGCGTCGCCTGCCCCATACGAGGTCCAAAAATCGCGCCAACAAATTTAATTCGTAAAACAAATTTGCTTTATTGTGGCACGTCCTACAGTGAGCACACAATACATCCAACACGCTCGTCACACAAAGATAGAAGGTATGTTCAGAACATACCTCGTCTATACAGCATTTTTACACACATGTCCAGCAATGATTGGTTGCTGGCGTTTTACAAGTTGCAGCGCGAGCGGATTTCCCGTCTAGCAAAATTTTTCACTAAACCCTACTTGTATCCGCCACGGCAGCAGTAGTAATGTCTGGTGTAAGTGTTTTAGATTAATTGAAGGTAACACTGAGATGACACTGACGTACGGCCGGTGCACTGCATTTCCATGTAGGGTCCCACGACACGCTAATTTATAGACTAATCTCCTTGAACTGATGACTGTTTAAAACGTTGTCAACTTTGGCCATCTTGTAACGTTACGTTCTCCATATTAATAAATCAACTTGTAAAGGTGTACTCAGCCGTAATAAATTTTACCAGAAAAAATTGTGGAAAACAAACAAGTTAAGGAGCAATGAATTTTTAAGGCTACAAAACATTTATTTTTAAACTTTAAAGTTTACGCTATCTGTTAAACTGGAGCCCACACTAAGACACTTCACTGTGTCTTTAAGATTTAATTTTAAACTAATTAAAACACTGAATATACGTACATACAAAAAACTTGTTTATATTTACAGTGATATCTGACTTCAAAAATACTACAAAATGCAATTTATGAAATGCACATGTTAAGTACACTGTTACAAAAAGTTTGTTGTAACGAAATTTATCAAAACTTGTAACGAACATCATTAACATGATGTATTATTTTTTATTAACTGTAATTCACACGGTACGGTACGTATTGATCAAGTTCTAATATGGATTCTCATTCCATACTTTAAGAACGGATAGTTATAATCTATATGAATCACAATTCTTTTAAATGTATCAATAAAAATTCATTTTACCGCAAATCGAAACACATATGTCTACAACAAAGTTATGTGATATTCGTTAAAAATAGTTCTTTTTATGTACGCACATGCACATACAGCTTACTTGTAATGTGTTCCTGGATGTGCTACAATGTTTCAACTGCATTTAAATCATAATTTTAAAAACTTAATCGACCAATGACTTTTACAGTGATAACTGAGTAATTGATATAAGCAAGTGAGGTCTGCTCAGATACATAAGTCTGAGTATAAGTAAAATAATCGATATGGAAGACTGACTTTAGTCACCATTCAAGTCTTCAATTCTCAAACGTTTCAGTCCGCCCCCCCCCAAATAATTTAAAAATTCACGGTCCCCGTCTCAGTTCTGAAATAAAACAAATAGTAAATATCATAGAAACTCTTATATGTTTTAATTAAATGTATTAAAATAAAAATTCTCTTAACTTGCACAATATAATATTAATGATATCAAGCGTAGTTTAATGTGAACAATGAAGCTGCTTTTGAACAATTAGCTCTGCAATATTGGGTTTAATGTCTGACAATTTCAATATTAAGTCACTCTCGACATCAAGTTTATTTCTTAACTTTGACTTCAAGTACACGATCAGGGAGAATGCGGTTAAACAAATAAGTA
Organism: Magicicada septendecula; assembly: GCA_034769895.1. Lineage (NCBI taxonomy): Eukaryota > Metazoa > Arthropoda > Insecta > Hemiptera > Cicadidae > Magicicada > Magicicada septendecula. The sequence goes on from CM068367.1 coordinate 1,052,723,907, forward strand.
GAGGGAAACACAGTTAAACGCTTCAAAGCTTTTTTGTGTGTTCAGATTGTTCAGGATAGTCAGTCATTACATATAACCAGAAGTCAGCTAGCTGTAATTGCGAAAACTGTAATTTCAATGAACTGTCAGTTGAAAGTCCTGCCAATGAATCTTCTTTTTGTAGCGTAAGAGAGAGGTCTAGTCAGTTCGGCTGACAAACAGATCTGCTACACGACATGATTTAAAGACATTATTAAAACCATTAGTGCGAAATTACTTTTACAATTACAATTAGTTTGAACACCCCCCCCCGAATACTAGAATATTCTACTAACTGTTTAAGATTCTAAAATTTAGATTTTAGAGCATAACAAATCGGAGAAAATTACGGTATATTCTAATTTTTCTTAAAAGTGTCTGCGCACCCCCTGAAACATTGTCGCGGACCCCACTTTGGGAACCACTGTTCTAATGTCTTAATCAATGGACTACTTTATTCACTACAGTTTATACAACTGTTGCAGCTTTAATTTCTATACGACTGCGTAAAGAGACAGTTATAAAAATGTGGCCATGCGACCCCTGTAAGTTACTCACCCAACAGCGTCAATTTTGTTACAATTACACTGCCAATTTTTATAATTAAACATTACCACACGCGAAAGTTATCTGTTTTATTAAGCGTATACTCGTGGCAGAAACAGCCGATATTAATTAAAAAACAACAACTCTGTACAATTTTTATTTATAAAGTGTGGGTATTGTACCCTAAAAGTCATAAGGCTATTTTTGTTTAATTACTGTGCTTGGTCATGGGAAAGTGAACATGTTATTTACGCGATAACACACTCACACACGCACGCACACACACACACACACACACACACACGACACCTATGCTCACCCTACGCCACCCTTCTGAGATTACCTTAACTAATGATTTTTAATATTATTCAATTACAATTGATAATTTGTATCTTTAAAATAACATTTATCTGAAAAAGCATATTAAAAATTAATCTAACTACATGCTTCAAGTATATAACCCATCTCAATACACAAGAATTTATATAAATAATGGTCACAACCCAATGTCAAACAAACTGTCACCCCTAGCTCCTTGTTTCATTAAAGGTGTAAAAGAAAGTTTTGCGCCTTTTTAAAAACTCTGTGCAGACAAACATGCCCGCGTATATTTCGTGTATGTGTGTGTGTGTCTAATCAGTCCCTTTTTTCCTATATGGTGTCAAAGACAATTTAAAACAAATCTTAGTTCTTTATAAACTTCTTCCAATTCGTTCTGTTTTGCGCAATCTGCTTTGCATTCAGCCACGTTATTCCTTTCTTCTTTAATACATTGGGTTTCCTCACGATTCCTATGGGTTTTCCTCTTTTCTTTTATCGTTGTGTTCTTGCTTTCCAAATTCTCTCAACCGGTATTCATTCTACGTAAATGGCACCCATCACCTAAATTTTTTCATACATTCGTATACAAGTTCTATTATTAGTTCTTTTCTTTCATAATTTCTATCCCTATGTTTTCTAGTTACTCCTATCGATCTTCTTAGATACTTCAGTTATCTATTTCGTACCTATGATTCTCAACCATATATACCGTATATAATGCTTTAAAGACTTCAAATTGTTTCTTGTTATTTCCTTCTTGTTTAAAATCCCCCTGCTAACTACACAATATACTTTATTTGTATAGTTTACAAATAGTATACAGAATTAACTATACTGATGGTCAGCTGAGCATCATGCTCCACCGTTCCTCCCAGTTTATCACAATATACCGAAAGCTGCTAACGTGTTCTCTCAATTCTTCTTCTGTACGATCTGACGTGTATTTCTTTCTTTTTTTCTGACATTATAGCATCTTTTGTTTTAGATTTGTTCGTTATCATGTCATTCCGTTTACTTCGTCAAGTCTTCTTTGAAATCATGTTCACCACAATTGCTATTTTATTTGCGAAGGCGCGATCGCACATTACCTCCTTATTTTATTCTTTCATTCGTGAGAAATATATCTGACGTTTTACGTTACTTACTGCATCCATTCTGGCTACTTTGTGAATGTATGTGGTTACACTTATTGGTTCGCTGTTTACGTTTCTTTCACTTCAACATTCCTATTATTTGTTCTTGGCAATCTGTGACTCCAGAATCTGTGCTGTATATGTTAGATAAGCTGTTTCCGATCTTGATGTCTGATGTCTTCCATTTATGACTTCTTTTAGCGTAATGTATACACTTCTGTGTAGTTTTGCCCAAATGTACGGAATTCACTCTGTCCTTCCAATAAAGTTGCTTCTACTTATAGGCCTAAACTCTTCAAACGTTTTCATTGATGTACTTTGAATAGTTATTGCAACCTTACAGACTTCTATAGGTAATTAAATATTATTACTTATTTGTAATCGGTGATGTTACAATTCATTTTTTGTAGGCAAAGTAATATTTTTATTTCAAGCCTGATCGCATGTGTCCCACCAGACCATCATTTGTCAACTTTCTTTGTGTACCATATAAGTATAATATTCATTACACTCCTCGCTCTGGTCACTGACAACTACGAAACCATCAGTTGACCAAAACCATTTGAATACTCTTGAGTATTTTATCCTGACGCATTAATTTATTATCTTTTTCAGTTAAATTTCACCACTTCCAATGCTTACAAATTTACTTTTTCATCTCTCGTCGCGCCAGGTCGATTCACGGTAACCGTTTACCACGGGACGCACAAAATAACTTGTATAAATAAACGAAGTATAGTGCATAGAAAAACATAATTAATGGATTGTCTGGATTCTGAAAAATAATACAGGAAATACAGGATCAGGAAGTATTAATTTTAACCTGAATACATCAGACGAAGCGAATGAGACTAGATCGATAAATAAACACAAGGAACATATATGATACGCCATTATGGCAGAAATAGAGGAGCAAAATGAAATAACACACATCAAAAGGTTTCTGTAGTTGACATGTTAAATGTGTTTCTCACTACCAGTACATCATGGTTGTGGTTAAAACGCAGCCCCTTCCCTTTCCTTTCTCACACACACTCTCTCTCAAGAAAACGTCAGTGAGACAATTCAAATGTCTGCACATTTAAATACAGGAATGTAAATTTAACCTTCCAGCTCGTCTTTTACGGTGTACAGTAATTACACTACTCAGATTTTAAGAAACCGTCTAACTCGTGGACGTTTATATAACGCCAAATGTTACAAAGTCGTCCCCCTCCCGTCACTGACTGTTGTATTTCAGCATACTGATACCCCATCAATCTTGTCATGACTGTTATACGCGCGCATAGCTGAAACGTTCTAATACAGTTTGGTAGTAAGTCTATAAATGTCTTATTTTTTATACATAACTATAAACAAAGTTATACAATAACTATTAAATTCCACTAAGTCACAATTGCATTAACAAATAAATTTTAAAGTAAGACGTTTAGGCGTCTTACAGTAGTAATCAATCCGACAAAAATCTACTGGTACAAAAATGAAAACCATACATCATTTAAAAAAAGGAAATTATATTATTCTTTATAAACCGTTAAACGGCATACGACTGCTGATACAGTATAATAACAGCGAGTTTACGCCAAGTATGTCTAACTCTGCGCCAAGTTCGACAGCACGACAAGGTTGGCTTTGTGGCTCTCGCTGTCAACTCTAAAACATTTTATCTGCTTCTACAATCGGTGCGACGCCTCTGGCAAGGAGATACAACTCCACTTATTAAGGTAAAGATGGCTGAGCATCGATAACAGGCGCATGGTAATAATAATAATAATAATAATAATATGATACACAAATAACAATATTCGAATTTCATAATTAGAATACTAAAAAAACAGATTTCTTTAGTTCAACACAGTAGAACTAATAAAATAACAATTTTGTAAGATCCAAAACTGAGAAATGTACATAAATAGACTTAACAAACTTAGCTTTTTGTTACACACACTAAAAAGCTCGTACAGTCTTCATCAAGTATATTAACATTATTTTTTAAATGTCGGCTTCTTATATTATTTTAATTGTTTTAAACCTCGGCACTTTTAATGCCCACTTGAGCAAACGTATGCTCGCTGCCAATCTTTAATTACCTTTACACAAACAGAATACATCATCATAATCATTGGCTCGACAGCTCCTTGTGGGCCCTGGCCTTCTTCAGAAGATTTCGCCATTCTTCTCTATTCCTACTCCTCAAGTTTCTAATTTGAAGAGTATTGCTGTCTTGACTCACCTCGTAGAAAATAAAATACAAGTTCTCATAATTTTTGTTTAAGTAATTTTAGTTGTTTAGTTACGAACTATTGAATGTCGCCACATCATGACGTGCATACGTTGTGTTTGCCGAATGCTAATAAAGGTAGCGTAATAACAAATTTCACCTTGTGATTGTTTCCAACACAAGAACGATTAATACTGTAATCATTTTACTTTTTTTAACACTTCCAGAATCTAAAGGTTTATATGGGCCAAACTTTACTGCTGTAGAAAGACTGTGGTGGTGCCATAAAATAAAGATAATGTAAATTCCACTTTATGTAAATATGTCGTGGTGTCCGTGTGAGGGAGACAGAGGCAGAGTAAGCGGAGAGGGGGTATTATTTTTGTATGTACCTTAATTAGTGAGTGGGAGACCTGGAGTGGACAATAGGAAGCTCGGGTCAAACATGATCCATTACTGGTTGCAAAGTGTGACGTCATCTTACACCCATTCATCATCGCCTTGGCGTAACAACCTCCCTCATGTCTTCCTCCGAGAGGTGATATAACAGTGGCAAAGAAAAATATTAAAATATCTACATAAATATTTGCGTTTACTTAGAAATTGCATCAAACGGTTTCATTTTCAGCCCAGTTACTACGAAAATTAAATTTCAGTGTACATAACTGCAGATGGATTATAAGCTAGATTTATTTGTGATTATCGTGATATGGCTTCGCTTCTTTCTGTGTGTGTGTTTCCGTATACTTAGACGTAAAAAACGGTATATCACTTCTTTCAATTAGATTCATTCAGTAAAAATGAACGAACTAGTCATCCTCATGGGAAAATATTTTTATAATAACGTGACAGATTCTTATTAAGGCTAACTTGGGATTATTCTTCAAATGACAGAATTGAATGACAGGCACGTGTGCCGTCATTTTGCGTTAAATTTCTCCACGTTTAACACTACTGGTTAGCCAGTTAAAAATGTAGGTAATGTGTTCAGAAGTTCAATGTAATTTCACGTTAAATGAACTATAGGAAATTGTGAAAACTGTGGAAACGTTTTCTTTATTTTTCAATTTCTAACATCAAGTAACTCTTGTTGAACTCCCAGTTTTTAATCAACTAAGTAAACACGAGATGCAAACAAAAAATTATTTTTACAATATCTCTCTCTGCACACACACACACGCGCGCGCGCACGCGCAGACACACACACTAAATAAGCAATGTAAGCAGGTTTACCTGCTGTTGACCGAACGCCTTCCAGTCATCATCCGAAACTTTACCTCCAGTTTTTTTTTTCGTTCTGAACCAAGTGATGCACCTCCATTTCATTTTGTTAATTCTGTAAATGATATCATCGATTCTTCTTTCATTAGGAATCTATTCAACTATTTTGTCGTTATTTATATTTTTCAGCATCGACGTTATTATGTTTTTGTGCGCTTCAGTGTACAGTATGTTCTTGTGTCCTGTTGTTTTTTCATCACGGAGGCGTACGATACTCATGTGACTGACGCAGGAAACGTACTGATCAGAATATTTCTTTTATTAACACAAATGCAACTCCGAATTAAGTTTTCTGAAGACATTATACCTAAAACGTTTACAGTAAATATCGTTTATATGAATTCTTGTATAACTGAATCAGCCACTTTATTGAATCAGATTCTAGATGCCAAATCGTATTAAGAAATGTTACTGTCTCCACTTAATTGAATCAATTTTTGAAGTCCAACCTGGTTTCAAACGCGAACTGTTACTTTACTGTCAATTTTCATCTCCTTACGTTACACTACAGCCTTATTAAACACTATATTTGTGTTGATCACATTTATCTGTAGCCAAAACTTTATATTTTCTTTGCTGACCTCGTCAATCGTCTTCTCCCTCCCAAGTGCGCTGTTACTAAACCAACCGTTACTCTCATATTTGAAAAAATGCAGGTATATTTTAGCTGTTTATTCCATCTTATACCGTTGACGAAAATCTCTCTGGCTTGCCTCTTTTACTCGTCGTATTAGGTTTATAATTTATTTGATAATTATTACTGTCGTTTTTTAGTTATATCTACATATTTGCCGTGTTTACAAATATGCGTAAACAGTTCTTGAGAAACTCTGTAGTTTCACGTGTAAAGTAGTACGGGGAGCAAAGTGACTACTCTATGTTAGTGTTGGTATCAGAGTAGCCTAAACATATTCAAAAAAAGACCACACATGCCTACATTGAATTGTAATCACGAAAAATAATTACAATTTTATTAAATATCACAGTACACATTAGAGAAATGCAGAATCATCGTAGCTGAAGTTTTGCTTCTAACTAACACTCCCTCTTTCTATTGTTGTGTTTTTCATGCGAGTGAGCGCGAGCGTGGCGTAAATTTCCAGTGATATGTCCGGCGTTAATTCTTCAGTCTGCACCGAGTATTCATCAACGTAACGTATTAACTATTCCTCTACTTCTGGTGATCACAAATTACTTCTTTCAAATCAGAGCAAAGGAAATAATGTTCGCTACAAGTTAATTGAAAGATAAAATACACATACTTGGCGTTTATTGTCTTCTTGTATTAGAATTTTCTGGTTTCATTCGTGTCTTCATAGTTTCTTTAAAAACGAAATGCGTTCTTTTGTAATTTCATAACCTATTGTATTTAGTAATTTAAAAAGATAAACGTAAAACACTTTCTTCGTTGCCTTTAGAACTCGTGTAACATAATGAGGATAATAAAAGCACAATCTAATATTATATAGTATGTTTGTAAGTTATCATGGAGGGAGGAAATCTTAATGGGGATGGGATTTCTGTGTTTTCTCGTTATCTCCACACGCACAATGGCTTGGAAGTGACGTACTGTGGTGGGAGCAAAGTGGCCCCCGTTGGTGAAACGAACCGTGATCCCCCACCGACTCCGCGCCTTCTCTAACCCCTGGCACCCCTTTGAGTGTTCTTTTATTACCTGCCACCCCCTTATTTTATTATGCTTCACATCTGAAGGTAAAGCAAGGTAAGTTTCAAACTAGAGGGTACGCCTATTTCAAAGCAACCAAGACCTAGCTCCTAGGAAATATATATTATACACTGGCAATCAATAGTGTTCAACACAGAAATACACCGCGTGTTCTATTATAGGCTATATACCTCATACACTAGCAGTCAACTACTAGTTTGATGCAGTGATTTCTCTGAACAACATTAAATCCTTCAAGATTCATTACAGCAACATGAACAGCTGATAAAGTGCGCTGCTAAACAAATCTGCCGCTACGTGGTGGAACAAATGTGTGTTCAATTTTACAAAACACGATGAAACTTAATGAACTCTATTCTGTTCGTAATTTCTGACGGTTAAGTAGGCTCTGGTTCTTACTAACATTTATATAATTTAAATCACAGTTATATAAGTTTTAAAACAATTTTAAAGGCATGTAAACAGACGTGCCTTATACTTCAGAGGATACACATATCGTGCACCATAGTAAGCAATGCATACTAGATTCAGACTCATATACATTAATTACATGTATACACAATGTAATGAACATCCATTTTAGTAACCGACATGATCAATATATGCCCTTCTACAGACATATAATGCATAATAGCCAAGTTATTATGTTAAATCATTATGGTATTATCCGTTACACAGATATTTCTAAATTATTTTTCCAACATACAAAAATTAACCGGAAAATATTTCTTTAAACGTTTAAAAACCGGACCAAAATTTCTGTTATACACGTCCTAATAACAGAAAGAAAATGCATAACTCAAAAGTTTCTTTCCTACGTTAATAAAAAAATCTATACATACCGGTATTTAAAAACTATTCGATGGAAAATAAATATGTGTGCCTGTAGTGAACGTATCTGACCTGCGATCATTAGTCAACACATTTGCCTTTGTATTAATACCTGTAAGAGTCGAATATTAAATAAACCTATTCTCCAATTTGCCATATTGATTTATAAACACGTGTCTTAACTTTTCTAGATGTCTTTTCCCTTCCATTGTCTTAGCTCTTTATAGAGAATCCTTTTAATAATTTAGGACTTGGGAAGAAGGTAACGTACGTACTCTCGTAAGTTAAGTTTGCTTTCAGAAAACTCCACAAAGCTGAGACAGATTTCAAATCGAAACATCCTTTGTCTATTCTTTTGAATTCGTTTACGTGCATTCTCCAGTAAGCAGTAGACCTACGGTGGCAAATACATACATACACACTCAATCTCCTCCGTGTGTTTGAGGGAATAATGGTATGATAATTGTGTATGGTCGATTAACTTTGAACTGATCTGCATTATCATCTCTTAAACGGGCGCAAATGTAAGCTGTCTTAAACGCACAAAGATAATGCAAAACAGAAGGATATTAATTTGCAATAGATTGTTACATTTTACAGGTGTATATGCTAGTTTAAACGGAAGCTCCCTGTAAACACACTCAGTTTTCAATTACGCGCATCTCCTTTAGCCTACACAGCGCCGTCTCATTCTCATTCGGTGAGAACGAGATTTTACAGTATGTACGGTCGAGAACCAATTTCATACAGTTTTCTGTCAGCGAGATCTTTTTTATAAAACAATGGAATGTTGAGAAACAGGTGTCTACAACTACCCGTCTGAAGTGCTTCATCATTCACACCCACATTACGCTTATAATTCGTGCATTCTGTTACCGCAGTCGTTAAAATACTTCTACTATTAACAAATTAAAAATTTTAGTTTTACGCATTCAACCCTTAACCAGCTTTTTTCCTTACTTATTCATAACCGGGATACAAAAATCATTTCAAATAAAAAAATAATCAAAGCAGAAACTTTCTCTTTGAAATGCATACATTATCTGCCTAAGAAATTACTACGATTTAAAAGTAACGAAATATCCTGAACAAAAAAACCTATACATTATCTCTTACAATTTTGATGTTAAAACACAAAATTGTCATATTACAAATACAAAATTGTTATAACTCATACAAACAGATTGAGAGACAGCAGATGCAGACAATGAAATAACTTGCCTAGCAGCTGCTGATTTTAAAATAAACACACACACACACACACACACACACACACACACACACATATAGAGAGAATTATAACGTGTTAGTAGAATCAAGTATGCGACGTAATTTGTTTGTAGAGATTGTTAGAGTGGAGTGTCTTTGTGAGCACGGAGGCAACAAGTAAGTACTCACAAGAGTGCTTTACACCTCCACCCCCTCGTCATTCCTTGTTTTTAAATACAACGCCCCTTCACTAAAACAGCAGCATTCTTCTCGTCGCTAAATAATCATTCTATTCAACTCGTCTAACTACCCTATCCTTGCTCTAATACGCTGTCATAACGCAGTTTGAATCAACAACTTTGTTTTTTTCTTCATCCGAATTTAGTATTACGCATATTTTATACCGATAAAACGCAAATACGCATACAATAAATGACTAAACAATAAGTCCTATATGTATCATTGTGTACAACAGAAAACAAGAAATTACAGTAAACAATTATAGTAAAACATAATAACTATCTTTATTGTTTAAAACTTTCGAAATAATCATCGTTTAAATTCGTTACACGAAAATTGAACAGTTAATCCTCTTATTCTAGTGGATTGTACGATAGAACAATATCCAGTACGTAAAGCTGGGACACTTGTGGCATCTTCCTAAGTGTCGTTTCAATAACGTCTGAGAAAAGTCACAAACCGTACTAACAGAATCGTTCCTATCAGTAACGTATAATCATTACCATTTAAATTAGAAGCTATACAATTAATACAACTCAGATTGTATTTTTAGTTCTATAACGGCAAAATTTATTGGTTTTAATAGCGTGTGTGTGTGTGTGTGTGTGTGTGTGTAGGTTTGCATTAAAAGTCATAAAAGTCTAGCTCCTGCGCCCTTTACGGAGGGCCGGACCCATTATAACGTTTGACCCGTTTTCTCAGCTGTCCTTACACTTTTCAAATTTTCACAGTGTTTTTACTGTTCTAATTACAAAACTATTTCTTATTTCTGTCCTTGGATTTGCAACATCCCTTTTGATAGCAATGGTAGTAAGAATATATTGGATATTAAGGACACTGTCATCTTTTACAAAACACTTTAACTGCCCCTTGCCTTTAGAAAACCTAAACTGTAGTCTAACGTTTCAGTTCATAGGTTTTCCACTACATACTAAATTGTTAATTACAAAATCTCTACCATATAGGCATCGAATACAACTGGTGTCAAATGAAATAGAATGGCTTACAAATGACAATTATGCCTCGATGCTGTTTTTGCTTCATTTATCCGACCCTTACTTTCAATCAAATAATGACTTTTACCGCGCCGTCCTAATAAAAATCGGTTTAAATGAAACCTAAAATAATATCTGAAAACAAACAAAGCGTAAAAAATTAAAGGCGACATTTTTATGAATATGACGTTCTGAATCCCGACACTACCCTGTTTACTAACTATTCATAAGGAAATGTATAATAATAATAATGAATATGAATATAATCTAATACGCCCACAGAATAGATTTACGCAAACATTATTTTAGCCTTTCAGAAAGAAAGCAACAAAAAAAATAGCCTGTTAATGCCAATCAATTCAGAGATATCATCATAATAACCATCTTCAAGGATTAAACCTTCAAAGGATGATTTGTTCCGGTCTCAAATAGGCAAAGATTAGAGCTGGTCACTCCAGCGCTTCCTCGGACGTCCCACACCTCTCCGTCCACTCGGCTTATAGTTTCATAGTTGTTTGCGGATGCGGCAGTCATCCAATCGGCAAAGATGTTCCCACCTGCCACGTGCCTGAGAAATACACATCATCATAACATGCTTATTCACTTTGTTCGTAGGCGAACAACATCAGCTATTACTTTAAGTCCTCACGCAACATACATTTTTAAAAAGGAATGCGGTATTACGTCACCCTTTAAAAACAAGAGAATTACTGAACTAGATGTTTGACGTCATCACTTAGGTGCACAATAATACGCCTTTGATAAGAAAGGAAGTAACTTCTTCTACAGAATAATTTGTAAATCAGTGATTAAAACACTACTTTACCAACTGTGTTGGTATGTTACTTTATAAATACACAGATATTCATATTTCTGTGCACTAGTTATGGACATAATCAAGTATGCAGAATCCATAAAGCGCGCATCATACTCACAGATTACTTTTGTTGCGTTGCGTTGTGTGTGTGTGATTGAACAGTTTATTAGAAACGGTTGTGGGCTCGTGTAAAGAGCCAAGGGAATCAAAATATTGACGGACGCTGGTGGACGGCCGACCAGTGTGCTACGCTGAACCTCAGGGCGAATTCATTTCCCACAATCGATACTCTTACACAAACACCCCGTTCCAGTGTTTGCCTCTTTTGATTGACGAATACTCTGACAAATTGGCTCGTCTCAAACTCGTTTCCTCTTTTTTCTGCGCTGTAATTAAAAGAAAATACGTATGTGACAACAGAAAAATGACGTAACCGTCCAGGTAAAAGTGGGAGGAGCACCGATTTGAAGGTGAGTATGTCCCTGTCAAAAGCTGAGCTTACCGTGCGCAAAGATAAACTATAATGCGTAATAAAAGAACACAAAAACGAGCTGTACAACGAAAGAAAAAGTTGTATGATCGAAAGCGGACGCACGCGGTAGACAGTGTCCGAGCCGCCAGAGCACACAGTATGCCATTAGCCAGCGTACTCGACACGGTGTACTATTTCAACAACCCATTATAATCTAACACGCGCACTCTCACACACACACGCTCCTGCTTTCCCCTCTCTCTCGCCATTCATACACTGCTGTGAAACGTGTAGTACTCACCGTTAGTCTACGAATGTACAAATTCTAAAAACTTTCAAATACAATGAATTTTGTCACATAAATATAGCCTACAATTAACGAAGGAAAATTGAGATCGGTTTCTTACCTAATAGTTCGTCGATGACCACATAAACCACACTCGTGGCTACCGATATGTTTGGTTCAAGGTCGTATTCCTCTTAGATAGGATAAGGCGTGTCCTTACCATATTTATGCCACAGCATGCTCCGCTTTACACTCCTATGATTTGAATGTACGGCTTGAAGTTGTGTATCTTGAGTAGGAGCAGGAATCATAACTTGTCAACCGACGGAATGCGTTACTCTAAACTCCCCTTCCCCCCTTCACACACACACACACACACACACACACACACACACACACACACACACACACACACACACACACATTCGAAGGGTAGCCATGCAGAAGGGTATCCATTAAAGTACGTGACCGTTACCCGAGTACGCTACTGTATTGTATTTATGTAGATAACAAAAAACGGTTTGGATCATACACAACAGCTTAAATTATTATTATTACACATGTGTGACAATTTTCTCAAAGATTAAAAAATAATATATATCACTTCAGTTCTGAATTTCATGAGTGCTTGATTCGCAAAGTGAAACATTAGAATTAAAAAAAAAAAACGCTACATAACAAAAATAAGCGTTGACGGATAAGTTTTGTATACGATAATTTTAGGCTTTAAAGATATTTTCGAAATGACCTACTTTAATTTATATTTCACGACTTAAATTGATACATCGTGAAATTAGAATATCGTACTATCAACAAGAAGGGCACTTTGATGACATCCACAAAAATAAAATGTAATACTTCGGTTTACTTACATTTTATTACAGATCGTAAAACCTGCAGACAAATAAAGAGAAAATCTACCTTAAAAACTGACACACACACACACACACACACACACACACACACACACGCACACACACACACACACACGCACACACACACACACACACACACACACACACACACAGAGTGTAATAGCACTCTGACCACGTCCTCTCTTAGATGGCGGATGTTTTCATTACCAAGAGAAACGTGATAAGGGTTCAACGACGGCTTAATCTCAATTTTACGTTTCATGCAGAATATAACAAAAATGGAAGTTTACGATCATCAGTGATTTTTGCAATTAATAAGCAAAAACTCCAACTTACAAAATTCATTAATATAAATGAATACTACTGTTACATTCACTGTGTTTGTAAAACTCGTACAATTATGTATTTTCGTTACCAAATTAAATTAAATTAAAATTTATATTATATGTCATATACCCAAAACCACGACATATCATTATGCAATGAAATCAAGATTACATATGATAATATTACACAGATTAGATTATAGATGATACATATTGTAAGGGTACATATCTTCAACATGCATTAATGAAGCAACATGATAAGAATAATGCACTAAATGATTAACACTATGAATAAAAAGGGATGAATCAGAGATAAAGGAATGGGTAATTAACATAATTATGCGATCAAACAAATAAAAATAATAGTAAAAGTAACCTCTGAGAAGAGAAATGTAGCAAGCAACGAAGCAAACATTGAAAACAATAGTACAATGCGATTTAACCAAAATAACCCAACAGATATGGTAAGTGAATAAGTAGAACCAGCCCCAATACCAGTGATAGAATATATCAAAACAAACAAAATAAGTGAATAAGTAGAACCAGCCAATACCAGTGGAAGGATATATAAGACAAATAAAATAAGTGAATAGCTAGAACCAGCCACAACACCAGTGATTGACCAAATAAAATGAAACCAAATGAGAAGGTGAAAACCAAATTATAAATGAAATAAAATGAAAAAAGAAATGAAAGGACACCAACAAATAATATAGAACAGAAAAAGGAGAAATTTTACACTCAAATAAAGTAGTGAAAAGGAAACCAATGAATGATAAATGTAAATGATAATTATTAGTATCAACCAAATACGCAATGTAATTGATAAGTGTTAAAATTCAATAACTTAGAGATAAACAAAGTACACTAACCAAATAAATAGAGAGTAACTATTATAAATCACTCTAATATGACATGAACTTGTTAACAGTATAATTAACCAATGTAAAGTGAGAGATAGAGAGATAGTGAACACTGTAAAGTGAGAAAGAGAATTTGATGTTAGGTAATACCCACTAGTAACACTTAAATAAAACACAAAAAGTGCAAAGTGGTAGTGTAAAACCCCAAAATTAAATAGAAACCCTATTGATAGGTATGAACACCTAATAATCAGTGACAAACACTAATGATTTATTGGTGAGATGTGTTATTAAATAAGACTTTTGTTATTATTAGTAGTAAGATTAATTATAGATAAGGAATACAATGGTATTCAGGGAAGGAATCCCATGGAGAGTCAAAATGTTGGTGTTACCATGGATAGAAGGTAAAGTTTATTTTAGACAGAATATGATAAAGAATGTAAAGACAAATTCAATAAACATCCTATGTTTTAAGGGAGAGTTAGTTAAGTAAAGTTAAATGGTGTGATGATGTTTATCACCAAGAAATAAATAAGAAGTAACAAATGTAAACAAGAGTAGTATAATAACAGTTAAAGAATTGTCTGATTAAGTTTAAGTATAGGAATATGGCTGAAGAGTTATACAGGCCATAAACCTAAATGGTATGTTATATTTTATAGAGAATAGTAAATAATAGCCAAATTATAAACAATGGCAATATAAATAAGAAAAAAGATAAATTAATACAAATCTAATAATACTGAAAAGGCAGTTAGAAAACAATAGACAAACCATAATATGTAAACTAATAAAAAAACATACAATTATTATAAAACAGACACAAAACCATTCAACAAGTAAACAAATCATGTGTAACACAAAACAAAACATGTACAAGGGTAAAATAATATGTAATCTGTATAAATTAAGAAAAAATAGCCAATTACTACCTAGGCCTATGAAATGCCTAACTGTAAGAAACCATTAACAGCAAATTGTAAGAAATTAACTATAATATTAGCAAATCAAAGGCAAGTAACTAGTCAATGATAATTAGTGAATCATATTCAGAGATAAATGTTAAATTAAGGACATAAAATAAGAAAGAAATGTAATTAAATAATATCAACATGATTCTTCAAACACTAATAAATCATCAAACCCAGCTTTGTGGGATGTCAAAATGATCTTTGAAAGATAATACGAACAGTAGTGATAATATCTCATACTTAAATAAGAAGACCAAAGAATAATAGCATTCAGAAGATATTTAATCATTTTGAATAAAAATTCAAATATTCTAACAATGGTCTTAAGTCATGCATGGCCAATCAGAATCAATCAGTTACCATGACAACTGAACGTTATGTATAATATTCCGTTAGAAACTGTTAATCCGATAGTGACGCTCACGAGGAAGAGACGCCAAGCCGTAAAGGGCCCAATTTTATTTAAAAACAGTCAAAGTAACCAGATTTCTTGAAGTGAAGAACCAAACTACCTGATGAGGGACTAATACATTCAACCCAGGCAACAGACCAGCTTAATTAACTCCAAATTAATTAAATTCGACCAACATAGACGAAAAAGACTCAAGACGTGATTGAATCCCAAGACGACTGAAGACTGAAGACCAACAGCGATGAACCCAACCTATTTCAACTGTATGATACTACACCTCAAATCAACTGATTGATAAGTATTGCTGAGTTAACCGAATTTCTGAAATAAATTCCCTTTAAATTTTCTCACTACACTTTGAACTCTCACTATAACTAACGATATTATTTCTTTCAAAGATTAATTAATAAAACATATTTATGAATGCCAACTAACTGAATTATAACCTATGTATTACACGAATAACACTGCACACACTTTTAACACCACAGAATTGAATTTAATGTAAACCTCTTTCATAATTAATTACCACAATCGTAAGGTGGTGTACTTTATTTAAATATCTTGTTCTAAACTTTTTTGTCGTACTTAAAAGAATTCATTGGCAATTTTATTTTGTATAAATAAGAAAACGTCGCCCATCATGGCGTCTGATTAACTTGTAATGCCAACCCTGCTTTCTGCTGAGTGAACAATTAATTTATTGCCGAGGCTAAAAACTATTATATTAATCTCATTTGTACAAACATTATTGAAAATTAATAAGCTATAAAGCCAAATAAATAAGTGTGAATCGTTACTAGCTGTCCTGTAATTATTTCAAGTGTATTATGTATGTTGTGTTCTGTTGCAGTGAATAGAATTAGCCAACAACATTTTATGTTGGCAACACGTCCCCCCACTCAAGCGAGATTCGAGTTCCCGCCAGTCGGCGAATAATTCGAATCAAACACTACAGTACCGTAAACAACTGAGATAGAATCTTTTGTTTTCTTGCAAAACAATTTGGCGCCTATCGGGAAGAAATAACTAGTGAGTAAGGACAGGTAAGGACACACAGATCACACGAAGCGTTTGGAACACAGCACGCATCCAACGTGCGACTTAATAAACGCACCGACAGATCGAGAGTTATAACGTGTGACTTAATAACGTATCACAAATTAACACTCGTCAAAGATCTCATCTTACAATATTAGACCTAGATTATAACTAGGTATCAAATATAGTAGAATGTATACCCATAGCTTCGAGTTAACAGACAGTTTGTAACGTTTACGATTCTGCGTCCCGAAACAGATAGGTTACACGGCTCCGAGACCCAACACGTACAATTGTAGGAAGACGTATTTTTGTAAACGTGTAATACACGCGTACTCCGTGTAAGCTTTCTTTAAGCACTTTTATTGGTATTCCAGGAATAGGTAACTTAGGTTCTGCATATGGGCCTAAGTATTATGTGTGTGGCTTTTCATACGTCGTATAAATCCCTAAAATTCAAGAATAATAATCGATAAAACGTCTGTTTAAATGATAATGATATTCAGTCATCACAATATAATTTATTGTGATAACTTTATTGTGATTCCTTTATATCACATTTATAAATGAAATGTTTTTTTTTTTGTTATGGTTCATTCTTACTCATCAAACGACGCAGATGGAAAAAATGTTGGCAATAAACATGTCAATCTCGAATCTCAAATAAGATTTTCTTACTCATGATTATTTCTAGTAATTCGGGTGGAAGAAAATCCCAAGCGAGGTCTGGAAACCTCTATGGTGATAAAAGCAAAATTAGTCTCAGACCGATTCTGTGCCTGCCTCGTGGAACTGAAAGCACACTAGAGTTCCCAGAGGTGGTATTCACTGGCTTTCGCGTGCTTGTACGAAATAAAGAACAGACAAAGCTTCGAGACCCTAATGGTTTGCCAAAACGTGTACTGCACTAATGAAATACTATTTCAATGTCCACAACAAACCACCAAAAAGTGCTGTTACATTATGCATCGTGCTAAGCGAAACATCGATGCCTAAACGCTTTAATCATAGCATTAAGGACATATTTTATGACACTTACTACAACATCGTGATTAAAACACAATTAAATGATGTCAAAATACATCTGACTTTTTATAACAAGATAGAATTTGATATTTTATTTAGATAAGGGTTTATGAAGCCGAATGGATTCAACTCTAAATATAAAATTCATACTTCAGAATTTATAAAAGTTGAAAAGTAATACATATTTAAACGGTAAAATTTACAGTTTCCACAGTGTATATGTGGAATAACCCACACAACAAAGATAATACAACAACCAATGGTGTATACAAAATTGAATCGCAAGAATGCAATAGATGTTACATAGGACAGACAAAAAAAACAACTGAAAAAACGTTATTTTAACACCTGAACGCATACAAAAAAACAGAAATATATAAATCTAATTTGGCCACACATGCAATAAACACTGAACATGAATTCCCAGACATAACCAACATGACACTAATAAAACACATACCACACAAAGGCACCATAATGAACATTTGGGAAAAATTTACAAATATACAAACATAAAACACAAAACAAACTAATATCCGAACAAATACAAATCAGTACAAGACATGACACATTTTTCAAAGGACTCAAAATCGAAAATACACAAAATACTAATACATACACTACAAACACACACAATAACACCAACTTAACGTACAAGAGGCTAACAGGAAACCACAATGACAACCAACCAACACAGAAGTACTTCAATAGACTCAAAATCAGGAAGGCTGAAGATGAGAACACAATGCTTCCCGAAACATGTTCCAAATAAGGAAAGAAATATCTTGAGGTAAATTCATTACAAAAATTAAATATAATATATACATAAAGAAACGGACTGTAGCAAAAAGTGTTTGAATATATATATTCAATCACTTTCTGCTACAGTCAGTTTCTTGATGTATATAATACATTTAATATTTATAATTAAATTTACCTCAAGATGTTATTTTTCTAATTGGTACATGTTTCGAGAGTTCCTGTTCTCTCATCTTCAGCCTTCGCGATCTCATCTTCAAACAAGATCGCGAAGGCTGAAGATGAGAGAACAGGAACTCTCGAAACATGTACCAAATAGAAAAATAACATCTTGAGGTAAATTTAATTATAAATATTAAATGTAATATATATATATATATATATGTTATTTCAATATGGAACAAGGAAGGAACACTTTTAGGAAACGTTCATATTAACGAATATTTTAATATCGTTTCGGTGAAAATGACAGCCTTAAAATTTGGCGTGACACGCTCTGGAAGAGAAAAGAAAACATTTAGTGAACACTTCGGCATGTAATCGAATTGAAATTTGTACCGTTATAAGAAAAAAACACAAAAACGAGTGCTGATATCAAATACGACAGAATACTGGTTCATCTCAGAACACAGACGAGAGACTTAACATCGTACACTTCTCATGCTGGCGTATTTCTATGAAGGCATGTTCATTTTTAACTAACTAATACTTTGTTACATTATATGTTGTGTTCGACACCTCTTCCCAGAATCAACAGTCCACTGCCTTGTAAAGGGAGAATCATCATCTAATTCTTAGCGCACACTAAACCTATGTTACAACACTATGAAATAACACGGTTAGAAAAACAATTATATTTACGTAGCTTCCCACTACGGTTAGTTACATGAGAAAAATAATTAATGATTATTATTATTATTATTCTACACTTCATGGTATAGGCAGAAATGCCTGTTCCGTCTCCACAATGTCATAGTTGGTCCCATCTTGAAAAAGGTCTTCCAACGTTACGCTTGCCCGTTGGTTTATAAGATCTTATTTGTTGTGGTAGTCTACATTTGTCCATGCGGTCGATGTGTTCCCGCCATTTCCGTTTGTATTCATCTATTCGATTATTCAAATTGTAGATGTTTAGCGTATTCCGGACGTCGTCATTACGTATTCTATCTAATCGTGTATTATTATTATTATAAAGTATTATTATTAACAATGTGTGTGTGTGTGTGTGTGTGTGTGTGTGTGTGTGTGTGTGTGTGTGTGTGTGTGTGTGTGTGTGTGTGTGTGTGTGTGTGTGTGTGTGTGTGTGTGTGTGTGTGTGTGTGTGTGTGTGTGTGTGTGTGTGTGTGTGTGTGTGTGTGTGTGATTAACACATTTCTTTAAAAAATATCAGCTAATCTGTATTTCATTGAAAAAATATAAATCTGTAGTATTATCTTTCGCAGATATTTTGGAATACAGTAATTAAATCTAATACGCCTAACAAGACCAGGTGCTTAATTTACGAAGCAGATGGTGATAATTTCGATTATGAATTTTAAGACACTCTGTCTTACGCATTAATATAACAAGAACGAATGCCGATATATTAAACACCCAAATACATAGAACTATGTTTATTCAGTAATATAGGTAATACATCAATCAGAGAAGTGCTTATTCCTACTTAGTCACACACTCTGAAGTAAAATGATAAAATATATTTTTAAGGAACAATACGTACGATATGTATAAAACTCAACCGAAAACCTGAAGCACCACTATTTTACTTTACACAAATGAATATCATTTTTTAATCGAATTTTTAATGCTTGTTTTATACACATAAGATGCAGACGATCCTGCATAGGCTATCATCCCGTTAAACATTCCCGATCAAGTCGAAACAACTTTCCTGGAGAACAAAAAGAATTTACTTTTACTCTTCAGTACAGTTCCTTATTCATACTCCGTCGTTTCAACTCGTTCTCCTATAGCAGCGAATGTCAAATAACAAAAAGAAATTACGTTTATTTTCTCTTCTTTCTCCATTGAACGCTTAATTTCTGTAGAATGCCGCGCTATAGAACACAAGACTTGAGTAATCTCAACCCTTTTGTCCAGCTAACGTTAACTCGTATAAAGTCTTGCCATTAGCCGTCGCGTCGTTGACATTCACGTTTTCACCTCATATGGCTTCGGAAGATTCGTATTATATCACCAATATAGTTTTTCATCATCATCATCATCATCATCATCATCATCTTACAAATCCATGAAAAGCCATCACCTTGGTCTCCAACGCGGAGACCTGTATTTCGAAATCCTTCTAGATTCGACTCTAAGAGTGTACAGCCACCTGCAAGCCGTTTTCCGAGTTCGACAGGATAGCCTGGTCAGCGTCAAATAACATTGTGTCATCTGCAGAGTTACCAATCATAAAATGTTCTAGAAGATTCATCTGCCGATACTAATACAGTTTTTGACATAACTGTGCCTACATTGAACAGCGGACTTCAAGTACACTAGCTTTGACACTGTATGGCACATGCGTATAAAATATACTTCTCGCTGAATATAACTGTACTGTCTAGAACATAACACAACAATCTCACAAATTTACATAAACAAAAAAGTAATTGTTGTAAAAGTCGCCAATTATGAAGAAACGTTATACAATATATTCGAATACCACAGAATTACATGTAGAAAGTGTTTTAATTTGATGTTTAGCCCTGTTGTTAGTTAAGTGAAACACGGTTACAATGATTAGACTAGTCATGTTAGCTGAGCTCTCTAATTCCATCGAGTCCTTCCTTCTCCGTTTTTAATAACAACAAATTAAACATTACGTGCAAAGTAAACTAAGTGCAAAACGAACGGTACATGCACAAATGTAAATAAACGCAAAGTTAATCTGTTCGCTAGGACTTTCCTACATACAATAATGCATTTACGTTTGTCAACGGTTTTCATCGATATACACAACGCTTCCAAGGTACCTGAAATGTGCCGTATTTAGTCAGTAATATTTTACTTCTATTCTACACCTTCAAGTTTGTGATTGCAACTAGTGTATTCAGTGCGCGTGCACATACATACTGCACTTACAACACGCTTCGCAACGTGTGATGTTTACGTACGTCTCACTGTATTACTCATGTATGTATTGTATGACCATCGTGACTGAGACAGAAATCATCTGTCCTTTACGGAAACGACAAACACATTCGAGTCGAAGCTTGTATTTCTCACAACGCTGATAGCCACGCCAAAATAAATGTATACTATTGATGACAATAGAAATGCATAATATATGAAACTGTGAAGGAACGTATAAGTTGTTGCAGTGCTAACACAATAACGATAGCGACGATGCTGATGTATGTATGTATATCGTGCGCCGTTCACGTTCAGTTAAATCATCTATTTCCGATATTGCTACACGCTGAACATGTCCCATTACAGTCGCATCGATCTTAGATAGCTTTTAAATTCCTTTGCCACTACTCAACATTCGAATTGCCACCGCTGAATGATGGAAGGGTTTCTAAGAAACGTAATCAATCACAGTCTTCTCTTCACCCCACCTGGTTTACTGCCATATTTTCCTTATCACTTCTTCCTTATGCTTATAAAAAATGTATTAATCAATTTTATATCAAATTTTATTACATTTTACAGCGAGCAATTCGATGTCTGAAAGTGGTTATGACGGCGCATAAGCTCACTATCACGATCATTGCAAGTCAGTCTTTGTACAGTTAGTCGCAAACGTTGAATTTTGTCAGAGTTCGTTCATACAACTCGTATAAGTTGGCCTACACTAACTTAGTGGTCTTCGTTATTACTTAGTGGTGATTTAGTGTTCTTCAGTATTTCATAAAACACGCTATCCTATTTACACGTAATTCATAAGATATAAATGAACAGTTATTTCCAAATAAATTAAAATATGTTATGTTACAAGCACTGCAAGTCGTTTTTCTGTTTTAGGCTAATTTTAAGAAGAATGTAATATATTGAGAAACATACAAATTAGAAGCACAATTTTAATTAAAATTAAGTAAGCTTTATATTCTTAAAATAAGAAACAAAATAACTACACCGGAGGACTTCAAGCATGAGTTTCACGATTGTGAAAATACAAAAACGTACACACGATAGTTGTAATGCTACTGACATTATACATCACTTAAAGATCTGAAGGACAATAAATTTATCATATATCATATTTTACACTTTTACATTCTCTTTCAAACGTTCAATTTCAATAATATTTAATAGCTTTGTATTTCAAGTTTGCCAATGTTTGAGTCTAAGGAATTATTAAACTGAATACAATTTTTCGTATGGTCAGTGTTATTCACAACGTTTTTCACAACTTAACAAAATTCGAACATTCACATGACCTCATTATCCAATAAAAACCGTACGAGACTCACGACTCGAGTCAATAACGAAAGGTGATAAAACCCCTTGTGGAAATATCGAGTCAAGAAAGCTAAATGACTCAGTACTTTCTATTCATAAATTATATCAATTTTAAAACTAACGAATTCGACTTGACAAAGAATTTCACTGTTCTCAATACCAGTCGGAACACAAAAACAATCTTATAGGTTTTGAAAACGTTAAGTCAAAAATATTCAGTAAAGAAAGCAGTTACACGAAGGACTTCCTACGAAGGAAGATACGAGAAGTGGAAGTAGTGAATTCATGATACATTATTTTAATTATCCTAAATATTTTATTGGACTGAAGACAGTTTTTATGTAGTGCACGTTTCTACGAACAGGTATAGTTATTTCTTATGATCCCACTTCAAGCTGCTACATTCTTCAAAAAAGGTGTTTGTAGGAAGAAATTTTAACATCAAACGTTACTAATTTCGGTTTAAGAGGTATGTTGTTTAACATAATGTAAGAATGAAGTTATCTGTTCTTTTCTTAATAGTGTTTGGTAAATGTATTTCATTTATTCGCCAAACAGTGGTAACTGATTTTAGATCTATACCGTTTTCCATCAGAGACCTAATAAAAATATTATGTATTTTGACAAAACAAACAGGAAAATTAAGAAAAATGTCTTGTGTGACGTAAGTGTAAAGGAAACTGTGGATCCGTGCTAGTTAAACTGCTATCTTTACAGAAAATGTTACTGACTTTCTTAATTATAATTTTCACTACGTTACATAACTGAAATTATAAGAGATCAATTTTTATAAATTTTTTTAATTTCTATTTCCAATATTTTTATGGTCATTTTGGATTGCTATAGAATTGAATATCTGTTTTAGGCTACACAAAATTAAGTTGTTATTTTAGTGTTTGGCAAATACCTTCCTAGTATTTCATTCTTATGAAATGTTTTAATGTTTTATTTATATTTTTATTTATGTCTATTAGCGTTACAAATATTGTTAGCAATTGTAAATGGCGGCAATTATGTAACTCAACTAAGCTATATTTTTGTTATTTATAATTGTGTTTGATTTTTGTACACAATATTCGGGTAATTTAAATATTACTTAAATGTCTCATTCAGGTCTTTTTTAGGTCGTAGATAAATCAGATAAAATTTTCTATGAAGACTTGTGGCTAAAAATACCTCATTATTTCCTGACAATAAAAACAACAAGACTTCTTTTTACCATCAACTTAAACCGAGTAGGGTATTGTTTGTGAACTAGGTATGCGGTCTCATTTCTAAGTGTTTTGTGTACTGCTTTGTAAGCACTACTGTGCGCATCGACATTACTTGAAACGAAGGGTTATTTATTTATTTATTTTTTTTGGTGTACCACCTTTTAATTTCCAGCTTAACCCAGACCTTGTAAGCTTTTACAACTGGCAAAAGCTCTGGTTTTACAGAGATGTCGCAACAACTAATTTCCGATAAAAGTGGTAATTTCCTTAAACACTGTTTCTAGTAACAATCCTAACCCTGTGGTAATTAACAGACGTAGAAATTTACTTGAACAGGATACGTCATAAATGTAAATAAAACTGACAAGGACTATTTATTCTATGTATGTTATCTTGTAAATTATTAACATATCTGGGATTAGTATACGGTATTGGTATTGTAGCGTGACAGAAAATCCACTACATCTTAAGTCATATGAAATCATAAAGTTTAGTTACACCAACAAATGTTATAATAATATTGAATGACATTTAAATAAGTCAAAGGAATAAACCACGATAAAATAAAAATCATCATTACATTATATATAAAAACCACTGTTTTAAAAAACCAAAGAAAGTATCGAAGCAACTCATAGTATAATATCAGTAAGTTACCCAGGAAGCTCAGAGCAGTAAACCAGTTATATAAGACCATATCAAGAAAAAAGAGACTCAATTAAAGAGTGGTGAATACCAAAATACCCCAAAAACAATAAGAGGGAAGAATAAAGTTTGTGAACAGGAAGAAAACAATACCCTGAAACCTGTAGAGAAGAATAAAGTCAGTATCAGTGAATAAGTTAAATGCTCCAAACTAAACCTCAGTCGAGATAACACCAAGTACCTTGGTTTACCCAAGAATGAAGAAGGAAGACAAGAAAACCAGAAGAATGAAGACTAGACGAGGGACAAGAATGAAGACTAGAAGAAGGACAAAAAGGAAGACCAGAAGGAAGATACGAATAAGGACAAGAAAGAAGACAGGAGGAGAGGAAGAAATAGTATGAAAGAAACACCGTTGTAAAACCTATTATTATATAAACTACTATCAACCCTAAAACCCACAAAAACTATGCAAAAGAAAGTATAACATACCAAAAATCCTATAAAATGTAATTATTGAGAAAACTAAAGTGCTGTATAGCGTTATAAGAAGTGAACCGACTAAAGCTATTGTGTAATAAAAAAAATAAACTAGTCTTAACAGTCCATGATTACTAAAGGTCTGGTCTGAGATAATAAGACTCAAAATATCAGAACCAACAGTGAAAGTGAATTTGTGTAAGTGTTTTTTAGAAATGCAATAAACTTAAAGTTGGTGATACTATAACTTATCAGTATGCTATATCACAACTTTAATATCTAATAATAAACAGCATAATAAAATAATAAAATGGAAGATTTCCAGTATTTTATTATTTTAATGTAAATCTTTATTTACAAGACATTTGTAAAAAATGATAATAAATAGAGTATGGGAGTTTATGTTTACTGATGTAGGGGTCATAAATAATAATGGTTTAGACCAGAAAGGACTGGCATTAATATAGTATTAATAAGTGTAAAATGTTTAACTAGACTGTTTATTCACAGTCCTAAAATTCATGTGTTAGTAAAATGTATTTGTAAGGGTTATTAGAAAATAAGATTTATGTTATGTGTTTTAAAAAGAATTATGTTTGATAAATAATAGCCTACATACCATTCATAATGTTCTAATAGGTATGCTATGTTAGCTCAAGAATAGTTAGAAGATGTATGTTCAAACCATGTCTGCAATATGTTCAATTGTGCAGATTGCTAAACAATGTTCATAATTATTTATTTTAATAACCGTGGTGTTAATTGAATACTACACCACCCAATAAGTTATAAACCATGTTATTTTTATATAATTGTAATTATGTAAAGTCAGAGGAGGAGTTAAGTTTAAATTTATTTGAGAAAGAAAGAAATATAAAATTCTAAAATCTAGGCCATTTGGTGAATTCACAGAACCAATATAAACTAGTATAATTCACTTATAAATCCTGTAAACTACCAAGATTTAGATAAGGTAACACAGTTAAACACTACTGGGAATGATCCTATGAGTTAAAATGATAATAAGGAAATATACCTTAAAACATTGTAAATTTTCAAAATATATAAATTAATTAATTTTAAAGAGCAATGTCAAATTTACAGATTAACACAAAAAACCAGTTCAAAGGTGTAATTTATATGTATTTAAAGAAAGGAAGAGGAATATGACTAATTAAAATTTATTATAATAGTATTAATAATATTTAAAATGGAGGGAATTCGTATAAAGACGGAAATCCAATTTTGAGCCTATATTTCCAAAGAGTGGAAGGAATTTGTTAATTTCCACAAAATGTCTACAGATATGGACTATAATACATCAATTTAAAGGGAATGAGATGATTAAACCAATAATAAGGTTCATAATTCATAAAAGTGATGAATAAAATAGATAAATTCTATATATAATGTAATATTTTATCATGTGTACAGGTAATCGAATATGTTAACAATACTTTTTCAAAGATTAACTGGGCCAGATTTATGACCAAGTTAATTAGTCTTTTGTTGAATATCAAGCTGAATAGTTGTGTGACAAAACGTTCTTTAAATCGAGTTGAAAATGGTACTAGCGTTTAGCCATTAAAATATGAAACGAGAGTTAGACGAATTAGACACTTTTTAAAACTAAATCTATCAATACATTCACGACGATAGTGAAAACAAACACTTAACTTCATAATACGAGTGATAGAAATAAGTAAAACATTATATTTAAACTGATTCACTCTACAATCCTAACCATAACTTGAAAAACTTAACCGCAGAAGTGAACACATACAAAATAAACTAACTAACACAAGTTTACACAGAACACTTCTTCAGAATACACCAAATAACTTAATAGACATATTACACCAGTGCGGGGACATTTCAAACCTTAATGAAGGTAATTTTATTGTGAGTTTCTGACGCGACGCATTTGCAGTAACCTAGTCCAACTCGAGTAGCGGCCATCTTGAATACGGAGCCTGCTTCCTACATCGCAGTGACGTCAGTCTTCAATGGTTCGACAAAACATTTATTAAAATATTATATATTGGAATTATTTAAATACTATTGAATAATAATTATTGTATTTATTTTTAATTGTTAATGTTATACTTTCTCGTCACCCTTCTCTGACTATTAATTCTAATCGCTCAAAGAACCTGTCTTTTAATATATTAAATATCATAAATTTTGTTCTGTATGACACAATCGATAATTCCCGAGACAGAGTCGATAATTGCTCTCCATCGATAAAATATCGATTATTTATTTAAATTGTCAATAAATCTTTATATTTCCATTATTTCGTATCTGTTACTTATTTCACAGGTTAATTTAAGAGTATTTATTAAGGCTGAAGGACTTAAATAAGAAGAATATATATTATTTGAACGAGATATTGGACCAGCCAGAAAAGTCACCAATCGATTATTAACTGGAGTTAATCTATTTAACTCCAGACTTGGTTCAAATCTTCAAGAAGTGCTCGACGGTCAATACATACCTACCTGTTATTAAAATTTTTACAAGAACTTTTTAAAACAGATTTATTTCTTATACACACCTCTATAAACATAAACAAGATCATTTACTATTTGAAAATTCTATTTTTATAAAATTTTCCTTTTACATTTTATTCTTTTGTAACGACCGGCATACAGCGGTCTGGCTACAAAGTGGCGTCCAACTTAGAGGGCTTAATAATCTAAGCTTGGCAGCGATTAATAAATAGAGACAGAGAAAGATGGAAAGACGAGCTACGTCGAAAAAGAGGGCGGCAGAGGCCGAAAAAGAGATGAACATGGGGGATAAGGAGGCAACACCGGTGGAGGATCCGGAAGTGTTACTAATCCAGGTGGAATCAAAAAACCCACACCACCAGAGGAACAACCCGAAGTACCAACGCAGACAGTGGAAGTCAATGTCCCCGAGAAGGAGAAAACTAAAACAATGGAAGAGAAGATAATGGAAATGCTTGCACAAATGAGCAAGGACAATAAAGAAAATAATAAGAAATTGAGAGAAGACATGAATAAGCAGATGGAGTCCTCAAAGGAGGATAACAAATCAATGAATAAGAACCTAGAATCCAAAATAGAAGGAGTAACTAAGAAAATGGATTCCACAAAGGAAGATTTGAAGGAAGATAACCGATCCACTAAGGAAGAATTGGGTCATAAGATAGAAAATACTAATAAGAGGATCGAAGAAACCAGTAAAAATTTGAGTAAGAAGATGGAAGGGAAAATGGAGGAAACAAGTAGGAAAATGGAAAGCAACAATCAGCAACTGAGGGAAAAGTTGGAGGAAAATAATCTGAAAATGGAGGAGAAGATGGATGAGAATAATCAAAGGTTGAGAGAAGAACTAAGGGAAGTTAACCAAGAGAGCATGAATAAGTTAGACGAGAGGATTGAGCTAGCTAAGGAGGAGTTGAATAAAAAGATAACTGAGACGAAGAAGTCAATCGTCAAGAAATTAGAACAGGAAGTTGTGGTTGTTAACCAGCAGATCCGAGAAGTAGACGAAAGATGTCGTCAAACAGAAAACGAAGTGCTAGAAGTCCGGGAAGTAATAACAAAGGAGATTACTCAGGTCCAAGAACAACAGAAAACAAGAATGGAGGAGACCAAGAAATTTGCCTTGGAAGAAGTAAATAAAGTGAGGACCCAAGTAACAGAAAGATGCGACGGCGTGGAAGCCGCTATGTCAAACATAACCGGACAGGTGCGTCAGAGCCAGGAGGAGATAGAGTTAATAAGGAATAGACCATCTGGATATCACAATTTCCCCATGTCAGAGAACAGAGAATGGCTCAATTTCCGGCAATACAAACGGAAGCCTATGGAGTTCTTGGCACGAATAGAGGAGTACCTCGAGAAACACCGAGGGAACCGATGGGTCCAGAACAGAGAAATCCTTGACGAGTCGTTTCGGGAGGTGAATGACCATTGGTGGATGGCCAACCGGAGCGACATCGACAATTATGAACAATTCAAGAGCCTGTTCAAGGCCAAGTACTGGTCAGAGACCACGCAAAATCTAATAAGAGATAATATATGCCATGGCCGCTACAAACCACAAGTCGGCAGTTCAATGACAGCTTATTTCCTTGGCAAGGTGTGTATGGCCAAGCACTTAGAACCAGCCATACCGGAGGAGTGCCTAATAAACAAGTTGTCTTACCATTATGATGAGGAGGTGATTCGTGCAAGGAGGGGCAGCCAGATAAAAACCATCCAGGCAATGACAGAACTCCTAGAGAATTATGAAAATGAAGACTACTACCGACAGAGTCGTAGAAGAAGTGATGGGCCCGAACCAAGGACGTACCAGAACAATAACCAGGGTGCGAACCACATAAATACTGGGTACCAAGGAGGTCGGACATATACGCGAAATAACGGTTCTAATAATGGAAATAATGTAAACAATACTAATTACAATGATAATAATAATACGGGTCCCAACCAGCAAAACCCGAATCGACCCTCTAATGGTTATCAGGGTAACCGCAATCCCTACCCTAATAACGTAAATAGTCAGAGAAGCCCCAATTATGGTAATAGTCCTTACCATAATAATACCAATCGTACGGGTCCCAATAATGGTAATTTTAATAATAATAGGTTTCCTCGCCCTAGAGTGAACTTCATACAAGCCACAGATGGAAGACAGCGGAGATTCAACCACAATCGACGGAATAGCTACCGCGGATACGAAGAAAGGCGGAGGAGCCTAGAACGGGACCAACCGAGGTACTATCCGGCGCGTAGGAGCAATAGTTTGGACAACACTGAACAGAGGTCGAACCATGAACGACCGGAAGACCATAGGACAGATCGACAGGTAACCACTCTGAGCATCCCGAATGAGGCATCGACTAGTATGGCTCAAAGGAACAATGATGCCGAGCCTTTAAACGGGCACAGGCAGTAATAAATCGCCAGAACCCGTTACTGCTCCTGACTACTGGGTATAATAATAATAATGAGTGCAATTTTGAGAATAATCACAATCGTATTACAATCATCGGGTGCAACTACCTAAAGGACATCAGACAGGAGTTATTGGAAGAGGATAACAGGAGTCCCACCAATAACTTCAATAATGAAATTATACATGTTGACGCCAAGGTAGAAGGCATCCCAGCCAAGTTAATGATCGATACTGGGTCGAACGTGTCAATAATAAGTACGACGGAACTGGAGAGGATACAGCAAGAGTGCGGGAGAACTTTACCAACATTGCCGTTGAATAATATTGTTTTGTTGGGAGCAACCGGCCGACAAAACAAAACTATACGTAGACAAGTCTCCGCCAGTGTGATGAGCTGTGGTATAGCGATTGACATGGAATTCTTGGTGGCGAGCGGTCTGCCATTTAATATACTGGTCGGGTGTGATGTGCTTAGGAGAAATTCCGCCATCATTGATCTAAGAACTGAAACATTGTCGCTGTTTTCTAACGGACATACTTGGACGGCGAACTTGGTGGGTAGTGACCAAGTCGTTCCCGATAGTATCCATCAGCAAATCCGAAAAATTAATTACATCCATCCAACATCCATAATTGAACAGAGAATAGACGACACCTCCAATGAAGATTTATGGTCACAAAAAATCCAGGAGATCAGGGATTTCCGGAGCGGTATAACTGGCGAAGGTTTAACAACGAACCAAGCGAACAAATTAATAGACATATACAACAAATATAAATCAGTCTTTTCTGATGAGCCCGGTAAAGTGAAGAATTTCCAGTGTACTCTACAATTCCGAGACACTGTGGACTTTAACCGGAAGTCTTACCCCATTGCGCAATCACGAAAGCAAGCAGTAAGAGCTGAAATAGAGCAAATGATTAACCGTGACATTATAGAGAGTAGCCATTCCCCTTATACAAGTCCTATCGTGGCTATTCCTAAGAAAAACGGACAAGTCCGTTTGTGTTTAGATGCGCGCGAAATAAATAAGATGATCGTTAATGACAGGACTTCGCCCGGTGAGATTGAGGAGATCTTAAAACGGTTCCACGGTACCAAATACTTCACTACCTGGGATACGGTGTGCGGATACTGGCAGGTGGAATTACATCCACAGAGTCGCCAGTATCTGGCCTTTATATTCGAAGGGCGGAACTACCAGTTTAAGAGGTTGCCCTTCGGACTGGTAAACTCAGTCGCAGTCTTTGTGCACTGCATGGATCAGATACTTGGCCAAGAAGCACTAAAATTCACCACCGTATACGTCGATGACTTGCTAGTGTCCTCAGAAACTTGGGAGGAACACTGCTACCGTGTGGAACACGTCTTACAGAAGCTAGCAGCAAACAATATTACGCTGAAGTTAGCAAAATCTCATTTTATTGCTAAAGAGATACAATTCTTAGGCTTCATATTAAATGATAAGGGAATCTCACCGTCGGCTGAAAAAGTCGAAGCGATTCAGAACTTTCCTACACCAAAGAATCGAAGGCAGTTACAGTCGTTCCTGGGACTCTGTAATTATTACCGCAAGTTCCAGGAAAAGTACTCCGAACTGACTGCCAAATTTCAGCCGCAACTGTCTTCTAAAAATAAATGTATCTGGGGTAATGAACAACAAAATATATTGACTCTTATAAAACAAAAATTCCTTAAACACATTATACTCCGCCATCCAGATTTTGACAAGCCTTTCTTTCTTAATTGTGATGCCAGTGACATCAGCCTCGGCACTACTTTATATCAAGAGGATGAGGAGGGCGAGCATCTTGTAATCTGTTTTGCCAGCAGAGCTCTGAACCAGAGTGAGAAAAACTATCATGTGACAGAAAAGGAGTTATTGAGTGTCGTGTTCGCGTGCGGAAAGTTCCGTACATATATTCTTGGTTATCCCGTTACCGTCCGGACAGACCATAAATCTATCTCGTTCCTTAAGAGATGTAAGTTGAACCATGGAAGGTTAACGCGGTGGATACTACTGCTGCAAGAATACGACCTTAAATGGGAGTATATCCCCGGAAGGAAAAATGTCGTCGCGGACGTATTGTCTAGAGCAGACATTGACAAACAGACGTTCGAGGGGGAGAAGGAGAGTATTCTGAAGGTGTACCATATTCTCAGCAGCAGCGCCGGTCTACAATCAGTTCTGGAACAACTAAGCACACACCAACAAGCTGACCCGAAGTTGATTTCTATTATCTCAAGATTGGAAGCAGGGGATGAGACAATCTCCCAATATTACACTATACATAAGGGAATCCTGTTTTCCAGACCATCATTATATAAGGAGGAATGGAAGGTAATAATTCCGACCCATATCGAGAAAGAGATAGTGTTCAGTTATCATGTTCGATATGGGCATATGGGCGCTTTAAAGGTGGTAAAGGCCCTGGAAGAGAGTTGCCATATCAAAGACATCAATCGGAAGGTACGGAGGTATATTAGAAACTGTCGCATTTGCCAACTCGTAAAAACTAATAACGAGAAAAGAGAAAGGCAGATGATTCCAATAACATCGCAGTCGAAACTTGAGAAGGTATTCCTGGATATCTGTGGGCCATTTCCCCGCAGTGGAGGCCGCCACCGATACAAATATGTCGTCATCATTATGGACCATTATACCAAGTTCGTGAAGCTATACCCAGCGAATCGGGCGACTACGAATAAGGTTCTTGATATCCTGTTCAACCAGTACTTCCCAACCGTCGGAAAACCGGTATCGATCATAACCGACCACGGAACACAATTCAAGGGGAGGAAATGGCGGGATACACTGCTGTCCATGGGGGTTCATACATACAAGACATCCGTATACCACCCAAGCAGTAACCCGGCCGAAAGAGTCTTGCGAGAGGTGGGGCGCCTATTAAGAACGTATTGCCATGATCAGCAGAGAAGGTGGCAAGAATACTTGGAGGCCACTGAAGAATTCCTCAACCTGGCCTACCATCCAGCCATAGGAATAACCCCATACTCCGCAATGTACGAGAGACAACCCCCTAGAGGAATTGAAGATATCTTGGAGTTCCCCAGAGAACATAAATATAGATTCGATAGAATTCAATTTTGTAATAAGGTGGCCGAAGATCAGGAGAAACGGCGGAATAAATACAATAAATGCATGGGTAAGGTTATTCATTATACCGTTGGAGAGAAGGTGTTGTTGAAGAATAGGGAATTACCCAGTTCCTTAGAGTGGATAACAAAAAAGTTATTGCTCCTGTACACTGGTCCCTATATTGTCTCAAAGGACAATAACAACAACACATACGAGATCAAGGAAATTAATTCAAATAAAGTCAAGGGTGTCTTTAACCAGGCATCCATGAAGAAATTTTATGATTAAAATCCCCAAAATTCTAAAATACATGTAAGCCAATCTTACATAAAGATTATTTAAAGGAAAACAATTTAGAAGATATGCATAAGAAGAAGTTAGAATAAATTATCAAAATTCTAATAACAAAAAATGTGAAAAACTTTATGGCTATAATATAATAATAAAGAAGGAGAGAATTTAGAAATAAAACCATCTAAGGTCAAAAACAAGTAAGGACAGCTTACTAAATATTTATTTGAAGAGAAACATTTTGACAATAATACCAAGAGAATTTAGAAAAATAAAACCAGCCTAAACACATGTAAGCCCACCTTACATACAAATTATTTGAGAAAACTTTATGGAATAATATAAGACGAGTGAATTTTGAATTATGAATAAACCAAGTTTCCAAACCAAGTATAAATACAACTTACCAACCAATTATTGATAAAACACTTTGGTGAGATAAACTGATGAGATTTCATACCATATTTATGGTAAGCATAGAATATAATTACCATGGTAACAAAGGATCATAACGGGATGAATAAAGGAAACAGACTTTAGAATTAAAACAAATAATTCTGGACAATATGATCATATCTAAGTTCAATATGAAGAGTAAAAACCTTTCCATAAAATGATGTTAAGGGAAATAAAAAAGAAAAAAATTCTTTAATATGATTTGAGTGATTGAATATAATAAAGTGCAAAAACTTCTTTGGAATTATGAGATAATGAAACTTTGAAGTGGTATGAGGAGAAATTATGACCTCATTATGAAATTAATAAAAAAACCATCATTCGCAAGTATAATAACAATGACAGGAATAATGTGAAAATAATGTCAAAGATTTATGTAATTAAACGAATTAATATAAAATGATTTATGAATTAAATGACAATTATGATAATGACAGTTATAAAAATTCTAGAAAATAGAACAAGTGGAAATTTAAGAACAAAGAAACAGTCTAAAAATGTCATAAAGATATGCTACTATAAATAATGCAGATTATAATAAAAAAACCAGAAGGTAATAAAGAAATTATAACCAAAAGATTTATATGATAAGAAAAGTTGAAAAATGTAATAATAGAAGAGCTTCCTAACATAATATCAAATGAAAGAAACATCCAGTTAATGAGTCAGAAGAACAACTGAGATAGGAATATTAAAATCTCTGAGAAGTATAATAAGTAATAAGTGAAGTATCCCAAAGATATTTTTTAAATAGTAACAAATGTGTAATATTCTGAATAATTTTTTTAATCTGTCTGAAGATAATTCCAGCAGGATTAATATGTTTTTTGAGCAGAGATGATTTGCCTCGGTACTCAAATATGTGTGAAGTATTGGACAGCAGAGGAAAGTAGCGTACAGTGCCTCTCTGAACTGAACCAGCTCACAAAGTAGGGAACGATAGGGAGGAAATATCCCAAGGAGAAAATACTAAGAAGAAATATAAAAATGAAATAATAAATATGAAACTCAGATGACTATTACTATCAAGGAAGATCAAGTGAGAATGATATAAACTCAAATATAAATAAACAAATTTTAAAATGGAAGGAAGTCCAAAATAATAACAAACCTTGAATAATTATCATAAGCAATTGTTTCAGACAAAGCAAGTATAGTCTGAAAAAATTACTTCTGGAGAAGGGCATTCTGTAGCGTGACAGAAAATCCACTACATCTTAAGTCATATGAAATCATAAAGTTTAGTTACACCAACAAATGTTATAATAATATTGAATGACATTTAAATAAGTCAAAGGAATGAACCACGATAAAATAAAAATCATCATTACATTATATATAAAAACCACTGTTTTAAAAAACCAAAGAAAGTATCGAAGCAACTCATAGTATAATATCAGTAAGTTACCCAGGAAGCTCAGAGCAGTAAACCAGTTATATAAGACCATATCAAGAAAAAAGAGACTCAATTAAAGAGTGGTGAATACCAAAATACCCCAAAAAAAATAAGAGGGAAGAATAAAGTTTGTGAACAGGAAGAAAACAATACCCTGAAACCTGTAGAGAAGAATAAAGTCAGTATCAGTGAATAAGTTAAATGCTCCAAACTAAACCTCAGTCGAGATAACACCAAGTACCTTGGTTTACCCAAGAATGAAGAAGGAAGACAAGAAAACCAGAAGAATGAAGACTAGACGAGGGACAAGAATGAAGACTAGACGAGGGACAAGAATGAAGACTAGAAGAAGGACAAAAAGGAAGACCAGAAGGAAGATACGAATAAGGACAAGAAAGAAGACAGGAGGAGAGGAAGAAATAGTATGAAAGAAACACCGTTGTAAAACCTATTATTATATAAACTACTATCAACCCTAAAACCCACAAAAACTATGCAAAAGAAAGTATAACATACCAAAAATCCTATAAAATGTAATTATTGAGAAAACTAAAGTGCTGTATAGCGTTATAAGAAGTGAACCGACTAAAGCTATTGTGTAATAAAAAAAATAAACTAGTCTTAACAGTCCATGATTACTAAAGGTCTGGTCTGAGATAATAAGACTCAAAATATCAGAACCAACAGTGAAAGTGAATTTGTGTAAGTGTTTTTTAGAAATGCAATAAACTTAAAGTTGGTGATACTATAACTTATCAGTATGCTATATCACAACTTTAATATCTAATAATAAACAGCATAATAAAATAATAAAATGGAAGATTTCCAGTATTTTATTATTTTAATGTAAATCTTTATTTACAAGACATTTGTAAAAAATGATAATAAATAGAGTATGGGAGTTTATGTTTACTGATGTAAGGGGTCATAAATAATAATGGTTTAGACCAGAAAGGACTGGCATTAATATAGTATTAATAAGTGTAAAATGTTTAACTAGACTGTTTATTCACAGTCCTAAAATTCATGTGTTAGTAAAATGTATTTGTAAGGGTTATTAGAAAATAAGATTTATGTTATGTGTTTTAAAAAAAATTATGTTTGATAAATAATAGCCTACATACCATTCATAATGTTCTAATAGGTATGCTATGTTAGCTCAAGAATAGTTAGAAGATGTATGTTCAAACCATGTCTGCAATATGTTCAATTGTGCAGATTGCTAAACAATGTTCATAATTATTTATTTTAATAACCGTGGTGTTAATTGAATACTACACCACCCAATAAGTTATAAACCATGTTATTTTTATATAATTGTAATTATGTAAAGTCAGAGGAGGAGTTAAGTTTAAATTTATTTGAGAAAGAAAGAAATATAAAATTCTAAAATCTTGGCCATTTGGTGAATTCACAGAACCAATATAAACTAGTATAATTCACTTATAAATCCTGTAAACTACCAAGATTTAGATAAGGTAACACAGTTAAACACTACTGGGAATGATCCTATGAGTTAAAATGATAATAAGGAAATATACCTTAAAACATTGTAAATTTTCAAAATATATAAATTAATTAATTTTAAAGAGCAATGTCAAATTTACAGATTAACACAAAAAACCAGTTCAAAGGTGTAATTTATATGTATTTAAAGAAAGGAAGAGGAATATGACTAATTAAAATTTATTATAATAGTATTAATAATATTTAAAATGGAGGGAATTCGTATAAAGACGGAAATCCAATTTTGAGCCTATATTTCCAAAGAGTGGAAGGAATTTGTTAATTTCCACAAAATGTCTACAGATATGGACTATAATACATCAATTTAAAGGGAATGAGATGATTAAACCAATAATAAAGTTCATAATTCATAAAATTGATGAATAAAATAGATAAATTCCATATATTATGTAATATTTTATCATGTGTACAGGTAATCGAATATGTTAACAATACTTTTTCAAAGATTAACTGGGCCAGATTTATGACCAAGTTAATTAG
The DNA here is from genome assembly GCA_034769895.1 of Magicicada septendecula. NCBI lineage: Eukaryota > Metazoa > Arthropoda > Insecta > Hemiptera > Cicadidae > Magicicada > Magicicada septendecula. The sequence continues at coordinate 1,052,761,172 of CM068367.1, forward strand.
TATTTTGTTGAATATCAAGCTGAATAGTTGTGTGACAAAACGTTCTTTAAATCGAGTTGAAAATGGTACTAGCGTTTAGCCATTAAAATATGAAACGAGAGTTAGACGAATTAGACACTTTTTAAAACTAAAGCTATCAATACATTCACGACGATAGTGAAAACAAACACTTAACTTCATAATACGAGTGATAGAAACAAGTAAAACATTATATTTAAACTGATTCACTCTACAATCCTAACCATAACTTGAAAAACTTAACCGCAGAAGTGAACACATACAAAATAAACTAACTAACACAAGTTTACACAGAACACTTCTTCAGAATACACCAAATAACTTAACAGACATATTACACCAGTGCGGGGACATTTCAAACCTTAATGAAGGTAATTTTATTGTGATTTTCTGACGCGACGCATTTGCAGTAACCTAGTCCAACTCGAGTAGCGGCCATCTTGAATACGGAGCCTGCTTCCTACATCGCAGTGACGTCAGTCTTCAATGGTTCGACAAAACATTTATTAAAATATTATATATTGGAATTATTTAAAATACTATTGAATAATAATTATTGTATTTATTTTTAATTGTTAATGTTATACTTTCTCGTCACCCTTCTCTGACTATTAATTCTAATCGCTCAAAGAACCTGTCTTTTAATATATTAAATATCATAAATTTTGTTCTGTATGACACAATCGATAATTCCCGAGACAGAGTCGATAATTGCTCTCCATCGATAAAATATCGATTATTTATTTAAATTGTCAATAAATCTTTATATTTCCATTATTTCGTATCTGTTACTTATTTCACAGGTTAATTTAAGAGTATTTATTAAGGCTGAAGGACTTAAATAAGAAGAATATATATTAATTGAACGAGATATTGGACCAGCCAGAAAAGTCACCAATCGATTATTAACTGGAGTTAATCTATTTAACTCCAGACTTGGTTCAAATCTTCAAGAAGTGCTCGACGGTCAATAAATACCTACCTGTTATTAAAATTTTTACAAGAACTTTTTAAAACAGATTTATTTCTTATACACACCTCTATAAACATAAACAAGATCATTTACTATTTGAAAATTCTATTTTTATAAAATTTTCCTTTTACATTTTATTCTTTTGTAACGACCGGCATACAGCGGTCTGGTTACAGTATATATACATTTTACATTAGTAATTACATCATATATACTTTTGTTAAGTTAATTTAAACACTATAATTTTATTTTCCTTATAACGTATATTTATTAACATTTCTTAGTTTATGTAAATACCCTTAACATCTCTTACTTTATATTTATGCTTGTAATATTTCCAGGCAACTTGCTGCTTAAAGCAACCGCTGTTTAAGGTTGCCACTAACACTTGTGCATATTGCAGCAACATCAGAAAAATAGCTATTGTTTTAAACAACAATAAGATATAACAAAAGAGAGAAAACTGTAGGGGGTGAGCGACTAGAAGGGTGACAATATTGGAAGACAGGGAGAGTAATAACAAGCTAATAATGAGAAGCGAACGGCACTTTGAAACACACATTACCCGCAGCCGGCTGTCTGCGCCAAAAACTTATAACAAAAATCATCCATTAAAACTGTACTCTGCTTAACGTTCGCAACTGTTTGTTAGCGGCGCAGCTAGACGTTCCTCGCTTAAATTAAATGTTCGTCGCTTTATTTTAATAAGCACAAAGTGAATGAATTACACTTGACGTCTGTAAGCAACAGAATCACTATGTTGCTTCTGAAGTATTGCAACTGTGTTAAACTAACACTGTCGCAGGCAACCGATTTATCTACTTTTTAGATGAAATAACAAAGAATAAAACCAGACAGACAAATGTGTATTCTTACCAGGCTAAAGGCTTACGTAATAAATTTATTTTCTCTTTCTGGGATACGTGCACATAATATATTTCACGTAACGATTTTCAACAGAGACAATTAAACAGGATTCTGTTCATTTTCGTTCAGACCTACATTTCATGTGAACAACACGTAACAAAGAACATTGTGCTCTCACGTACACAAACATTTCGCTGGGTGATACGCTAGACTGTATCAAGGGCTGTAACATATCCATTTTTGAATTTTGGTTATTCTTCGATGTAACACACGACCGGCGGAAGCAAATATCAGCGGTCATACAACAGTTCGCAAAGAAAATTGCTCTCTTCTCCCTGGCTGGAGCGGGAGCCAACCTAATGTTCGGAACACAACATGAGTCTATACACCAATGTCGATACATGTATATGTATCATATAGGAAGCTTTTAGTTCTATGAAAGTTATTTCTATAACGATGCTCAAACAAAATACACAGATATGATTATAATAACCGAAAAAGGTTATCTCTTTTTGAAGTCATAAAAATAAATCCTACAAACACAGGAATTTGTAACATACCACGGGATAATGTAATGGTATTAAATATCACTTCAAATATGAGGTAAAATAGTTAGACTTAATAAAAAATGAACCACCATCGTCATCATTAACATCACCGTCATCGTCATGCCTGAGCACTGCTGAGTGAATGATTTGCTCATCGTTCTACTTTGACACACACACACACACACACACACACACACACACACACACACACACACACACACAATTTAGCTGCTCACTCAATTAAAAATAATCACACATTCCTAAATTTAAATAATATTACTTTATTAAATCACTTTCCCAAAGGTCAAAAAAACGACTATATGGGAAAATTTAGAAATATTTTTACATAAATTAATAATGTCAATTATATTACAAAAAGAAACACACACTATAAATCCTAGCTTACAGGTTAGTCATGAAAAATAATTACGCCACCGTATTATAAATTAATTGTTAAACAGATGTTTCTTAATTTGAATACAATTTTGAGTCTGGTCAGTACACTACTGCCAACTTTAATAAACTTCATAAAAAAATTAGTTAATAATGTTGAATTTACTTTTGTTTCTAAATTATTCTGTCAACATTAACTGACATTAATTATTATCTGAATAAATTGCTGTTATTAATAAATCATTAGTATTAACAAATAAATAAATGGTTTGCAATACATTACTGCAAGAAGAAATTTCTTACACTTTTTGTTGTGTTTCTTCTTCAATAAAATATGATTTTTTTATAACGTTCATCTGATTTTAATTTATTTTACTTACATCATATTTTCAGAATTAAATTCTTTATCGATTGTATTAGAAGTTTACATTTACTTATAGACAATTTAAACAAGTAAATTCATATCAAACCTAAAAAAAGTTGTTTTTTTAAGACGCAAATTTTTTGAGATTTACAAAACGTTTAAAACAAACTACCCAAGATGTAGTTCTGGGACCCCCTTTTTTCAATTTTTCAAGTCAAAAATCATACAGACCATCAAATTTACATTCCGATTTACGTTCCAAGGATTTCAGTATGGCTTCATTGGAGCCTGAGAGCAAAAATCAAGGTGAAATTTTTCACAAGCCATAAATCGAAAACTAAGCATTTTCGGACCTATGTTTATAGACATTTCTTCTTTATTTCAGCCTGTAAAATGTATTCCTGAATGTATTCTCACTCCCCGTGTATGTGTGTTTCGTTTTTTACTTTTCTTTTACTGATTCTCTCGTTGACCTTTCAACAAGTCTGGTAATCTACCCCTTCCTGAAATCCTCTGTACTTGGTCTATTCCTTCAACAGGCAGATAATGCAGACATTCAGATCAGAAAGAAACACAAGAAACTGAACCAACTCGAAGTGTGAAGAGCTTGTAAAATCAAATACATGATACTAACTCATTTTTTGTATCCACATATAATTATCACTTTCTAACAAAAAAGAGTGTGAAGTACGTGACAATTATTCAAGAAAGTTCACCATCAAACAAGGGCGTACAGTAAATCACCTTACACTTCAACAAAGGTATATATAAAGTCCCAAGTTTTTCATTACAATCGGACCTGGTTCTTATTTAACATGATTACCAGCACCTGGACCTGGACGAAAATTAAAAAATACTGAAATGAATGTTAAAAACCTTGTTCTTAACCGCTTTGCCGCGTTTACCTCAGTTGCTGTAACCATAACTTTATATCACAGCTCATTCATCTCCGGTCCCATTTACTCTTTTTGACGGACCACATACATAAGCCTGTACTTTTTACATAATTATAAAATTATACGAGTCTTCGTTCACAACTATGCATACCGCTTTACTAACAAAATAGAAATAATTCTGTGTAAAGGAAATCTACTGAATTCATGAGTCTGTCTTAATGCCATAGTGAGTCACTGCGCTTACTTGCTTGCCATTTTAAGTTGCTCACATAAAAGGGCAAATTTTTAAAACTTAATAATATGACCGTCACAATGGTAATATGTGTTATATTTAGAGTACTTCAGCAACAATATTCTCTTCGAAGAAAACTAAAGTAAATGTACGCGCCACGTGCCATCATTGTCAACAAGGTTTGTTTCTACTTCACAGTAACCTTTACTGTGTGCGTGTGCGTGTGCGTGTGCGTGTGCGTGCGTGCGTGCGTGCGTGCGTGCGTGCGTGCGTGCGTGCGTGCGTGTGTGTGTGTGTGTGTGTGTGTGTGTGTGTGTGTGTGTGTGTGTGTGTGTGTGTGTGTGTGTGTGTGTGTGTGTGTGTGTGTGTGTGTGTGTGTGTGTGTGTGTGTGTGTGTGTGTGTGTGATAATTCTTAGATTTTCGCGGGTGAGATATGATGTGTCTTATTTCTGGACTGAGTCTCGCATTAAGTGCTGCTCTTTTCCGCGCAACTTTTCGGCGGGACGTGTATAATTATTCATACGTAATTAGTGAATATGGTGGTGAATCTCTCAGAATATGTATAAACTATGATATCACTTGCCCGAATACGACAAACGTGCGTGAATGACCGAATATACGCGGGGGCGTGTGAGTGTGGATCGGTTTTGTTTAACTGCTAACATACTCCAGAGAAAAAATCAACAAACTATATGCACAGTTATATGAAAACGGAAGTAACTCTTTAACTATTTATATGATATTTAACTGTAGAGAATGCTAAATATACACGTTCCCATCTTATGCTCAAACAATATCTCTTTCACACACGCACGCACGCGCACACTCACAAACACACACACCAGACACAATAAAATTTACGCCAGATACGAAACAACAATCCACCTTATTCAGCTGGCCGTGAACTTGCCACCACCGTGTCGATTTACGTCTTGACGCCTACCACTCACCCTCCACTGCCTCACTCCCTTGCAGACGTCATTGCTCTCTGCTTACATCCCTCTAATCTTATAAGTGTCAGCGTATTCGATCCTATCCTCCTTTCTCTATCAGAGGCGACTTGATTGAAATTATGTTCGGCTAATATCCAATTACTTAGGATTAACTGACACAGAAAAGAATACAACTGCTGTAACAGTAGGCGTGTACCAGTCGATAAACAAACTGTACACTGTCAACAAAGACGTAGTCGTGGGTGAATATATTCATTTTTCCCACACATTCAGTGTTTAATTATTATTACTGCCATAGGATGTGTTCTATTACAATCGAACAAGCTACTTGAAGCAAACTAGCGTTGGTACTTGCTACTTGACGCAGATGCTTAATAATCATTATCTTAAATTTACGAATTTACTGACGACATCGTTTCTTTATACTATTATTACTAAATTTGATACTTTTCTTGTAATGTTTCCATTATACAACGGGCACTGTACGCTGGAATACAAAACAGCGATGGGCTCCAATAGTCATAACATCCACTGACATTGATTCACACTTTGCCCAGGTGGGTCTAAAAAAGGTTCTAAAAAAGGCTTCGTTCTCTTTAAAAGGCGCAGGACTTCAGTATTATCGACAGCACAAAGCATTTCAAAGTTCCCATGCTGAAAAGTCTATATTAATGCCTGAATTCATGTTTCCTGATATTTTCTGTGGAATTATCCAAACTAGAAAATTTAAACATAAGCTTAAACTATGATTATTTTCTAAAACTTCCGGGCTGAAAGGCCGTGGTCGAGTGCTTGATGTACTGCTACATCAAGATGTTAGCAGTACATCAAGCACTCGACCACGGCCTTTCAGCCCGGAAGTTTTAGAAAATAATCATAATGACACCGGCCGTGAAAGCCTACGTACTAAGATAAGCTTAAACTATCTAATAAGAATTAACTTGTTTAAACAGTAAAAAATGTATGGACAAAAATATACTACTTTCAATGTTTGCATCTAACATATATCTGTATTTTCAAGATCCGTCTGATTGGGAGTGGCTGATATAAGAGTCTACCACAGGGAGTTTTCCCGGCTACGTAGTAAAGACAACTCTAATATCACTCTACATACGATCATTAGTACGTGTCAAGTTTGCGAGTTCGAGTTTACTACTCCGAAATATACTGTTTTTATGCAATAGAATGCAATACAGGTTTTAATGGCAACAACCAAAAAGAAATTCGAGTGGTTCTTGTATTATTCCTAAATCATCCTCAACCAATGGTGAAAAATTGATATTAGTTATTAATACACAAAAATATTAATTATTAATTAATTGAATAAATAAATTATTATTAATTTCATTATTTTACATTTAATAACATAATTATGTATATATAAATTGTTAATGTTAGATAATAACCCATTATTTAATTTAGCTGCAAAATCTGTACCTAACAACTCATTGTAAAGATATGAAAAGATTGTAATAGGCCTACTTTCACATTTTATTAGAAGTAAACATTTAAATTGATTACCTTATGAACTATCGGAATTTTATAAATATCCTCTTCTTAGGAAATACGATGTATTCGCTGTTTAGTGCATAGCAGTAGACGAGCCCGATATTTTTCTAAAGGGAAATTCCATTTTCTAGTTACTCTCATTTCAGGAACGCATGCATGGTCTGTAACATCTAGTTATATGAAACTGCGGTCACAAATGTATGAAGTCTAGTAGGTCAACAAGTCGTAAGAAGACAGGGGCGGTCTGGGGGTGTTCTTTGTGCCTGCGGCCGCTCATCAAAATTCCATCAGAGAACACAACAATGCCTTTGACGACGCCAACATACGGTGCCCCTCATCGCCATTGCATGCTTTCTGCTCACCACCTTGTCTGCCACCTTATTGCATGCCGCTGCGCTCGCGCTCATACATTTTAGTAAACACCACGTTAAATAATGAAAATTATTTTACGTATTTGTAGAAGTATTTTTTATATTTATATATTTAATTTTAATATTCATTTAATAAAATATACTTCGTTATGTTTTTTATTTATAAATGTATCCCCCACACACGCGCGCGCGTGTGTGTGTCTGCGAGTGGCGCGCTGTCGTCCCTCAGAATTGTGAACATTTAATGTTTAAACCAAAATATCGGTATGGAGAACCATACATGACTTCCATATTCTAAGATTTATATTTAAATCTTAATATCGCCTGCCAAGCGCGATATATTTTCTCTTATACATGATTTACATTAAAATGAAAAAATTATAATTTTATTGCCTGGCAACAAAATTATTTTATTTTCAACAATTACCATTCTTTCAAAACGTTTAAATAAATTTTCAAGTACTTTACTCTTGTTAAAACGTAAAAGGTTGCAGGTAAACTACCCCTTCCCCTTAACCGATCTTCACCAAAATCGAAAGTCCTTGAGACCTCTACAATTCAGGGACGTATGCAAAAAATTATTTGATTCTGTTTGAATTTGCGGCTGTTATCGTTTGCCATAGAAAATACGCTTGATAAAAAAACGTTGCAGGTAAACTACCCCTTCCCCTTAACCGATCTTCACTAAAAACAATAGGTCTTGAGTACTCTACAAATCAGGGTTGTATGCAAATAATCTTTTGATTCTGTTTGAATTTGCGGCTGTTATCGTTTGCCATAGAAAATACCCTTGTTAAAAAAACGTTGCAGATAAACTACCCCTTTCCCTCAACCGATCTTCACCAAAAACAATAGGCCTTGAGAACTCTACAATTTAGGGCTGTATGCAAATAATTCGTTTGATTCTGTTTGAATTTGCGGCTGTTATCGTTTGCAAAAAAAAAAAATTTCCCTTGATAAAAAAAAACCGTTGCAGGTAAACTACCCCTTTCCCTCAACCGATCTTCACCAAAAACAATAGGTCGTGAGTACTCTACAAATCAGGGCTGTATGCAAAAAATTATTTGATTCTGTTTGAATTTGCGGCAGTTATCGTTTGCCATAGAAAAAAAATCTACAGACACACACACACACACACACACACACACACACACACACACACACACACACACACACACACACACACACACACACACACACACACACACATTTCGGAAAACGACTTTTTTCATGTTTTGAGCGTAGTAGAATCAGAATCTGCAATAATCTCGAACACGATTTTTTTTTGCCATCACCATACTTCCATTCCTTAAGGAATATGGAAGTAAAAATACACACTTGGCAGTCCTCACATAACTTCACTTAAGATTTGGATTTAAACTTCCACGAGCGTTTATTGCCCTGTATAGGCCTACTTAATCTCATTCTAACAATAAACACAACACAGTTTCGTTGGTAACTGTACATTTTTATCCCCTTAACTTTCAATCTCGACGGTGAATAAAATGTACCTTTTGTGTTAATGAACCGCTTAGATTGGCAGTTATCGACCAGAAATTCGCATTTAACAGAGCTAAGCTGCAAAAAAATTAATAATACTCTGGAACACAAATGTTACATAAAATGTTCATTTCGCCTCCAGTAACTAAAAACAAATGAAATACTCATGTCATATTTGCTCAAATTATTCTTGTATATTTTATTATTATTATTAAATAAAACTTTCCTTACAAGAATATATTTTTTGAATATTACACTGTTTCGATAGTATAAACTATCATATTCTCACAAGAATATATTCTTGTATAAAAAATATATTCTTGTAAGAAAAGTTTTATTTATTAAAAAAATGTATATGTATACATATATGTATATATGGGCGTGCGCGCGTGTGTTTATTATATTTTGGAAATTACGTCCACAAATGTTTAATAATATACAGAAATACAGTGATACAATATTTGTGTAGATTTAAGACTTAAATGGAACTATACTGTCTCATCATCAGACGAATGCGAATGAAGACGCCAACTGCAACTCCAGTTGGCAGCCGCCAGTATCCACTGTGCGGTATCAATAATTATGAATCTAATACACATGCGGTAACGTAGCGAAACACGTTACCAGTCTTAGTTGTATAAATTTCTTCAAAATAATTTATTAATTTTCAGTTATTTCCGTTTAAAATTTACTAGATTTTTATAACAGAGACGTAATGAGGATTTTAAATTATTTAAAAACGGTTAAATAAAAAATTTTAAAACACGACAAAGGAAGCGTCATCTTTGAATTTGGACTTGTGCTCGGCAAAATGGCGTGAATTCCGACGTAGTCACGCGCGCATGCACACGCACATACGAAGGCGGTAAAACTTTGTTTCCAGAAATGCATTAAACTTTCAGCCCAGATAACACGTCTAGGCAAAGTTGCCACTGTAGGAGTAGTAAGTGGACAGTAAGTGGACGTGGGGAGGAATACAAAAAGCATCTCGGCAGTAGGTAAGCAAGCAGTTCGTAAGGGTCGCTGGAGGGTGAACTTGGTTGAATAATGCGACAAAATGGAATACTATCGCGTGTATTAAAGTCACTTTCCGCTACTATTGTGCTAGCCGCCTCTACTTTTTATGCAACTATAGAAAAGAAACAGAGTTGAAACGAAATTGAATTTATCTTGTCGCGCTCTCGAGCACTTAAGTACGTCACCGTCAATAAATATTCAATACATATAATAAAACTGGTTAGACAATAAATGTCACGCGCGCGGGTACGCATGGTGCGTTGGTGCACACGCTGTCATCAATCCAATGGCGTTTTGTTTGTATGAATATTTTACAGCGGTTTTCTGCCTATCGTTTTTTCTTTTATTTACCCGCAACATGTCTCGCGCGCGCGACTGCCAGCGCGTTCTGTATATTTACTGCATTCTGAAAAAGGAATGTTTTATCCATTCACACGTCTACTGAGTTTACAGCCACTATTTTCTATAGTTTCAGCGACAATGATCAATGACAATGTATGCTTCTGTATAACTGTACGTCTGTACATTTATGTAGTAATATGCGACCTGTAACTCTGTCGCACACATAGAACACGAACCCCCCCCCTACATATTACATAGTATATGTAAGTTTCCTAAAACGTCGCTCACTCGTGAATTTCCATTTCCGCCGTAGCTCAGGAAAAACAGTTTACCACTTTAATGCGAAGACTAATGACAGATGCTCCAATATGGCTTACCGCATACCGTAACTAAATTATAAAAAACGGATTTACTAGTAACTATCACTTCATACATGGAATTAAAGTATGCCAGCACGAGTAGAGTGGAAACTCATCGACACCGTCTCCCAGGTTGCAGTAGCATAACAGTCATAGGTCATAACCCATCCTAATGATACGATTTGATAATGATAACGAAGGATAGAGTGACGTGTTTGCTGGTATGTGCTGTGCTACCACACAGGCTGCTGACAGTGTAAAACTATACGAAACACATCAGTCTGGTCTATATAACATGATCAAAGAAAGCTAGGGACATAAATCAAAAGACGAAAGCTAATTGGATACGACAACTCAAAGGATGTCGTTCCCGTATAAGACACGAGACTGTTAGTGAAGCATCTGTTAGAAAAAAGTAGAGGGGAAAACAAAAGCCGGTAGACGAGGACTGTGTCAGCGATGCGTTTATATTAAACAATACGCATTTAACAAGTGTGTCAAACGTTCAGGAAATAGCGTATAACCACAAATACTTATTACATACATGTATTATATAAATAAATAAATATAGGTGTCGCATAGAATAAGTAGTCGAGATATATGTTACTGGAATGAAGTGGATTTATTAATGATGCTACCCTCTTATGACAATCTACTGACCTTTTAATATAGTTTATAAAAAATAATTAATTTCTCTCTGTTGACCTTTGTAACACAATTAAAGATTTACTTTCTATACAATGAAATAAATTAATATTTAAAAGTTCTTTTTGTCTTATTTACTATAAAGTCTTTACTGCTCTGGTAGTCTTTCATTTAAATAATTTTTCTTAAAATTGTGCATAAATAATATAGGTTCACATCCCTTTAATGTAGACTGCGATCCTTCAGGCGACGGGTTGATCCTGGATCTGGATGAGTACGTGGGTTGATACACTCTGTCCAGCCTCAGAGTCACTTTCGGGCGTATAGATATTTCTTACCAGCACGGTTATGTACTTTCACCGCGAACTGATATTGTTACTGCTAAATCAGTGTATTATGCTCACACTTTTTCCAGTCGGCTGAGAGTGTCTATGTACCCTAATCGGATATCTTGAACTTTCCGGAATAACTCACTTATAATATTTCTTGCAGTAACTCTCAGAAATTTCTAACTTCTTAACATATATATTAACAATCTGCTGACGTTGTCATTTTAGTTTTGGAGGATGACTTTTGAAATTACAGCACTTATGGGGAAATCTGTTATGCCGTTACTCATTTTGCACATGGTACTATGACAAGCGAAACCTGCCGTAGCTATTATTATTGTTTTTTGTTTATGTTATTTTATTGTTTGTTGATTTATTATTTATTAATACATTTCCAGCTCCGTTTATGGCATCAGTTACTGGAATGTTGCTGTATATATTTGTGATACCAAATACGTAGAGTCCTGTCTTGCCTGTTAAACCGATATTTTTTAATTTTTCTGCTAGGCGGTTCTTATGGTGTTTATTGTTTAAGATTTTTGTTTATTTAGAAAATCTGCAAAACGTATGTATTTGAGTACATTTTTGAGTACAGTTCGTTTTCGTGACGTATTTACAATTACAAAAATTAAGATGTAATCGTACTTTCTTATATGCCGGTCACGATTCGCAGTTAGTACGTACGTCCATATTCTTCCGATGGCTGCTACAGTATTGTGCAAGAACTAACAAAACTTTTTGTCTTATTCATTATTCCAGTGTCCAATGATTACAAATATTAAGCCATATTTCATGCCATTCTGAATTTATCAGTTAAATGATAGTGCATATATGTAGGTTTTCCCATGAGTTCATGTTGGAACCTTAATGGGATACGCATTTTATTATTATCATTATGTTACGTCTCGGAATTTATGTTATGTATTAACGACATATTTTTTTCTAATTTTAGATTGCATGATATTTACGCTGCATATAAATTTATACATTTTTTATTAATGGCGCCGTTTTAGCTATATGACGTATTTATTATTTGCTTGTTATTATTTTTGTACTCCATTTAATTTATCTACATTTGAATAATTTTATAAATGTTTTCGTTTACAAATATAAATTTTGCAATGTCTTTGCGTTACATAGTAATTACTGTTGTCTCCTATTCTATATTCGTTTACAAGGAACTCGTTAGATGTGTTGTTGTTATGTATTTTCTTCAGCTATTAGATGAACTTTATATTTTTCTTTATTCTATGTTACAATCTGTTCAGAAAAACCATTTACTCTTAGCTAGTCGCAAGACAGGATATGAAATCACAGACATTAATATTGTAACACCAATCAAACAAAGAGGTTACCATGAAAGTACGGGAAAATCTCCCAAATTTTTTTACAAATACTTGCAACTGATGTTGCACATAACAATAATGGTGTGAAACAAATTTATAGCACAATAACCGACAAACGGTGATGACCGTGTAAGTTTCCGGCCAACGCATTCAACGTCCATCACCACCTGGAAATCATTAGAGGTAGAAGATGACCGCTCGGTTTAAACGTATTTGTTTACTAATCATGGGAAACAGTCCCTGACGAAAAACAAAGTAAACAAACTGCAAAGCGCAGACTAATTACTTATTTACGGCGAAATATGTGTTTGGGATGGTGAAGCGGGCCGCTGTATCTGTTAAATCGTGCGTAAAGCGTCTAGCTAACCAACAACAAACGGAAATTAAGGAATCTCGTGCTTTCCTTAACAACGGGATACTTGACAAACTTTACAGTAAATGCAAAACTAACACTACTGCCTGCAAACAGTGTACACATACGGTTTAAACAAAATGTACGAAACGTTAGTTTTAAAAACGTTTTTCCATGATGTAAACATTTTCAATAAAAATAACGGAGGACCGTATTTTCAACATCACAAGCATACTGTATGCAAATACGTTTATGTTATTCAGAAATGTATCACTTATTGGTCAACTTACTATTGAATGAACTGCTGATTTCTGCAGTCCGGTTATTCCGTTATGAGTTGCTGCGTTGCTTGTCATCAAATAAAAATGAAAAAGAAAAATATAACTTTATATACGGAGAAATGAACTGCATTGTACGCGGAGTACAATACGTTCATTGTATTCTCAATGGCATATTGCTACCACCATTCAAAATATATTTACGTAACAAAAGTACGTTTACATTCAAACTATGGACATCGCCAGCATATCAATTCTTTCATATCGGAACCATACTGCGACCACTTCTGAATCGAGAACAGTTTTTCTAGTAAGATCGATAGCTGATATTTTTCAAGGTTGGTTTTATACGTGAAATGTAAACAGTTGCAACAGTACAGTCTTTGCATACAGACAGACAACTGGCTAATAGTAAGAGAAATTAAACTGCAATAATGATTGCTGAACAGGGTTCGTCGGAACCGTAAGGGGTTGGCTTTTTGCCAGTTACAGCGTAGCCTCCACAAACCGTTCACGCACGTTCCATACCGGCTGCTATTTTTTTTTCTTTTTTTTTTACACTCTAAACACAAACCACACGCGCAACCTACAACTTTTCCTGGACCGCCTCCAGAATAATTTCTAAGCCATTTATCCTCTCAACACGGAGGTTGTTTTCAGCATCAGTTTCATACCGGATCACGAGACAAATAACCAATAAGTTAGGCAGAATAGTAGCAAAAACACTGCACTCAGTATGAAATATCGGTTACCATCGAGGAAGTATATTCCAAATTATATTCTCACGCAGTTCGCAAAAACAGAAAACACCTATTTATCACCACATTTGCTGGCAATGATAAATTGGGCACATTTTCAGCTTCAATCTGTATAATATAACAACACGGAAACTACAAGTACATGCACTGTATTCTCCATATTGGTTCCTGCACGAATACGAATCGTCACACACACAAAAATAATGCCTTAGAGTATGTTCGATTAATTAAAAAAGTACGTCGTCGATAGGTTAAGTTGGTTATACGGAGGAATATTTCATCAGCCTGCCATATCAAACTTCATGTCTATAAACGGTGTCTTCGTTCGCAACACGTTAAGTAAACCACATCACCGCGCTACGCGTTGTTTAAAATAAATATAACCAGTTATATTCGCACGTTCAGATTTATTACACAAAAACTCGCGCGCGCGCGTATATACACATATAAGTAAGGCGGTTAGTAAATTATGTACGATTTGTTTACGCCACAGAGAGTGGAGTTGTCACGTGACAAATTGTCTGGCTGGCAAGCAATGACATGAGCACACCACTGTCATCCCGGCCGGAGTAATTTAATTGTCATCCCGAGGCAGGCACAAGACTGTGACAAATAGTGTCCACACTGGGGATTATATACACCGACTTTCCCCCAACCCTTTAATTACTCACACAATGTAATTTCCGCTTATTTTTTTGATTGTATGCTATAAACGGATTCGCAGCACTCCTGCGAAATTAACAGTATCACCTACTGCGCGTCTGAGCGATTGTGCACTAGTAAAATTATGAAATCCTCTAATAAAGACATATTTTGACAACACACACACGCGCTCACACACAAATTCAGTATTTTTTCTGGGTAAGATCTGGAGTGGAGACTCGCCAATAAATATAAGCAAAACGAATTAACAAGGCTCGAACCTTGGCTTCCAACCAACGGCCGCCGAAATGACCCCGTTGTCTTCAGACATTTCCAATTTCTGAGAAGTTCAAACCGAGAGACACGATATAAGAAATGGGTAAGTGAATGTCCGTATGAAGCAAACTATAGCAGTCAACTTACGTAATATGCTTTACGCGTACTGGTGCACGAGAATAGTTTCGGAAACACAAACTACACTTTATAGTTTGGAATCACTTGCATTTGTAGTATCATTTGTAATTAGTACATTAGTAGGCCTACAGTGTTTCGAAAATATGCGAGTGTCATATAATAAAGTACGATTTTTATTTTCTTATAAACATATGAATGGAATCATGTGAGACAACGCCAGATATCTCGTTACAAATATCAAAATATACTTCAAACAATGTTCAGTTTTATATAAATAAAAATGGAAATAAAATATAAGAAAATATTTAACATCCTCAACACCAACAAAATATAAAAAAACAACTGTTCTTTACAGTGGAATAGATTAAAATTTAATTAAACCGTAAGCACTAGTTTGTGGGAACAGGTTCGCAACAAAATAATCAAGCAGCAAAGAATTCTTTACCAGAGAATTAAATGAATTCTTACAACTGTTTCTTAACGCACTGGTTGCTACATCTACAACAGAAGCCAATAAAATCACCCGCTTAATTACGAACAAATCTCTAAGAAACATTCTACCTTCAAAACAAGTAGTGACTGAGAACACAAAACTTACAAATATATTTTATAGAACAGGTTTCTTTTTACAACACAAATACGTAACAAAACTGATTACACGAATAGACGTCAAACACCTCGTTGCAAATATAAAAATATACTTAAAACAGCCTTGCGTTATATATATATATATATATATATATATTTATATATATAAACAATTAAATATGCTTCTCATGTACGCTTAAATATCCACCTAAAATGTAAAGTTTTGTGGTGTACACGAATCCGTTCTGTAAGACTAGCTACAATACGCCACAATTCTGCAATAAATTAATGGCTCTTACGACCGACTTCACCCGATTCGTAATAGGTCTAGTTATAGACTGTGTAAATTGTACACGTGTGCTAGACTCTGTAAATTGTACACGTGTGCATTTGTGGTAACTACTGCTGTACAATACTATTACTAATATTATTATTAGTTGAGCGAGTAAAAAAAGACAGCTAGTATTACGTTCTACGTTGATTCACACACACACACTCTCTCTCTCTCTCTCTCTCTCTCTCTCTCTCTCTCTCTCTGTTATTTAAAAATTACAATTATAATGACACCAACCACTAATTCAGAAACACTTACCACACTTTGTTGATTAATTTTGCAGAGCGGCGCTTTGAGTACTAGTGGGAAGAAGAGGTATTGGGGTATTAGGCTACCATTCCCCGATAGCGCAAAAATTATAAAAGTTGAGTGTTCTTGAAGTAGTAGTTAGTATACATATATGTAAATATGAAACGGAACATTCTATTGCACATGTTTATTAATGTGTGTGTGTCTCTGTAGCGGTGTTTAGGTGTCACATAGAATAAGTAGTCGAGATGTTATTGGAATAAAGTGGATTCATTAATGATGACATCTTTTTTTAGCCGTTTCTCACGAGCACGGTTACATACGCATTTTCCCCACGGACAGATGTTACTGCTAAATTAGTGTATTATGCTTATACTTTTTTCCAGTCGGCTTAAAGTGTTTGTATACTCTAGTCGGATATCTTGAACTTTCGCAGAATAGCACACTTATAATAATTTTCGCAGTAACTCTAGGAAATTTTTAACTTGAGTTAGTCACGATTACCGATCACCGCTTACACGTTATCGATTCCTAAGAGAGACTGATCATCCGTTTCAAATAATTACCATCGACTGCATTCTTGTAATCTTATTGGTTCTTCGGTAACCCCTACTCTTACTTTTTCTACCGATAATAAATGTTCTTGTCCGTGAAGGCTTCCAACAGAACGATTCTTATTCAAAAAACCACATAATTTTTACGATAAATTTACAGCCATAAAACCCTTTTACTTAAAATATGCATACTCTTAGTTACTGATTTTTATAATAACTATTGTCATCAGTTAGGTCTTTTTATTACGAACATTCTGATATAAATTCCATCTAAAAATTTCTCATATAATACATTTTACACGAAACTTTAACGATAGTTCGTATAATTGTGTGTATTAATCAAAAAACTATAAAAAACCATTGAACTGTAGATAATTTTTTCTGCAGATTCAAAACAATTCATGGCTTTCTTAAACAATTGATGACCAGATCGAGCCAAACTACACAGGACATGCTTATTATGCCCTCACTTAAATTAGACTTCTGTAGATAAAGAGTAAATAATTGACCAACCAGAGGTTTAGGATTTCAGTCAAAGTCTGAAAGAGTTGCGCGGAATGTCAGTTCATGTTGGTTGTTCAATCGTGGCACACGATTAATTTGGAGAAAACGATCAAAGTCCACAAATTTACTGAAACTGAACGCTATGGAACTCGGAGAGATAACATATCAACTGCATAAAATATTTTAATAAATATAACACGACCGCAGTTTGACACCAAGTGTTTTTCGTGGGAATGAAGATTTTCCGCATGGCCTTTTCAGAGAAACACTTTAATAGTACTTACCGGATTTGGCGTAACACACCACAGCGATAGATATGGTAGATCGCATCGGGTATAAAAGAATAAATTCTGTAGCTAGTAACAATCTGAAAGCGACACACTTGGAAGCTCTAGACTTAACATTTCTGGGCGTACAACATGACTGTCGGAGGTGCCGACTGGAGATCAACAGGTCACCCGACTCTATCCGTGGACATCAATTTTTCAGTCTATGGACCAAGAAAGTTCAAATTATATAAAATTGTCAACAATATTCAAATCATAAAGTTTAAAGAATTAGTAAAGACCAAAAATGGTTTAAATACAAACAAGCGAAAGACAATTAAATATGGTTAATTCTCTGTTTGATCAACAGAATAATTTTTAATTAAATCAAGAATAAAAATTTTTAATTTATTACGGTACGCATTGTTCGGTTCATAATTAATAAACTATCATTCCATATATTTATCACGGCAATATTGATTTATTTATTGTTATCACCAACACTGCAATGCATATACAGACGTGTATATACATATGAAAAAAGCAAGAAGGTCATTTCAAAACTGGATCAGTCTGTACGTTATTTGTCATACGTAATGCAGATGAATTTTTTATTGTTAACATTGAAAGATGCAATTTTAAATTATAACAGGTAAACTTATAACTTTCAGAAACATCCATTTCTAAATTATTAAATCATAACATTTTTTTAACAAAGGATTTCAGATGAGGCAGGTATTTGATTTTCCGTTTCGACATAACAGTGAGGATGGTGAAGTTAATAAAAAATTTTCAATTTCCTGACAGACAATCTTACGTTTGGCAACTAAGCCCTAGGTAACGATCGATTTATGCGAAATTCACGTAGCCAATCAATCACTTAAATCGCGTTTGGTGTACTGGGCAGACATGGTTTTCAAAGCCGATATCTCCCTGCTGTCCTTACTACACTTTTAAAAAATAAAACTGACTTAACTAAGTAAGTTTCGTAATATATTTTCCACTACATGATCGGAAAATTCAAAACAAAACGCAGTTAACTGCTATATTGTCATATTTTGTCCCAACCAAATGAAAGAACCCAACTTTGGACAGTAGTACAGTTGCACAAACGTGGTTGCGTCCTTTCCGAATAATTCGTAGATTTTTTCGGTCATACATTCATTGTTTGTCCTTGGAGAAGTGACATTTTGTTTAAATGTTTTCCTTGTGTTCACCGCTTAATGTTACATATCATTCTTTTTACTCGGACAACCAGGAACGTTCTCATCGGTTCACAGATTTTCTCTATACTTGATAAAATTTATTTAGCGTTGACGTTCTATATTTTTCTTTTTAACACAATGTCCTGTCATTATGTTGCAGTCTATAATTAGTCGTAATAGGCCTACACGTGATATCGGCTTTTGTCTTGACGTTCATATTTTTCAAACAGTCAACGTGTGTCTTGAAAATCAAATTAACAAACCCGTGTGAACTTAACAAAACGTTTACTAAAAAGAACATGCACTGCTTTTTCAGAATTAAAGTCACGTTAATAATAGGAAATATTAAACAGCTACCATTAAATTTAAAGCAAAAATTAAACGGAGTGTAACATATAGACCTAAATGGATGTAAGAACGAAACAATATAATTATCTTAATAAATATATTTTTATACGAAAATTGTATTCCTATAAGTGTGTTCCTGTCTGTTTATGCAAGTGTTTGAGCGTGTTATGGAGCATGGGTGTGCGTACGCGTACAGAAAAGACTAGGGGAGCATAATTGCTTCGTCGGTAAGAAAACAAACAAAGGAATAACGGAGAAATTCAACAAAACACTGTGAGAAAGCATGTACTGTCGACACGTTCCTTCTCCAGACAGATAAGAGAACATTAAACACTGAACAACAGTGTTACTCATTTCCATTATCCTCACTCGTCTCGTGGGAACGTTTTCTGTCGATAACAGCACAGTATTATTTTGATTAACGTGAGCTATTTCTGTCGATCGGTTTATTTTATTGTCTACAATTCTCTTCGTAATTTTATTACAAAATATATAACAAAGAAATCTTTCTCCTGTTGTACTCTCTAAAGCTAATTTCGAACACGTAGTAAACTGCACATCTAAAGACAACTATAAACCTACTCTCTTACATCAAAGTATTTTTAATAAAATTACATTTTCAGACAAAACACAACAGCGTTTTACTAAAGAGCCGTTAATAATTTGTCATTAAGTGTTCTCGAAAACCCAAATAAGATTTTTATAAAAGCTCCGAAACGCGTAAAAAAAAAGATATCGCTCTGAATTTATTTAAGCATCAAAGTATGCTAATACGGCCTGTGTAAAAGTTCATGGTTATTCATAAAGAAGACCGGGAACAGATGCGCGAAATGCGTTCCACATGCTATTCTGTTCAGCTGTCTAAAAATGTATAACAATATTTTATTAAGTCTTCTTTCTTAATAGGCAATGAAATTTATATTTAAGAAAGAAACTAATTTTTCTCTGAGTTATGAATTAGGATTCATATTTGTTTTATTGAAATTTCCAGAATAATATATAAACATGTTTAAAAAAACGAACAGACATCTCATGCGAATCATACCAGACATATTATTAAAATATGTTAATGATAAAGTTTATTTTTCTGACTCTGATTTTATAACTTTGTTCAAAACTCTGTTGAAAATAATCTCAATTATTTAATTTACTCAAATTCAAAAAATACACAAAAGACTGTCTCACCATTGTCAGACGGGATGACGCGTCTGGCCTTGCTGCAGTAATTGCTTCACGCTCATAACTTCTACTTCTTGGCTACATAAAATATTTTATGTGGTTAATAAATACACATCAATCAACAATAATTGGCAACTTGTCGTTTGCAGAAACATAACTGTTACAGAAAGACCTACTATCTCAGTCCCTACTTATTGTTTTATTGATAACGTGTACAATCATTATTATAGTCACAATTTAAAGTAAATCTCATCTGATCTTAATTACTACTAATAATAACAGTTAATAATGATTAACTTTAGTTACGTCTTCAGTCAGAAATACATGTATTATAATTCTGCGTGTGCGTCTATATATTTATCAGTATCATATTCATCAGTATCGCATCCGTACGTTGTATTGTATGACAGAAGTAACTATTTCCACATATATGACAATAAAAGCTTATTAAATTTTATATCATCAGTTACTGAATGTATGGTTGCTTATATTCAGTCCCTGATGAACAGAAATTGATTCTGTGATTAGATAATACAATTTGCATGCTTCCATGTAAAAACGTGTTATCGTATGTGCGCGATGTTTTATTGGAAAGACGTTAGATAATGAATGAATGCTTTATTAATGTTACATCTATATTGCCAATACGAGGTTTGATCAGAAACTTCGTGTAATTTTTGTTTATTTGAAAAATTACACTTTGTTTCATCTGCATTTACGTTTCCTTCTTCAAAGTAATCTCGGTCGGATATAGCATGATTATGCCAACGTTTTCGTATTCTTGAGAACATTTCAGTCGCAAAACGTTGTCTTTTCGTGTTAGTTTTTATTACTGAGAAAAGTGAAGCTCCCATTGGAACATACCTACGGATTACGATGGTTGCGGTGTCAGTACAACGTTGCTTTTGCCCAAAATTCATGATCAAGCAATGGCGTGGGTTCCGTCGCATTATCGGCATGCAATTTCCATAATTTATCCTTCCGTAAATCTGGCCGTTTTCTACGAACAGCTTGATACAAATGGCGTAATACGCCCGAACAGTATTGTCTACTGACAGTTGCACCTAATGACAATTCGTGGAACGCAAAACCACAGTTTCCAGCTGACCATCACGACCTTTAACTCATTCAATACGAATTTTGAAGCTTTTGTATCACTTCTAAACCGCCAGTTCAGGAATATCAGACTCGCCACTAGCCTTCTGGGCACTTTAACAATGACAGAGGTGTTTCCTGTTTTCTTAATTTTTAGAAAAATGTACCTACGAGTTCTTCAATTTTGCATTGTAGAATGTATAAAAATCGCCTAGTAGGCCTACACCGAAACACAACTTACTCAGTTAGTTGTCAAACCTAAATTATGCGTCCAATTCAGCTAAATTTTGGATATTGTCACTATGCTGTGTACAATAAAGCATCAAATAAAACTTTTTTTTTTAATCGGTCACTTGTACTACAATAAATTCAAAAACTGCACGACTTTTTGATCGAACTTCGGTTACACGGTTTCTTTCTTTGCTCATTCGTACATTATATTATGAACTCCGAACTGAATGATAAAATCGTAGCCATAGGACCAACACCCTCTGTTAAGCATTACTTAGTGATATCTAAAGAGACAGATCTCTTGAACTTTGCTAATGTAGATTTGTGGTTCTGCAACAACTGGATTTGGAAACGTTTCAAGTTATTCATAATACCTTTGGTTTATGAGCTTTATTAAGAATGGTTTAATATAAACGGTAAACATTGAGTGCAGACTTTATTAAGCGATTAAACAAAAAATAATTAAAACTCTTATTTTTCTGCTAGTTATAGCCTACTTTGACAGCGGATTTATCTTGAACTCTGTTGAATAAGGAGTATATGAGTTTGTGGACTGGCAGTGAGAAAAGCTGCAGCTATAAAATCGAAGAATCCATTTAAAACTTATAGGTGACTAAATTATATAATTCTCCACACTCACATTGGCGCAGAAAAACTGTGTTATGCTGGAAAATTTCACAGAAACCTTTTATCTGAGCAGAGTACAGCGGGTACCATCATTACCACAACGATGTGCCATCACGTAGAATGATGTTAAACCTTGGTAGGCGATTATTTACTCAAATAAACGCGTGTATATTAACTATAGACATATATTGATAATTAATTTTACGGAAGTCTTCTTCTTCTCTTCAAGGATTAGGTTACATAAACCTGTTCCGGCATCCATCTCATCCTCGGACGACCCACGTCTCTTCTACTAATGGCTTTATAGTTCAGTGCCGCTTTCGGCAATCGATCCTCTGACATCCTTTGCAGATGATCCCTTCATTGTCTTCTGTAAATTGAAATAATTTCATTTACGTCCTTTACTTCGAGTTCTGCTCTGATATCTTCATTCCTTATTCTATCTTGCAATGTATACTTTAAAGTATTTCGAAGAAACTGCATTTCAGCACTCTTAAATCTTGCCGCTTTCCTGTTTGTCATGACCCACGCCTCACTTGCAATTTTACGTAAGTATTCAATAAATTTTTTTAACGAATAAACGGTTGTAAAAAAAGAATATTAATAATGTTGAAGTAAAGTAACGTGACAAGAGGGTCCAAAGCAAACGTGTAATGTAGGTCTATAGGCTATAAGTGGTAGGCTATACGAAAGACGTCACGCGTTTACCATAGTTTACGTCGTTGATATCATGTAGAACTACTTCAGTAATTTTGAATGTGTTGCACTAAAAGCTCGTATAAAATATGACAATATAACGGCATAATTCAGAACAAGACTGCGGTACCATACTATGCTCACTTCCGTTCAGACAGTAGGTCTACATACAGTTACGACTTCAGCTGCCGACATATAACACCGGGTAATAAAAATTCTGAGAACAGCAGTTGCTTTGTTTATCTGGACAATTGTACAGGTTTATGAAGTCATAAAGCGTAGACATTATAAAGAAATACTATTTTTCTTTATATAAAAACGAAATAATATGTGTAAAGACGTTATCTGCTTTTTCTTGTTCCTTATTACTTTTATCTCATAATCAAATATTTTTTATGAATCAATAATTTAAATGAAACTGGTTTTGCAATTATTTAATATACATGCAAATCTCTTTATAAGCATACACAGAAATCACTATAATAATCGATAAAAAAACGACTAATTAGAAACTTTCTGAATTTGAGTTTTAGTACTGCTCAAAGTGAGATGATCAGTCTATTACTTTGTAATGTTAATATAAAAACTTACCTAAGTTGCTGAAAACTAATTAACAATCTACAATAATTTCCAATGATACAGCTTTAGTTTGTTAATCGTGCACTGATTTGTGCATTGAAAGTGAAAATCATCGTTAATTTTGATATAACAAAATCTGTTGCTGATAATGCATTTACGAGAGTACGTTAATTATCGTTGATAATAAACTCGTACGTTAGAGTAAGCGACAGGTAGAAGACAAAAGTCGGAGACGCGCGTTATGTCCTGAAAATCGGTTCTAAAAACATTTATAGATATGACCGCTCAGATAACAGAGCATGATGACATGTCAGATCTATATATTATAGTAGCGTTGCACAAAACTGAACACTATTTTTAACTTTATATATTTTTGTTAATTACTAGTAGCGCGTCTCTCCTTTGGGCTGCCGTTAAGTTTAGTAATTACAAATTCTACACTGAATTTAGATATAAACAATCGATTCATTATAATACGTTTTCTACGTAACACACAAATTTAAACTACAACAATTTTAAATTTGTAGTACGTACAGAATTGTAGTATTTCGGTACGTAGTACAGAAAAATTAACAGATAAACCTGATTCGCAGTTCTAGAACTTTTAAAACAACATGGCTGTAAAACATATTGCTATATGGATGAAATGATTTTGAGGAAAGTAGTCTTAGTACTTATAAGTTGTAGGCACACGCTATTCCATTGAGAGAACCCAATGTTGAATTTAAAGTAACAATACTGAATACAAAGATTATTTATCCACTCACACTACATTATTTCTATAAATTATTGCTAACAGTTCTAAAGTTAATGTTAATTTTAGCTTTTTTTAAAGTTATCTATAATGTTTGCTGCCAATTTACTGTACGCTTACTATATTATATTTCTTATTTTCTATGTGTATGTTTTCTACAAACTGTATTAACAAAGACTTGATAGACTGTCGGCCATGGGGATGTGTCTGCCAATCTGGGGATGGCTGAAGCGTTCCGGTACATTATTTGTATGCAAAATGGCTTACGGAGGAAATCTGCCATGTTTGTCCAAAAATACTTCGGAAGTATATACAGCATTCGTCGTCGTCGTTGTCGTTGTCGTTGTATGACATGATTATACAATTTATCGTAATGTGTTGTGTTACAAACCTGAGTTACGCAATGTGTAAAACGTAAAGGATTTGCATACTACTGCAGACAAATGGAGAGTAGGTATACGGTACGACATGAGCTGCGCAAGCATGTGGAAAGTTGTATGACGAATTCCACGGGCATACATATTGTGTTAGCAATTTAATAATAGGAATTTGTCTTGGTACTGAAACTGCTTTATTGTTATCTGCGTTTTGTATAGCACATGTACTCTTCTCTGACTCCTCTACGTTTCTGTAACTTTTACACACTAATTTACTTAAAAAATAACTTTTTATAATTTTGTTTAGACACTCACTCACATTTTCCACAGCTGTGCGTAATTTTGTGTGTGTGTGTGTGTGGGGGGGGGTGTTGAAGGTCTATTAAGCAGATTTCATAGCCGGATTTAAAATTATGTTGAAAGACTGTAAGTAAATTACAATTGTAATTTAATTATCATATAAAGAAAATTATATAAGGCGGCTCTGTAGACCAGTGGGTATGGCATCTGGCTACTAATCTAGAGGTCCCAGGTTCTATTCCCGGGCCCGCACCATAAAATCAAGGTGCGTTTTTCAGCCCCCAGCCCCCAGGTCGACTCAGCATGTTCAAAATGAGCACCTGGGATAATATCCTGGGGATAATAATGGGCGGCTGAAGCGTAGTGCTGGTCACACTGCCTTCCTTGTATGCCGTACGGCTCGCATAAGGCAGCCTACCCTGCCTGACTCCTAAGCTGCTTCGGTGGTGGTACACATGGGAGCCATTATTATTATTATTATTATTATAAAGAAAATTACAGAAACTTAGTAAGTACATATTAGTAAAGCTAAAATTGCATCGATTATAAGTTATCTCTTATTTTAAAAACAAAGGATTAAATTTTGTATTATACTGTAATTAGTATCTGTATAAGTCTATTAGTATACTGTAGTACTAATTAGTACATCAATTAAACCTAAGTCATAAGTCTTTATAAATGGTATATATCTCATAATACAAAAAACATTGTAATATTAGACATGAATAAAAAAAGGGATAACTTGTCACTCAAAGGGCATACCAGGTGTGATTTACATAAAGAGTACAAAAGCTGTACAACAATGCTTATCAAGACTAGAAAACGAAAGTTTTCATTAATTTCTAAACTAACGTACTGTCTACACAAGAGTTAGTGGCATTGAGTTAACCTCAAAATCAATTAGTTACAGTCTGTCTCAAAAGTATATTTTGTCAGATACATATAATAAATCCTACTTACAATTTCAAATAAAAATATGTGTATACAACCATAAAAAAAATACGCTTAGTCTTGGATTTTTACCGCAAACTATCGGTGAAGCACGCGTATTGGACCGTGGACCAATTTCATAAAATTTATTGTTATAGATGACGAATATTAAATAACGCAAATGTTTCATGATTATTAATAGGGGCCTGTATTGTAAGCGTTTATATTGTGTATGTTTTATCCGTCTGTCTGTCTTGAACGTGTATTATACTCAATTTAGAGCCACACTTAAAATCTTACTTAAAAAGTATACGTCAATAGTAAAGGCAATTAACAATGTATAAAAAAATTATTGAAATTTTTGATAACTGCAACTGGTAGGTTAAAATTACATGGATTATTAAGTTATATCTTATTAAAAAGAAAAAATATACTACATTTTTCATTCCGCATCAAGGTAATAAATATTGACAATGTCGACTCAGCTATTTAACCAGGTACGTCAACCATACGGGTATCTCCGATCATAATATTACATTTCAATTATTATGGGCATCTTTAAAGTTAGTTTATTAACTTTCATTTTCAAAAGGCATGCAGTTTCAACAATCTTACAAAAATGTGTTATGCAACACACACACACACACACAGAGGCATTCTTCAACTTGAATACATTTCTGGAACTGTATTCTTTTGGCGCATTTGTTATCAAATAGAAATTCAGTGCCGTCCCTGCTACGCTTACGATATTTCTGTTCATAGTTCATTTTTATTGTCTACCCCATGTACGTATAGATCTTACACAAAATTTGTGCAAAGAAATAGTAACTCCTGATCGTATGCCGCAAAAGTGACATATATAAACAGCTGTTCTCAATTCTACGTCTTATTCTTTTGTGAAAAAGATAATAGTCTTTTTGTTTGGTACACGTTCTGCGAACGTTAATAAATATACAAAAATATTCTTACCGAAAACAATATTATTAAAAGTACACTTAAACAACACACCGAGATTGGAACACCCATGCATAAACACAAATCACACTACCATCCTGAGTTAGATACAACAGGAGTTTTACTTTAAATTTACAAACGTTTGTAGCCGATAAGTGGCATTCTTAGATTTAAAATACTAAAAATCATTTGTCAGTAATCGGAAAGAGATATTAAATATTACCAATGTCGACAACAATAATGCCGAAGTCATTATTTGTCAAAAGCTAAATACACGGCGATCTTCGTTTTTTAAGATAATCGTCTGCATGCGGCTTACTAAAATCGTGTTGTACAAAAGATTCTGACCAACGTACAGCGGCCGTTCACTTCTAACACATTTCCAATGCTGACTAATCCTGATTAATAACGGCTGTCTACTGAGAAGCAACATGCAGGACTACACGCGGACTTTAATTTAAAACGTATTAACTTTGGTTCAGCGGAAAACATTTTATGTTCCATTTCTTTCGAACACAGGACACTGACAGTATTTTCAGTAATTTATTGTCACACGCATTCAAGGCATTTATTTATCAGTTATTGAATCTGTAAAGGAAATTATTAATTTTGAAAAATAAACAGTTTGAAGAGGAAAGCGAGCTTGGCTTCAGCTGAATAGAAAGTATTTTGTAATTCAAAGACGGAATGGAAGCACAGTGAGTAGCATAAAGCACTTAGTTCACGCCTTCTGACTTTCCAGACGTCTCTGCGAACAAAAATACCGCTTACCTACATTGACATACAATTTACTTTACCGAGTTTTTCATTAAGAGCTCGGCTCGCGCTCTCTGTTTTGACTCTTTACTCCACTCTTCATTTCATTTCCCTTATTGGTTTCTGTCCCCCCCTCCCTGTCGGCACGCTCATAACGAAGGAATATCAGTCACACTCATGCAGTCTACTCAGAAGCTGTCTATTGACAAGCAACATTTGTATCTGCCGGACTGCAGGCTCACTTTAATTTAAGTTTAGACTGTCACGCAGCACGCTAAGTAAACATATTCTTCACACGTATTTTCAGCATAATTACGCGCTGGAGCCTTTCTTTTGTAAATTTTTCATCTTAAATGTTCTCTTTCTTCTAAACGAGTTACCGCTTTCGACAATGTTATCATTCAGAATACAACATCCCCCCCCCCCCGACATAATCAATAACGAAACTCTGAAATAAAAAAACTACCTCTAAAATTTCAAGAAGAAATGTGCATCATTATCTTCTTTTACTTCGCTGTCATATATTAATGTTTACTTTCACCTAAACAGAGTACGACACAATTATCACATTCAACGTCGAGCGATACATCAAGCTAATGTTTATTAACCTAATAATTTAAGCTTCGATCATGATTAGGCTTATATTTTAATTTAATTATATGTGAATCAAAATGAAATCTAAAACGAACATCTAAACGAAAAACACATTCGTTCAACGAACCACAAGTTGATATTATTATATTTCTAACGGGCGTAATAATTAAAATAGAGCCTTAAAGAATTTTACGATCTGTTACGACGTAATATAATTCGAGAACAATTAATTACAGCGCATTAACGCTAAAGTAACTTGGGACATGTTCCTCGTTTCGATAATGAAGTGCATAACTACTTTACACCGAGTCTTGCAATTAAAACGTAATGTAATTTCAAGTTCAGTCAGACGGAAGATATTTTCCTCGTGGGAAATACAAGATCTCCCTTACAGAACTAAATATTTAATGAAGATGACTGGTCACAAGTTGCACTGGTCGCTAATATACTAGCACACAGCGTACACTGGAACCAGGTGGTGACATAGACTGTGTGTATGTGTGTGTGTGTGGGGGGGGATGTCTACTACGTTATGTACAACAAATGGTAACAGCTACACGCGTTGTTCGTAATAATCGCAACACACGTGTCTGCAAGTAAGTTCCACATGACTGACAACATTCGGTAAACCTTCGCCCACTGAGAATCATAATACACAGGCCTTGATTATATAAATGGAAATTCATTATTTAAATGGAACGACTATAACGCAAAACAAAATGACCGTGTAACATTCTTTATAGGCAGTATTAGTTCAACACAACTTCATACAGATTGTGAATACATTATCGCCACTACAATACATTATCACCACTACAATATTTTTCGCCTCGAACGACGAAATGAAGTAATTTCAAATTCAACAAACATTTTCCTAGAATCAATCTGAAATTATCTAGTTTTGTTTTTTGTTTTTATTTAACTGATTATGATACCTAAAGCATGTACAGAAAACATAAAAACTGATTTAGTGAAGTTCTTATCATTCCTTTTATTAAGTAGGTAGGTATACATCTGGATTACTTGCTGTTAGGCCAGTTATACTTATTTACAATTACACAGCACTAAAAAAGAATAAATTAAGGTTTATATCTACTTAGTTCTCTTGATGTGGCAGGCATTCACTGTCACCAGTGACATTCATTATAGTCCAGAACAAGCTATGCTTTGATTTTTTGTACATTTCACGAAGCAAAGCTGATATGAAATTTAAAGCTTCATCCGTATTACACACACGCGCGCGCGCGCTTTAACATACCGTAAATTACAAGAACTTAAGCAGAGAGGCATTAAACACCCATTACCGTTTTCTACTTACAAATACATTTTATTTTTAAGTGATCTTGAAAAAAAAAGTGCTTTAGGGTTATATTTTTAATAAATGTATAACACTGTACTATTTTGTTCTATGTGTATGTACTTTAACAAGTCTCGTCTACTAATAGCGACAGCCATAACGCGTATGCATGCATGTATTTTCATATTGATTACTTTTGCTGGATTAACTCCAAAATTGTTTTGGCATACCCCCGTTGTCGGCGCGCCGCCTTGGGATTCAATCAAAACTGGTGTGCACACTTAATAAGGCATTTTACATCTCTACTATACAATGCAGCTCTGTTTGGACTTCCATGAAATTAATCTTTATTGACTACAAAAACAGTCTTTGCCTTCGTACTTGGAAATTAAATAATAGTTTTAAAAATGTATTATATTTTTCCTATGTAAACCGGAAACTAAAATTATATTATACATCAACCACGCCTTCATTGAAAATGTTCAAGTGTTAAAAGTGAATTATTAAAAAAACCAAACAAGTAATGTCTGCTTCACAAGGACATCTTGCACTTTGCAAAACTTTATTAAGAATACGGAGATACTGAAAATGAAACTTTTTAGATTTAATCAGTTGCAAAAGTATCCGTGTTTACAAGTATCAGCTACAAACTATTAATTGGACACATACCATTACCACTATACGTAATTAAAAACAAATTACCCGCAGTTCTTCGTTCTAAGGTACAATATTCAATTAGAAGAGACATTCAATTAGGTAACAGTATTAATTAGTAAAAGCCACAATATATTAAGTGTAATCATTATTTCATTACTTAATAAAAAACTGCTCGGTACATAATACAGATACTGTAGATTCAACAGACAATCCAGTGATGAAAGATATTAAACTTTTAAAGTGAGGAAAACTTTTGAGTTAATGGCTCTTTAAAAGTTCATTATAAACTATTGAAGAAAGTTTGGCGAAACAGTGAGAGCTCAATTTTAAAGGGAAGAATTAAAAGCAAGGCAGCAATAATTCATAAAGTTGCACCAGCAACAAGCAACGCAACCATCCGCCTCACCTTGTGTTACAGTACTTCTGTTACTATCGCCAAAACCTTTGCTCCCCACCCCTTCGTACTTACTTTTTAATTTTGTATAATTTGCAAATTGAAATATGTTCAAGTCAGTTCCGAAAACAAGACTGCCACAAGTTAAGACGTATACACAAATTAAGTTGAATACTTTCGATATTATCTAACGTAGTCTACTGCAGCTGTATGTTACTAGACACATCCCGCACTTTTAACATTATGCAAATACCAATCATAAGCACAGCGTTTCGATAACACAGAATCACTGGTCATCATTAGGTATACAACATGACAAACAATTTTAAGATATAAACAGTAGATCAAAAATTGATCAGTAAGCAAAAGACTCGTTAAACTAAACACAGGATCTCGTTAAATTAAACAAATTATGTGACTTACACAATCTGAACTTACAAATAACGCCACCTAGTCTTTAGGTAGTCTGCGACTCTTCCACGTATGATCACTGGGTCGTTCCTGGTATGGGGTTTATTTTTACCTCATTTAACTGTAGTCTATGTTGTCATTTATAGGTCGAATTTTGTTATACATATTTCGACATATTACAGGACAGGACAGGACATATTACAGAATATTATCAGTGGCCGTACGTACTTTCACATAAATTTAACTACATGTACAACAATAATGATTCTGAGTGGTAATGTAAACAGTATTAATATTTTTAATTAGTATTACCTTCTAACTATACGATCATAGAAATCCTTGACATAAATTGTAATCTTAACCATCATCAAATTTTTAGTTAAAAAACAACTGTATGCGTTTTATGCAGCTTGAAAGTAGTTATTTTATATGATTTTATCAATTTCTCGTGTAGCGCATACTGCTTTAGAAATAACAGAAATACGATTACCCTGTGTACTACAATACATCAAAGTCTATTACTTTACAATACTATACAGAGTAAGATCAGTATTAATTTAGCCTTTTTGTATATAAATGCGCATTCTTTCAGGAAACGCAAAACGAAGAGTATTTAAACAATCGACTGTAATGATTATATTCGTTCTTGCTGCAATTCTACTACGGTGATTAACAGGAACTAACACGTCGGTTAAACTAATCAAATTATTACTTATCCCTCTCCTGGAATTAAAAACCTGTCTTTCATAATAATGTGATAAACAAATGTTTAAACAATCCTAAGGAGACAAAACTATCATGATTTTTACATTCACAATTTTTCATAATTTGACATTAATAAAAAATAATAAAAACGATCTTTACTTAAGAGTCTAATGGAGACCGAGAAGTAATATTGGAATTCTACTATCGATTACGATGATATGTGATTATTACAATTTGCTTGTGTGCGTGCGTGCGGGCGCGCGCGCGCGCGCGCGCGCGTGTGTGTGTGTGTGTGTAGACTCAGAACTATAATTCCCAGACTTTTATATCTGAATGACGCATGGATAATTACAAGCAAAAACATAACCTAGAATATTATATACTATAACATCCAACAAAATTGAATTCTACAGGGCTTACATCCACAAATGTGTTTACTACATTCACTACGGACGTCGGCGTGTCCGTAACCAAGAGGTAACAGGCTTGTACAGGCCCTACTATTGCCGGTTGCAGACAGGACGCAATGCCAAATGCTATCCAACACACATTTAAAACCACGCTATTCTTACTTGAAAGCCACCGTTAGGCAGTTCAACTTGTCTTATCAATTCACGTAATAGCTGCTATCAAATTTAATTTACACGAGATTGAAATTTATAAAAGTAACGTAGAAGATATTTTCGGTGTTTGAAAGATACGATAGTACAGAACAAGGTAACATTAAAAATTTGTTGAAAAAAAAAAAAAATAAACGGATTACCAAGTGAAATGCTGTT
This sequence comes from Magicicada septendecula, assembly GCA_034769895.1. Lineage (NCBI taxonomy): Eukaryota > Metazoa > Arthropoda > Insecta > Hemiptera > Cicadidae > Magicicada > Magicicada septendecula. The sequence goes on from CM068367.1 coordinate 1,052,793,642, forward strand.
TTCCATAACACTTTCGTTGCATATTTCTGATTACCAAACGGTACTTAGGCAGAGAAATAAATCAACTTTAGCGTTTGGGAAACAAAAACCACATTCCCAGTTTTCGTTTCATAAAACGTTACACGATTATGGGCTAGAAACAATAAGGACAAATTATATTTGGCACTCCGTGTTTAATTTTGAGATTACTTGGTCAAGGCGGGCTTACAGAGTTCGAGGGAACGGTTGTAACAATCCTTTTACGCAAATTATCGATTCTTAAAACAACGGGATTATGTGCTTTAGTTGAGACCACCACGTAAACTGTACCCGGCTTTTATGTCCATACTTACTTTCCTCTCGGCAGCTGCAACTTTATATGGGTGTTTAAAATAAAATCATCATGGTTATTACGGAGAGCTCTTTGCAGACCACATCGCTTCGTTATATGGCTTTCTATTCTCACCACTTTATATGTATTATGGTTCTGTCGTCACATGCCTCCTCCCCCAAATCTCTCAGTCACAACCCGCTCCTCTCCCTCTTACCATTCTTTCAAAGTTAATTTTCTTTCACCCTCGTTTGTGTGTCTATTTTTATTCTCCGTGCATCAATTTTTAGCTGTACTGTGTGCTACGTTGCTTTTTTTGCATTAACGAGGGACTGTATAATATATGTAACTGTTGATGTTCGTCTACTTAAATTACGTTGTTTACACTAATTCACGCTAAAACAAAATTATAAACAACGGAACAATTTACGTTGAGCGTAATGGTCTTCAATTTACTGCTTAACCGTGTAAATGGCAATCTTCAATACTACTGGCAAACCCTCCCCACTAATAAAACTGTGTTCAGTTTTACTTATATTCCCCACAAACAAAGTTGGCGTTAAATAACGCTAGAAACAATTATGTCTACTTTGTGACCAACGTGAATGACTCGAGCCACCATCTGTGGTATATAAGAAGTATCTGCCAACAGATATCGGACAGAATTCTGCTAGCACATTAACAAAATACAATCAGTTATGATCAAGTTGGAGATAAACAAACAAAAAAGTTAAATCAGTTTCGGATCCCGAAACGTAACGACTCTAAGTACATCTGTCAAGACTGTTCGTACTATACATACACATAACTTATGTTAAACTATTATGTCGCCCATACAGAATGACATTACTTTGTAAAAATTTGCGTCACCCCCCCACAAACGTGTACCTTCGATTTACCTTGTACTAAAAAAAAGCCGTAATGAAATGTTGCCTTCAAGTTGATATGAGTAAAATTAAGACTTGGCTCAGTAAAGTTTTTTGAAAGTCAATTTGTGGCAATGTACATATTGAGCGACAAAAGCATCACAATGGCGGCTTATTCAATAGCCGTCCGAGACAGACGCTGCTGGGGACTGCTCCACCACTTTATTTTTAATATATTCAGAAACCCAGCTGCCAGGCTGACGTTCTGTATTACCTATGTTGAACTCCTTACAATTCTTAGCACTGCCACTTTACTTTTAATATGTTTCCAATATTTTTAGAAAAATTTGAACTCACATTACCGAGAACCTACTTTTCTAACATTCAAATTCTGTAACTACTCACAGTGGCTAATTTAAACAACGTTTTGTGCTAAGAGTGAATATTACTATGGTGTTAGTTCGCTCATACTCTACATCCGTGACAGAGGAACACATCTGTTTCAGTACTACTCGTAAAGTGGATGAACCATTTCAGCGCATGAAGTTGCTAATTTTAGTGAAGAAACCCAGATTGTCAGGTGTAAAGAAGACAGCGTAAGTAGAAAGGATATACTGAAAACCATTAAGCTTACTGAATGGCGAGAATGGCATCCCCCTCCCCCATTACTACGTTAGCCCTATACAACAATGGTATAGTTCCCTCATTTAAATCGTCAACGTATGCAATCATCAGTGGTAGTTAAGTGGTTTCTAACTCTACCAACGTAGTTAGATTGCTGACAAGTTTCTGCACATCACGGCTACACCGACATCAGAACAACGACGACAGGTCAGGCCAGCTTTAGCGAAGGTGATAAGCTGCCGATTGATGAATACTAATTGTAGCAATGCATAGGGTGGGTACAGAGTCGGAACGGGATAGCAATACAGTACATCCAAGGTTTCAGACTGTCTTCCTTTAATATAACACAAAACAAAACGATTAGGACGTCTCTAAACAGATTACAGATAAATACAGATGAATACACTGTAAAGAAATGACTGACACGTTCAAAATATGAAGAAACCCTCATGATTAAAACGACGCACCAATACAGAAGACATACAGATCATTTGACGCAACTCACCTCACTTATAATTTTAGTGACGTAATTGAACATCCTAACCGTGTTAAATAAAATAAAAAACGTGACCAATTATACGACTTGAATTTATAAGAACAAAAAAAACTTCTGAAAGCGTCAAACATTAGATCATCTTAATAGTTCTGGAATGAATCGATTCGAAATACTGCTGCATCGGTTAAGAAATCAGGTGGAGGAAGGAAAGAAAATTATTATGAAGCCACTGCAAATAACTATAACACATCTCTGACATTCGTGTGTCCCTTACGGTAAAACATAAAGGAATAATATAGACTGGACGGTTAAAAATAGCAACCGGAGTAGCCTAAAGACACGCATGACAAACGTTTGAACACAGACGCCCGCATCTACTTTTAAATTAAAAATGCTTGGTAAATACATCCATCCAGTGTGACGGTTCAGTATATAACTACGAACGTGTTTACCAGGAAAACGTGACATCTAAAAACACAAATTTATTAAACTGACCTGAAATTCTACACTGCACTATAACAAATGACAATCGCCTGTTTTATGTCACATACTACAACCTATTAGTATTAGAATTTATAATATTTACAAACTACTATACCATAAAAAACCTGGAATCACACCTACCAAAACAGCGCATCCAACAGCATTACTTCCATGTCAGTTTCTGTATAACACCATGCTCCGTAAATTACATAAATTTGTAATTTTCTTTATACCTTTTTTCCTTATAATTAGAGTTATAGTGTCATATTTAGAAACGATTATTTACTTTAATAACAATAATATTAATTCTTTACTGACCTCAATTAAAACGCATCTACGAGTAGCCTACAACTCGCATCTCGTATTTACACTCAGTGTAGGTCTACTACATTTGAAGTACGCTTTAGTTAGGCTAGATAAATAGTGGTTTCCATTCAATAAACATGTGATATTTTTAACTGTTTATCACTTTATATGCTGTTTGGATACTTCGGAAGTTGACATGAACAAATGAAACAGTAAATCTTGATGTCTAATAACTTCAGTTTTTTGGTAATAGTTCCGATGGACACCCTTGTCTGAAAAAGCCACGAAACCTAAAACGGGTTTTTTGTGTTTCTACGTAAACTACAGGTCAAGCCTAGGTGCGGAAACGAAAAACTTGAACTTTTTATTTGCAAGTTGCGAAAAAAATGCAAACTTACTTATAGCAATACAACACTGAAACACAATAACGTACCTTACATAGTGTATTCCATTATTCATATTAGATGGAGAATAACATTACAATTAATAAATATTTACTCTCGTAGTCTTCATGCTGTTTGTAAATGCAAGTACCACATGAAAACTCGGTTGTGCAGAACATCACATCAAATTTTCTGTTACTTACTGAGGTAGTAAAAATACTGACTCAAGCACAGGTATGCCTTCTTTTGCTAGTGCGCAGAGATTAGATGTTAGACAAATGATATATGTAACGTATGAATATACTGTAGATATATATACCACTTGGAGTCGTAGAGTTATTAATGACTTGAGAATTGTGTAATAAGTTCTGAGGGCCGAAGCCCCGAAGACGGGCGGTCTAGGCATTGTCTATTCACGCGAACAAAGCGCGCGTGAATAGACTCTGTGAGGTCCGCCAACGGGCCGAGCGTCACCGGAGGTGCCGTTGGACATTACAGCATTGAGTTCTGTTTCAAAAAGAGTGATGTATAATTTTGTTTATACTGTCTGGCCGTGATTCGATGATCTAGCATGCCCGTGTAAGGTGGGAGAAGTATGGCCGGGTACTGCGGGAGGCTAAGTGGTGGGAAACCAATCGGCTAGTACACATATTTCACCCTACCTCGCTTACAAGCGGCCGCGTGGTGGGGGAGAGCAGCCTCGATCATCCAGTCACGGCCAGACAGTACGTAGGTTTCATGTAAAATACGAAATAACGCATTTTTACGTTATTTAGGCCCTAAATAAATTTTTGCGAATTTTTTGCAAAATTTCGTTTGCGGATTTTTCGCTTCCGCACCTATTTTTGGTCTGTAGTTTACGTAACATCGGTTTTTGCAGGTTTCGTGGCTTTTCCAGACAAGGGTGTGAATCGGAACTATTACCAGTTTTTTTTTAGTTAATTTTACACTGAAATTCAAATACGCCAAATACTTCAACTTACAATCACTAATTTCCTTTCACAAATGTCTTTACTTTCTCTGCCTATCTGTCTCTCTTTCTCTCTATCTATCATCCTCTTTCCTTTACGTGTGAATGTGTATGTGTGTGTGGGGGGGGGGTATACTCGCACGCATAACACTTAATCTGTTCGGAACACATAAAACTATTGTTTTGTATAGTTAAAGGGGTAGCGTAAGTTAGCTTGTCTCCATTTGAGACAAGAGTCCGGAGGAACAGCCGATTGAAATTTAGAGGAATTGGCACCCGTAACTGTTTATAATAATAACAAGGTAAGATGACGAGACATACACGTGCTCCTGATGAAAAGATACCTGCTAGCTAGCGGGTAGACAATGTTATCTCCTTCATAATCGTGGCGACGTGGACACAGGAATCTCCTTCTTGTAGTTGTAACCGAGACAAGTTGCACTTTACACTCGCGAGCTGTTGTGAACAAATTAACGCACGATGCACTGTTTACCGTTAAAGCAATTAACTAATGAAAAAGCGTAAAAGTTGGGGCTTTATAATAAAGCAACGAGACGGGGCCGGAATTGCGGCAACGGGACGTGGGAAGGAAAAAAAAGCAGTCGGCAGAGCACAGCACGTATTGAAGGACGTACTATCGATAGGTGCAATGACATAAATCTAATAAAAAAAAAAATGCATGACCTGTTCCAAACATACCGGCCACCAAAAGGTAGCTAGGGCTACCTTTTTCCACTGAAGAACCTTGGTGATGGCATCGAGATGTGGTAGTGGTCAAGGAAAAAGATAACGATGAGATTGGACGGAAGAAATGGGGCAATGGGGCAGGAGCAATAAAATGCGGGGAAAAGTAAATAAGGATAAGAACGAGGGGTTAACGTAAATGCGGAAAACGAGAGGTAAACGGAGATGCGGGAAGCTAGGGATTGTAGAGGAATTAACAAGAAGGTATCACGACCAGCTTGTTGGTCGGACGCGTGAAATCTCCATAATTAGTGTAGATATGTGCTAATCTGGAAATTCCATCCTTTCCGGGGTACAGCTTCTTGATGATTCCAAGAGGCCAATTATTCGGTTGAGGATCTTCTCCGTAGATCAATACGACTTGTCCTTCTTTGAGAGAAGAAATATCGAGAGTCCACTTACGGCGCTGAGCCTGAGTGTGAAGGTAATTTCTAGACCAATGATTCCAGAAAGATTGAAGAATCTGGCGTATTCGTAGCCAACGAGATTGCAGGGTAACGTCTTCCTTTATTCGGAGTTCAGGAGCCTGCAGCAACGAAGTTTCGATGAGGAAGTGTTCGGGTGTCAGCATGAGCATTTCTTCAGCAGGCTCAGGTGAAAATTCGAACAAGGGTCGGCTATTCAAAATAGCTTCGATTCGTGCGAAGAGTCTAGCGTATTCTTCGAATGTAAGATTCTGTGGTCCAATGACACGATGAAGTAACGTTTTAGCAGATTTGACGGCAGCTTCCCAAAGCCCGCCGAAACTGGGAGCTGAAGGCGGATTGAAATGCCACTTGATGTTGCGGCTGGCGAGGTGATTGTGAATTTTATCAGAGGATGCTTGAATTTGAGTATGAATTTCTCGGAGCTTGCGAGCGGCACCGACAAAATTCGTGCCGTTGTCGGAGTAAATGTCAAAAGGTAGGCCTCTTCTGGCCACAAAACGATCGAAAGCAGCGAGGAAAGTGTCTGTGCTTAATGCTCATACACATTCCAAATGAACAGCTTTCGTAGCAGTACAAACAAAGATGCAAAGATAACCTTTAACCAACTTGGAAGTTGGTAACTTGCTGGTTTTCATCATCATCGGACCGGCGAAGTCTACGCCCACTGAGTTAAAAACGCGTGAAGGCTGGAGACGGAAATCAGGCAAGTCGGACATCATGGCCTGCTGTGGCTTGGCACGGTAGCGCAGACAACGGACACAATTATGTACACGCCATCGAAGTAAAGAACGTAGAGAAATAAACCAGAATTTCTGGAGAATCAACGACTGAGTAGTGCGAGGTCCGGAATTCAATGACGAAACATGAAAATGATCACAAATCAAGCTGGAAAGATGACATTTCTTTGGCAGCAATATCGGATGCTTAGCATCATACTCCAGATTTGATCGACGAATCCGACCGCCCACCCTGAGAACACCACGGGTGTCGACAAAAGGTGATAGTGAACATAAGGAACTATAGACGTGCTTATTAGATTGTAGTCGTTCGATTTCGGAAGCAAAGTAATATTGCTGCGTGATCTTGACGCAAATTAGAGTAACTTCATTCAATTCAGGCATAGTAATCTTCAGATCCAGAAGACCTGTTTCGATTCGAGAATGTTGAATAAAGCGTCGAACATAGGCGACAACTCGAGTGAGGCGGTTAAACGTAGAAAATCTCTGAATGATTTCTAGAGAAGAGTCGTCATTAGTAGTGGTGATTAAAGAGGAGTTCGCACAGCGAAGCTCGGGAACTTAGGAAGTGCTCGATCAGCCATGCTCGATCAGGCCATGAGGACGCAGGACAGCGTAGCGTAAAAAGTCTGGCCCATTCCACCAGGTGTCAGACTCGAGTAATAACAGACTGGGAAATGTCCCACGAGATGCGATGTCAGTGGGATTGCTCGGTACGAACATGAGACCACATATCTAATGTAGTAAGCGCAAGGATTTGTTACTCGGTTAGCAACAAATGTCTTAAGTTTATGAGGCGGCGTACGAAGCCAGGTGAGCACAATTTCAGCGTCGGAGAACAGTATTGTCCCTTGGATGTCCAAATCGGAGAAGGAATCCAACACAGATTCACATAACTTGGCAAGCAGAAGAGCGGCGCAGAGCTCTAAGCGAGGAATAGTGACAACTTTAGTCGACGTGACGCGACTCTTGGCTTTAATGAGTTGAACATCAACTTGATCTTCGTACGTGGTGTGAAGATAAATAACGGCCGCATAACCTTTCTCTGAGGCGTCACAAAACCCAAGAATGCGGCGAACCAGATGGGGAAAACCTATGTGACGAGGTAAACGAAGTTGGCTTAACCGAGGAAGTTCAGCGGCGAATTTATTCCATTCGGCGGCAATTTCGTAGGGAAGTACTTCATCCCAGCCTAGTCGGTTTTGCCATAGAGTCTTGAGCAGAGATTTAACCCATAAGGTGACTGGAGTGATAAATCCCAAAGGATCAAAGAATCGAGCGACATACGAAAGAATGCTTCGCTTGGTAGGAATTGCGTCAAACGGTATAACTTTATACGAGAAGACATCGGATCTTGATAGTTGAAGAATCATCGGAGAAAGACATCGGATTCTCGAGATGATCTTGAGGAAAGTGCGCATTAACTCTGGTGAGTTGGATGACCATTTTCGAAGCTCAAAACCACCACGTGCGAATAATTCAATTAGCTGCTTAATTAACTCTCGAGCCTTGGATAGGGATGACGCTCCTGAGATGACGTCATCAAGATATGTGTGGTGCTGAATGGCGAGAGAAGCGAGCGGGAAGCGAAACCCTTCATCTTCAACTAACTGAAGTAAAGTACGCTGGGTGAGGTAAAAGGATGGAGTAAGACCGTATGCCACAGTGTTAAGTTGAAATTCCAAGATCGGAGAATCTTGATTCGGACGGTAAAAAATGTGTTGATGACGACGACCTTCTTCGCGTAATAAAATCTGACGATACATCATCTTGATGTCGGCGCAGACAACATAATCGTGAAATTGAAAGGAGGTCAAAATAGTGCAAATATCCTTTTGGAGCTTGGGTCCAGAAAGGAGTTGATTTTTTAAGGAACTACCAGAACAGTCAGGATAAGAGACGTCAAAGACCGTACGGACTTTGTTAGTGGAGCTGGAATCCTTAAATACACAGTGATAAGGGATGACTTAAGGGACGGATTCAGGTGCGGGTGACATATGATTTAATTTGATGTATTTTTGCATGAAATCCTGATATTTAACTTGTATCTCAGGCTGAGATGACAATCGTTTTTCAAACTTGATGTATTGACGTTGAACGGAGTTACGAGTGGTAATCAAAGGAGCAGTTTCAGTTTTGAACGGCAGTGCGATGATGTAGCGTCCTGAACATCTTCAGGATCTTGAATTTTCGGGATGTTGACTTCTTTTAACTCCTAAAATCGTTGTAAAGTCGAGTTCAGCGGTTCAAATGTGGATAATAGCGAGGTAGTGCATAATTTCTGCGTAGAGTTCGAGTTATTCGGCATCTGTCCAAAAATAACCCAACCAAAAATGGTGTTAAGTGCCATTGGTTGATCCTTAATAATCTAAGAGGCGTATTCATCAATCTAACAATCAATTCACTGTAGATATCTGAACCGAGTAATAAGTCGACGGGAGCGGGGCGATTGCATTGCGGATCGGCGAGTTTGAAATTCGAGAATTTTCGTAGCGTAGAATCTGGAAGTAGAGCGGCAGGTAGATGACCAACTATGTACGGAACAGCCAATGCATGGCAGGAGAGACGTGACTGAGGAGATTCTGGAGTGAGGATGTCGAAACGAACGGAGCCCTTGACTCGTGAAGTGGAGTCGCCCATACCGACTAATTGACTGGCACTTCGATCAACGTGTAAATTCAATTTCTGAACGGCTTAAGACGTGATGCTGGCTTCAGAGCCGGAGTCTAAGACAGCGCGCAGAGAAATTATATTTCCAGTGGAATTATAAACATGAACCATTGCAGTTCCCTGTTGCTACTGACAAAGGAATAAAGTCAGGTTAGATTTGGCAACCATGTGTTTGCCGGCCAACAAGGAACAAGGAATATAACTGGAGCAAAATGGCGGATTGTACAAGGAAATGCTACGATAAAACTGGGAACAGTGTGACCACGTGTAGTCAATACGAAACGAATGAAATTAAAACCATAAAATGTCATTAACGCACTGTAAATCCATGAGTCACTGTGCCGAGTCTAAGATAAGATTCGGCGCGTGTTCGGTATTTAACGTCAAAGCTGACGTTAAATGCTGTACTGTGTTTAGCGGTTGAGATACGTATCAATCTGCAACTGAGATAAATAATCTGCAGCTGTTATAATCTAGAGCGCTTGATCGGTGCTGCACTCTAGTGCCCGCCGCTGTTTGCAAGCGAGAAAGCGGAATTGCGTTTTCTAAAAATTTGTCTCTGGCTGATCGTCGTCCTGTTAGCTTCGCTTGCTTTCTACTCCGTCAGAGAAGGTCAATTTGTTGCACCATCTTCCACCTATGGCAGGCTAAACAATTACAGATCTGCGGGTCCCTCGAGGAAGACGGGGAACCAGCTCCAACCTGAACTTTTAACAACCAGACTCTCTCTCTCAACTTCATCTGCCGGAGGAGAATAGCGAAGACTAACCACAAACACCCTATCACGTAGGCCAGGAGATCACCACTTCACACCCATGGAAAAAATAAGGTGATATCAATCCATATTATATTCTTTACACAGTGTGATGTAACTCACTAGAACCAGTGGACATTGAGTCACTCTACAACAATGACTTTAAGTTTTAAACATTTTAATTGGGTCCCCGGTTAACGGGACAGAATAGTGCTTGGACTTGGGGGGGAATCTTTTGTACAATTTTGTAATTTTGTGTTTTGTATAATCTGTGAGCCCAGGGGCTGACATGCATCTGTGGCTGCTCACCATTCAGACGTGTAATTTCCTTCTTATTTCCAGTATAAGGGTTTCATTAGTGCTACTAATTCATTCAATGAACATGTAATTTCTCTGGCTCAATTTAGTTTTCATTTTATATTTTAATTTCTCATTTTTAAATTCAGTTTGGATTATATAGGGATAGAAGTTTCTTTGGTAGTTAAGTCGGGTCACCAGTTTAATCCTGTATAGGTGCATGTTCATGCAGAGTTAAACATGCTGTTGGGACAGGTTGAGTTATGCACTATCTTGCCTAGGAACATGTCGGCCTTTGGGCCAAAATTACTTTTAAAAAGGTTAATAGTTAATTTCTTTTTTATAAACTGGGAATAACGAAAAGATTAAAAATATAAGTTATATACTCATTTTCTAAAAGACACGTTTTGTATTATTTTGTAAAACAAATGTTAAATATTTTAATTACGAAAATTTTGTGTTAAATACTGTATAATTTCATTCTTTTTACGGGAGGTCTCTTGTCTCCAAAACTATGTTTTAGAGTGTTTTGTACCTTCCTTTATTAAACTGTTTATTTACGTATAAAATACGTAAATAGTCGTACAGAATTCTAAAATACTCGAGCCCATTTCTGAAAAAGTTAGTAACAACTTAACTAAATTTAACATGTAATAGAACTGGAAGGAAATTTAAGACAAGTGGAAAAGTTTGAATATTTACACACAGTGATATCACAGAATGAAAGGTTAGGCAGTGGAATTACAGAGACCTATAGCAACTGGAATTCTATTCACAAGTACAAACAAAAAATTATTATGTAACAGAGAAATCTGAAACGAAACAAGAGCTGAAATAGTTAAGAAAGTAGTTGTCTCCATAATTAAATACACGTCACAGTTGTGGACAATCACTGAAAAACAACGAAGGAAAACAAACAACTGAAAAGGAAAAGCAACTTCATTTACCAATAAACACTCGCGGAAAAAATAAAAACGACACGTTTAGAGAAAGATATGGAACCAAACCCATATACTCTATAACAGTAGAAAACCAAGAGAGATGGTTCGGTCACATTAAGAGATTGAATGAGGAAAAGATAACTCGATGACCGTAGGGTTATTGAAGAAGAGAAGCAGAGGTAGACACGGAGAAACACGGCCCGATGAAGCAAGGAAACCACTCGAAAAAAGGGAGAAAAACTGGGTAGGGTAACCAAGGCATAAGGATTAAGTAAGTTACAGTATGCGTTTTACTAAACATCTGTAAAAATAACAATGTTATTTTATTTGCTCATGTAAACAGGCTAAATATCCAATAACACGCTATACTACTACTCCTACTACTACGACTACTACTACTAATAATAATAATAATAATAATAATAACATTAATAATATATGATATAAAAATATATTAATAGTAATACTGATAATAAAATAAGAATAATAATAACTATTACATAATGTTTCTATAGGGAACTCATTAAATACGGTCACACGATAGTTGAATTAAGTTCTTTATACACGGGCAAAAGTGTTTTAACCCCCAAATTATCTCATACTACAGCGGAAAGTAACCTTGTCAGTCATGATACCTACTGCCGAAACTAGCTTAGGACTCATTTGTTTAAACTAAAGAGTTACTACCCTTTGCACCGACGACTCACCAAAACACATGCAATATAATATTCGGAGAAAATTGCTGACATCTACGGTTACGTTTGTCATTTCGGTTTCAATTTTACATACTGTTTTCTACTTATAAACCAATAAAGAGCCGCTAAGCTTTCTTATGTTAACCAAAAGATGTAACAGTTAACTGAAGAAGTGATAATACGTAGAATCGCTGTTCAGTCGTAATTAATGCAGTCTTGGGGTTTTTAATCTATTCAAAGCAGGAAAACATTTATTTAATAAAATTGCTTAATGGAGCACTGACAAACGTAGATATTAAGAAATTAGTAGCTAATTCCAACGACAACAGGCGTTTAAGAAAAATGTTTTTAGTCAGTGGGTAGAGTACGTAAAGATATTACTAACGGATGAGTTAAAACGTGAAGTTGTTTGTTCAACACTCAGTTAACTCCTCTATGTCAGTTGAATTGTCATAAACAGGAGCTACGAAGCGTGCCTTAAAAAATGTGTCTGTTGTGCAACAGGGAAGACTGTGGGCATTTCACGAGCCATTCAACATCAATGGGGTTGCTTCAATGAGTTCATAAAGCCTATTAAAGCCAAAACACGAGGAGCTTGGTGTTTCGGCTCTTTCACTAGACATAAAACAGTGAGACAAACGTGATCATACTCTTTTATGAATTACATAGTTTCATAATTGTCTGTATTCAACGGCGAATCTGTTTATATTAGTAGCTTCGGGTTTTCCATTTTACATTTAAAAGTAGGTTACTTTAACTAAATTGAATTAATTTAATTTTACAGTACAGATATTTACCATAATTTAAATATTTTTATTACATAATTGTGAAAATCTATTGAAAAAATGTACTGTTCATAAACATAATATGACTCAGTATAATGTTGTTTAATCGACTGATGTCACGCAGCAGGTGAGCGAACTACAAAACTCCGAGTAATCAATAAATTGAATTTTCATTAAATAATGACAGTGTCATTACGTCATAGACACAACATACGTTCTTATCAATTAGGAGTGAAACGGCAATTACTGTCAACTACTCGGAAACCCAAAAGTCCGCATCTTTCTATCATTTCCTTCCACACTTCATAGATGATAACTACATTTTGCTCACACAAAACATTAATTTTTCTCCTCTCTGCTCTTTCCTATACACTTATAAATTTCCATAACTCTAGTTCCTGTTTAAACCATGTCACTTTATTTATTTCTTCTTGTGACTCCATACTGACATTTTAACACGCGAATGGAACTAATTATAGAAACTTAATGTTAATGTATTACTGTCGTACACTAATTATTTACATAACGAGAATTAACAGTAACTGTTTAGATCTGTTTTTACCCTAAAAGGCATTTAATTTTAGTAATACCATTAGGCCTACTACCGTAGCGTCTACTCAGAAACTCATATTCTTCTCATATATCAATGATGGCAACACTGATTTTTTTCAGGAATTTTAACTTATGACAGCACGAGGTTTCATGGTGTGTGACACATAAGGGGGCCGTTTGATAATTACGGTAAATGATACATAGATGGCAGGACTGTTAATAATATTCTTTGTCACCTGTTTTGTTTTACTGTTGATATGAGTATATCCTGAACGTTAATTTACTTTGGGTAATTGCTTTGTGTTTGACAGTTCGCTAAAGAAGACGATCTTAGCGACTTTGGTAAGTTAAAAATGACGAGAAGGAAGTTCGTGCTGTCATAACATTATTTTTTTCCATGAGAAAACGGTTGCTCAAATAAAATTCAAGCTAGAAGCAGTTCTCTATCAATCTGTACGTCATTTAAAACTGTTCACACAGGTTGCTAAGTTTAAACGTTTCGAACGAGTTGTGAAGACAAACATCGTAGCGGACGCCCAAATGAAGTGGCAACTGAAGAAATTATCACAAAAATCAGCAAAATCATTTTGGCTTACAGTAGAAACAGTCGAGACGGTGAGCATCTTAACTGTAAATATGCACAATAACCTACACGAACATTTGGGTATGAAGAAGCTTTGCACGCAATGGGTGTCGTGTTCGCTAACACTGAGCCAAAAATTGTTCGAATGGATGTTTCATCGCAGTGTTTAGAGCACTTCAACCGTAATCCAACTGAGTTTTTGAACCCATTCATAACTACCGATGGATCCTGTGTTCAACTCTACACGCTTGAGACATGGGAACAAGTATAGCAGTAGACACCCAGAGCCAACACAACGCCGAAAAAGACAAAGTCAGTGCAAAGGTCGAGGCAGGTAAATTTCATGGATTATCTTACAAAAGGAAAAACAATCAATGTACAGATGTTGAACTCAAGAAAACAAGACACCTCTGGACAAGAAAAAAGTGCTGTTACACGAAGACAATATACCGGATCACACTTTTTTACTTGCAATGTCAAAATTGATCAAACTGAGGTTCAATCTGCTACCCAATCCGCCCTATCGTCAGACTTGTGTCCCTGCGATTTCCATCTATACCTGAGAAATGGGTGCAAGGAAAGAAATTTTCTAGTGATAGGGATGTTATTATCAAGATGCTGTGATTAGCTATCTTGAAGAATTAGGTAAATTATATTGTAAAATTGGTACACTGGCTCAAACACAGCTAGGTTAGGTCTGTAAAGATAATAGGAGATTAGCTATGTTGAAAGCTTGAAATAATCTAGTGATTTTTTTCATTAACATTACTTATCAAATGGTCATCAATGTGTCTTATATCTAAAACGTCAAAACGAACTTAGTGCGCTCAGTATGTTTTGATGAAAGACGGAAATTTTTGTTTTGTATACACTAATATTGTGACTTAGTATATATTTATCACTTGGACTTAACAAAACAGTTCTACCAAAATAAATAAAATGGCTTTAAATGTCTATTATTTACTTCAATAGAAAGTACGCTTTAACTTTAACGTCAGTCTTAAGTGAGATCTACAAATTTACATCCTTTAATGTAAGTACACACTAAGGTAAAGCCAGGACTATTCAAATAAAATGCGAAAGAAAAAGAAACGTCAAAAAAGTCTGTGTACTTTAAATGATGATTGCCCATTAGATTTATAATGGTGGAAGTAAAATATGAATATTCAAAATGTCAGTAACGATTACTAATATAATGTCCACAGGAACAGAGATAAAACGTTGCGGCATCTCAGCTAGATCAGCGGTAGGGGAACAAGGATAGAGACTCTACCCTCTCCCCCCCTTATTCACAGATGAATTGGCAGCAGATGCCTCTAATCCTTGTGCAACCTCCGCTCATTCCATCATCTTCTTTTTCTTAAAACTCATTCCTTATCAAAGTTTTTGCCTGCAGCAGAGTTTTTAATTAATACGAATCTTTAAGGTGTAATGCTGTCTTAAGTTTTATTTCAAAATGAAATATGACCCAAGGGAGAAATAGTCCGAAGGCAGAGAACCCGACATCTTGTTACACGAAATACAATTAATTATATCCATTAAAATCCCATCTTTGTAAAAAAAATTCTGCCACAAAGCGTGTATTTTTCGCCCACCATAGATCAGTATTTTTACGAAAACATACACAATTGGATCATTTATTGTTTCTCTCTCTCTCTCTCTCTCTCTCTCTCTCTCTCTCTTCTCCCCCTCTCTTTGTTCTGTTAGTTCACCTTTCGTACATGACTTATAAGGACTCTTAAATTTAAATCTTCTACAATTCTCCTAACTTTGCTTAATTTAAATATTTTACACTAAAAAATAACTCTGCCTTTTAATTGTACGTTTGAGATCTTCCCTTTGCATTTAAGACAATGGACACGGATTTACTTACACGCTCTCTTCTTGTCTGTACAAGCAAACTTCCATATTCAATATTAAACTATTATGTAAGCCCTACTGAATAAATTAGATGATATTTTCAATTTTTATAGCACCTTAACAACAGAGTCTATTTTCGGCATGAAATTACAGTAGGCCTACATAATAAGGAAAGTTAAGCGCAAGCTATCCTCTCGTCTTGATTACAAACATTACAAACACAATGAATACTTCAAACCACGTAATATTGTTGGAAAGCACTACACAATCAACAACTATTCACATATGGTTTCACAACACGTTTCACAAAATACGGTAGTAGGAGGCATTTAAAAAATATAATTCGTGAAAAGACAAAGTAAAGTCAAAAGAATACTTTAAACTGAATGATTTAATCAGAAACGAAGACTTTTTGTATTGCCAATAGGCACTCTATTAACAACGTTGGCCTTATTACAAATTCTAATTTACAATAAACAGATCGTTTATTGTATTTCCGTAAAAGCAGTATATGATGATATACATGAAATATTCCTATTGTATCCCGAATGTACAAACTACTGAGGGTAACTGAAACATTCTCATGAAAATATTAAGATCTGTCTTTTAAAAAAACAGCCATAACAGTCGTATATAATGCATTTGGAAACTAAAAAATCTCTTGACATCAGTTTAGATCTGTTGTCTCTACGAATTTTACTGACAATCTACTTTACGTACAAAGTGAGTGTATGCTTTGTAAACTCCTAAAACCTGCTTTAACATCTGACATAATAAACAGGATACGATAGATAAGACCCATCACAGCTTGCATAATTATCGGGATCCAGGAATAAGACAGATTTACCAAAAGCAATGTACGAAACGTAAATCAAATAGGCTCGGTTGAAGATAAGGAGTTTTGTTTTAATTGTAATTTAAATAGGACACAGTTAAACGCTGACTAATCCAGTGTCTCTCGCCATTAACTACCAAGGCGCCGTGTTAGCGGTTCGTCCGCCTTCTACTGCTCTCCGATGATTTTCGCTCCGAAGTGTTGGAGAACACGAAGTGTAACGGCGAACATTTCCATATTGACGAATTTGTAACCTTCTCTTTTGTAGATGTTGTGAGGAGCTGTGACAACATTTGGATTAGGAACAATTGAACCTGGACCTAGATTAAAAACAATCTAGTCCTAAGCTTTAGAGACGGACAAACTTGTTTAACCGAACTCGTGGGGCACCGGGTTTCAGGTTTCACTTATTTTGTGTTAGCTGTCTGGCAGTGGAGAGAGACAAGAAGTAAACAGTGCAAATTTATGGAGAACTTGGAGTTTCCCAACCCGGCAGAGGGCAGTAAAATTTTGGTAAAGTTTATTAGTGATATATAATAATACTGTTATAATAGAATTTGTTACATCGGTCTTTCCACTGTTTAATATCACTAGTTAAGTGTCCAATGCTTATTTATAATTTGGTTTGATTTTAAAATTAGTACTCAAGAGAGATACAGACATCGTGGTGCAATGAGCCTCTAAGAACAGAACTAACCGTTACGGACCTGTTATCATTTCCATAACTTTTTCCTTGCCTCATTATCTCTTTCACCAAAACACCGAAAAAAAGAAAATTATTTACGAATTTAATTCAAATATAACGTAAGGGAATCACAGTGACTGACATCTCCGACAGCAGCCTTGGCCACTACAGCAATAATGCAAATAACGATTACTTTCTGTTTAATTCCAGAAAATAATGATATTTACGAACTTATAATTGCAGTATGGTTTTTACATTAAAGGAAACGCTTACAAGGACTATGTAAAATCTAACGACACCTTACACAGGTCTACTTTTATAAAACGCTAAGACTTTAACAAGGAAACCATAAACAGTAGAAATGGCAAAAGACGTTATTTTCAGTTACGCAATAAAATACGACTTTAAATGTTTCACAAAACCGAAAAGTTTTAAACGAAAACGCAGAAGCAGCGACAATGTCATCCGAGACAATGGTTACACTCACAGTTTATGATTAACAAACATTTGCAGCCAGTTCGCGTTACAGACAGTCATAATGGACAAGTTGTTTCCTACAATTAATTGTTTCCCCTACAAACAAGTCAGCACTTAATTCAAAAACTTTGTTCATGATTATTAGATTTGCTGGAACACAAAGTCTTAATGGTTACACTCGGATTTCAGACGGACTGCTAATTGACACGGTAGCGCGAAACAAAAGGAACGAGAAAGCACATGGACTAATTCCGACACGTAAAATTCATTACGCGCAAACCGCTGTACCCCTACGTAACAATTGTCTTAGTATCCATCCATTCATACCACTAACTCCAGTTTTAGAAATGAGGGACAATATCGTATCTAGGTTACACTCGCACATTTATATCGTATTCCAGTACACACGTGCAATTTACCAACTCTCGTTTTTCCTTTTTCATTAAGTAAGCAATTTCATAAATTTTACAAGTGTACAACAAAAACCGTACCCACAGACCTCAAAGCATATAGTTAAGTGTTAGTGTTCTACGGTGTGTTGACACTAGAAAGCTTTAAACAATCCCCAACGTGAGAGTAGTGTAATTTTATACGTTAGCCATCCAGAACAATTCTGTTGGTTTTATAATTGCCTAACAATAAATAGTATTTCTTAATTTTCTTTTACTGCACAATCATTCAAGACTACTGTACTAAGCTGAAAAACTACATAGTTTATGTAAAACTATGAAATATTCACCAATCTTTACAAGGCAATTGAATGTTTATGAAAAACCAGTTATTATAGATGTCGCCTTGAATCTTTTTGTGTTCTGCGCGCTCTCTCTCTCTCTCTCTCTCTCTCTCTCTCTCTCTCTCTCTCTCTCTCTCTCTCTCTCTCTCTCTCTACACACACAGTATCGATGCACGTTCATTAGGGCTAGTTCATCTCTCTACTTAATGCTTATCTTGGCGATTTCTTCTCTAATTATTGACATATAGGCTAATTCAATGTTTAAATTGCTCCTAAGTATACAACATACGTCCAATTAGGGTTTAAAATAGTTTTCAACGAGCAGCAGCTTGCTTTATATCAACAGTTCAGATATTACGCTAATAAGCTTATATAACGTTCACCTAAGAGTCTGATTTTATGAATACCCGTTCGGGAAAAGGCGCCCCTTGAAAAGGCCAAAATGTTTAGACATACGGCTCAGCTTACTAGCGGCGAGAACAATCAGCAGTAAAGTACGTAGAGAACACACAAGTACATGCGCGCACGCTCACACACGTTTGTATCTCAAAAATGTAAGTCGACAAATTTGAACGTCAGTGCTGATCATGATTTCCTTACAACAAATTCATGCAGTGTCTATGCGTATATCGTCAACAATAATTATATGTATACTCGGTGTAACGTCTATACCGTTGTCGTCAGCTGTGTGGCTGGAGTGTAATCATGTCGTGCTACTGCGTGCCTAAATCGATATCTGGATGTAACACAAAGCCAAGCTTCATCATATATCACAACATTAAGGTGTTTATGGATGCAGCAGCTCGCTAAGTTACTGCGTAACGTGAGGTGTGTGGCACCTCTTACCGGCAATACAAACCGCATCAAAGGCAATACCCTGCTCTCTTCGTATAACTAACGCGACTGCATGAACATTTAATACAGTCCTCTGCTTTTCGATCTCACTTTCTTCCGACGCCATCTTAGTCGAGCGATTGTACATGTTTGCAGTCACAGTCACTGAGTGAAAACTCAGATAACCGCAAAAAAACATTATTACCACTTTTAATTAATTACTGAATCAAACTGCATTTAGTTCTTCGTACAATGAACTGATAGTCTGTGAACTAGAATGCCAATATTTCCTTCTGCAACGGTAGAGTACAACTCGGCGAACAGTGCAACGGAATTATATTAGATAATTCATCTAATTCAGATGAAATTATAAAGCAATAAAATGTAAACATACTGTTATATGAACAAGTTACAAAGGCGAGAATGATACCACACGCAACAGACAAAATTCAAGTATGTAATAAATTTAAATAATAATTGAATTCAGCTACATTTATGTTGAATTTTATGTGGAAGTGATAAAGAATAGTTAATTTAATTAGAATAGCTGAGAATAGTAGTTAATGCTTCCACTGTTCATAATACTGCGTACTTTAATTTAATCTTTATAAACAAGCATTTCTTTTTTTTTAATGTCATCAGCCGATTACGTTTCATAAGAGAAACATCCTCATTAAAACTGTTAAAGATCAATTATCTTTTAAAAATGATTTTGAAATACACCACTATGTTTGTATGATTATTTTGAACACTACTTCCACCCTTCCACATAAACTTTTATTTACATTTCATTAAACTCCTATTGCCTGTTTTGAAATGTGTAAATACACTGAAGGTCGTCATTGTAAAACATAAGTACACGTACACACGCGTTCTTCCTCGTGTTTTTTGCCAACTCTGGTGATTAGCCATGAGTTTTGTCCAAACGCTTCGACGTAATCATATATAGGACTATCATCTTATGACAGACGGCTATGTTTGTGTGATTCTGGAGGTCATACAATACAGCGAAGTGACCTGGATTCTATCGCATCAACCGATTTTCGTTAAAGTTAGCATGCGTGTTAATTTTACCCTCCAGAACCACATTGTTTTTGAGATTAATCCTATCAAAAATAAGGGGATGGGAAGCAAAATTTTGAAACAAACGCAAAAGCCCATGTGGGGTATCAAATTAAAAGATACCTATGGCACATAAGTATTGATGCGCTCGTGGTCCCGGGTTCAATTCCCGGCGGAGGGTTCCGTACGGCGTGCACTCAGCGTCGTGAGGCAAACTGAGTAGGCGCTGAGATAACAGCGCCGCCTCCTGGCTGTGAATACCGCAACTAGCGGCTGGTGGCGCGTAGTACTAGCCATACACCGTCACACTAACACAAAAGCCGCGCGGTACGCCTTGGTCCTTAACGGACTGTTGAGCGGAGGTTTTTATGGCACATAAGTAGACCTACATATCCCAAAAATAAAGGTACCAGTAAGTTGTTAGCCCTACACAACTCTGTACACAGATCCGGCATACAATTAACGTCCACATCCAGTAAAAAATATTCCATAAACAGAACAGTGGTATTTTACGATTTTAAATAATATATTTGCTTTACTTTACTGGAAGCAAATAATACAAGCAAAGTAAATAGCATGGGAGCAATAATATAAGCTGTGCCTCGCATGAACACATGTTGTAAATGAAGACGGTTAACAGATGCTTTAAGTACCGTCAAGAAAAAACATCCATCATTCTCGATTCGTTGAGCTTTTTGCTCATTGGTTCGAAGGGAGAAGACGGCGAGAAAATGCGGAGAGCGCAAAAGGCCGCAGGGAGAAGAGAATACAAAGTGGAGAAACAGAGAGTAGCGTAAAGCAAAAGGCACGTAGACGAACGTCCACATTCCATGATTAGTGAGCCTTTCCACCTTTCCACCCAACGTTCGTTAATCCAGTTTACACACACTTTATATTAAATATAACTAACCATAATATATCATAATTCAATACATACTACAGTGTTTTTTGCCATTAAGTCCTAGTAAGCCATTTATCACGCCGGTCTCGCCAATCGCCATACTTTAATTCCAGTGTCAACACGTTCCCCCACAACGCTGCGCTATCTCTCTCGCTCACACACACGCGTGCGCGCACAATAACTTGTATTGGGTGACTAAATGAATTAAAGACTTTTATATTATGGTGAACTCAACACCCATAAATATTCATAAGGGGATTCTCAGCAACATTCACATACAGCTTTTCAACTACGAAAACTAATACAATCATCACTCTGTATGTTTTCTGCCGTTAAATAAACTTAATTTACATTGGAAAAGTTCAAGAATAGCTTTAGAAATATCTTTATCTACAAAACGTAAACCGCAAATTTGGTACCAGTTCAGGTAAGCCACTCCAAATGGTGTACGTGCAGGTACTGCAACAGAGTTTTCCGGGAACGCTCCATACCCTATCAAATATCCACTCAAATTAGAAACGTTGGGTCAAAAAAGTTAAAACATTCATGAAACCAATTAATTTTGTAATTAGAATGGCTCCTTTTCTACTATAAAACCATTTTAGGAGATAGGTACGGTAGGCTGTCTTAGTACCTACCGTTAGTACTAGCCGTTTGGCATAGCAGAAAAATAGTGTGGCCACCATTACGCTCCAGCCGCCCATTATTACCGCCCCGGCTATCGAACCCGGACCTCCAGATTAGTAGCCAGGCAACCATACCTGCTGATCTACCATGCCGCACAATTTTGTCTAACACATATTCTCGCACTATATCTCTTCTGTTTTCTCAATTACGTATGCGAGCGCTTAACCATAAACGATCGTTCACTGCGTTTGCGACATTTATTCAAGACCGACTGATTATCTGCGTGGATAGTACGAGGTAAATTTGAACGCAGCGTAATTGTAACTAATGTGCAGACAGACAGGCTCTTCTTCTTCTTCTAGCATCACAACCTACTGGGTGCCTTAGCCTGGTCAATGATTTTCTTCCATTTTGTCCCCTCACTACACAACCTTCTCCAAACTTCTAAAATCATCTTCTACGTCCACCTATCCATCTGTTCCTAGGCCTTCCTCTAATTCCTCTCCCTACTAGTTTCCAGTCTGCGATTCTTTTAGTTGTTCTGCTATCAACCATTCATCTTAAGTTACTCAGCCATTATAATCTTTTACTCTTGATGAACACCGTTAACACAGTGTCAAATGTATATATTAAATGATGTTAGTATTAAACCTATTATTAAATAAGTTTAATAATAAAATATTATTATTAAACTTCAATCATCCAATTCATAATTCATCACTTTTCCAAGGCAAGATTTTACATTCAAAAATTCTAAGCTGTTGTTCATCTGCATTAAGTTAATGTCCAGGTCATCCATCCATATGTCACTGTTGGTTGAATAAGATATATGGTTTCTTCTGTATATGGTTAGCTTTAGTTTTTCAAACAACGGCCTAACAGCCCGCCGGTTGTTTTATAGTTAGTTTTAGTTGTTTGACAATTATCGTGGATCTGAGAAACTATAGCCTAACTATTTCCACGTGCAATACGGGACTTTATTTCACTACTACAAGAGTCAGTCTGAGAAATATGTGATCCTAAGTAACAAAAATTTTCAAAATGTTCAAATGTGTAATTTCCAACTGTAAGGTTAGCACTATTGTTTGTCCCGTTTCTTCCGACTTCCGTATACTTAGTTTAACCCTCATTTATTTTCAGCTCCCTCTTTTGCGTTTCACTATCTAGGTTAACTAAATTCCCCTCTAATCCTCTTTTATTTCTGCTGATAATAGCTACGTCATCAGCATAGACGCACAGCTGTTTTGTAACTCGAGTGTACCCAGTTTTATTTAACATTTGAATGGCT
Source organism: Magicicada septendecula (assembly GCA_034769895.1). NCBI lineage: Eukaryota > Metazoa > Arthropoda > Insecta > Hemiptera > Cicadidae > Magicicada > Magicicada septendecula. The sequence goes on from CM068367.1 coordinate 1,052,816,568, forward strand.
GCTTCCAGACCAGATTAAACAACGCAGTGGATAATGAATCGCCTTGTTCCACCACATTACTGGAGCACGCCAAAGTTGCCTATCATTCTGATGGTGTACCCAGAATGTAGAGGTATTTAGCATTTCCTTCCCGTTCAGGCTACCAAAGGCTTCTTTAAATTCTATATACAGAACACGTAAATGTATTTTGTAGAATTTTTCATAGTCGAGGCGGAGTACCCTAGTAGCACACGATAAATCTCTACATTAGGAAGACCGCGAAGGACGAACATAAGAAACAGAATTAAAGCAAACAAGAAATAATCACGACGCCCTAAGAAAATCATGAAATGGAAACTGTATAAGGTCTTTTGTTATAGTCGAAGTGGATGTTGTAAATCACGGCACCATCGTATTGAACCTATCTCCAAAATCAGTAGTGTATAATATAGTCAGTAATTGAACAGGAGCTATAAAAATGAAACCTGATGAAGGAGACAGTATGTTGGGATATGTTTTGTTAAACAAACCACGCAGAAAGCGTCTCCACAAACTAGTTAAATGTCCAGTGAAGTCATATAGACTTTACAATATAGACATATGTAACTAAATGTGTCAATAAATATAACAATTTGCAATGTTATAACCAAAAACAAAATTTTAACAAATGTTTATATAACAAAAATAATATTCTTTTATTGTGGGAAAAACGTTAAGAAATAGCTCAGTAATCAAGTACGTTGTCAAAGTAAACTTCGGTCTCTGTAGACTTATATTATTTATTAACAAAATTAAATGTATTTACGTTAAAAGGAAGATAGGAACAACTGTCTGACGAACTGTAATTCAAGGGTAAAGTAAAACAATTTATGTCAGAGACTGTCCCGGGGGATGTAGAGGAGCGGAGCGCGGAGCAGAGACAGCTCCGTCACGAACACAAACCTTTGATTTATTACTCTGATCACAGCCACGTCAACGTAATACCGAATTTCATCCATTACATTTTACAGTTACACTTTTTCCCTTCGCCTACACAACGCTGTAATTTACGCATGGTGAGAGGGCAGAAGCGGTTCACATCAGTAAACAAGAAATTTTATTGAACGCATACAAATACAAATATTTTGAAGTAATATAGAATTTGTATTGTTTCAACATAAACACAAGCGCGCGCGCACACACACACACACACACACACACACACTCTCTCTCTCTCTCTCTCTCTCTTTCACACATATTTTCATATTGAGTAATACTATAATATTAATATGCAATTTACATTAGCGGCTAATTTTAAAACTGATGCGTTCTATGAACAAACGTTATTACCTTCAGTTAAGATTTATTCCTTCTCATCTCTGTTTTGTATTAAAAGGATGCTTAAGAATTTAATTTCGTCCTGTCGCGAGTAAGCTTCACTCTATATCATAAACAAAGATCCAAAAAATATATTCTTCGCAATGGCCTTAATAATATGCCAAAACAGCAGACATTTCGTGAAAACATTAAAATCATTTAGTCCTTCCACCCGTAAACACAAAATCTGAAAATCAGAATAATTATTTGAACAACTTAATTAGTTGAACATTCTGTTCTAGCGTTTGTATACACACATTTTAGCATATTAGAAGTGATAAATATGTCCCTAAAATATTACCATTCGATAACTGTGCCCTTAGTACAGATAAAATTAAAGGTTATGTAAATAAATTCAGCCATTTTTTTTAAAAGCAGAAGCGACGTTATATTATGCAAATGAACAATGCACCTTAATGTACGATTTAAAAGACAGGCAGGTGAATGAAAGACAGACTGAACAATGACAACAGTACAACCGGGTAGTAAACGGAGGGTAAAAGAGGGACTTACTAAGGGAAGTGATGGTGTAAAATAAGAACGGAGACGTTTCGCTTTGATAATAAGTCCTGCTTGCAACCAGCGATGCATTGACAATGAGTTGCAGACAACACATCTAACGTGAAAAACTTATAGGCGACACAGGGAAAAAGAGCAAGACAAGTTAAATCGCAGTCTTTGGGACAATGCACTCTAAATGAGAGGAATAAATAAATATAGAAACAATGAAAAATTACTTTTTCCTCAGCGTCAATTCTTCTGCTGTAAATAAGACGCCTATCTGTTTTATCGCGCGACTTACACAAACTGTTCGATACAATATATTTCTACTTTATTAAATGTATCCCATTTATACTTAGGATACAGGTACATAAACATGAAGCATGGCATTTCGGGAACAGCGGTAAATACGCAAGTATCATGCTGATGAAACAATCTGAGTTTGCATTTCTAAAACCAAATTAAAACAGAAATTGCTTAAACGTTAAACAGTAAATGCCTAACCATACAAACGGCAAGAAAATATTACTTAGCAGATTCGGGCAATTTCCTTGTCACTACAGTAAAATTAGTAGACAGTTTAAAAATGCCAAACTCGATAATTCCGGATAGTTTTATATAATCATTTAATACTGTGATTCTTGAATCAAGTATTACTTTTACTTCATATTAAAATTAAGTCACAATAAAGTGCAGTCTTGAAATTTATCAGTCCAATAAGAAGATAAAGCAATTACTTTTTAATTTTTATCTGACAGTTCACATAGAGTTCAAACCATTTGAAGAGAGTTTTTCTGAATCCCATACGCCTAAACATGGATTGAAGTATTTTACAAGCACGAAGGTACAATGCGTTATATCTATTAACGTTCTGTCCTTCCTGTTCACTCTTTATTACTGTGCAATTACAGTATCACGCAATTATAATGTTACACAATGGAAAACCAGGTTTCTTAAAAGATCTTAACAAATTAAATAACATTTTCTATATCTAAACGTTAATGAATTTAAATTATAAGTCCCAGGTAGTATGTATTCCTGTGCGTGTGTCTTCAGTGTAACAAACGGGAAAAAGCTTGTTTTGAACAGTGCTAATGGCTGCAGCAGACATATATACTAGTAGCAGAGCAACATCTGTATCACGTATCTTGTCATACTAGGTTACCATCTCTAGTCGTTGTCATGGAAACACTAACCTTATTCTGTGACAAGCTTTTCGCGTCTCTTATCACCGTATCTGTGTACAACCCCTCCAACAGTAACCCACCCACCTCCTTCCATCTTAACACAACACTACGACATTCTTTTGGAACACCTTTCCTTACCGACCTCCCCTTGACTGCTGGCTTTGTTATCTGACGTGCCCTTTTGCTTCTCACGTTCTTCCCTCAGACTACGTGATTTCTATTCCTCCCTACATTTTAAGCTTCAACAAAAGTAATTACTCTACCTCTTAATCAGAATCAAAGTGTCAAAACGTGACTTGCCCTTCCACGGAATTAAAAAAAAAGAACTACAAAAAAACAAAAGCTTTTCTTCTCTTATTTCTTTAGAAATATGCGATAACGTTTAGAGAAGACAAACGCTCGGAAAATCATTTTTATAGATCTTTTATTGGAAATACAGCTAACTGGAAAACATTAATTTTAATATTAACAAGATGGTAAGATTTTTATTATACTTAGGGATAAAAATTTAGTTAAAAACGTGAGTTACATTGCCAAAAACGAATGAAAGAAATGCCGGCAGTAAGATTAATCACAAACATAAATTAAATTTTATCTCGTACAAAAATCAATGTGATACGTCATTATATGATTTCTCGTTCATAGTGTCTATTCATCACGAATATGGAATATGGGAAAAGTTTTTTATTCCATACATTCAAATTATATGCTCATATAATTTACTGATAGATATTTCAATAAACTATTTCCCAACAAGGTACATCAGGACAGTCTTTTTCAAACGGGTACGAAACACTAGCGTACGTGTTATATTACAATAGGATTTATTTATGTATATAAAGTTTGACAAGGGTATAACATATACATTACGAAAATACTTAGAAGACATATCCAACAGTCGTGCATGTCCCTGTGTAATTTTCCAATATCTATAGACACAGTTTTTTCTATGATTTTTCACTCTCTCTCTCTCTCTCTCTCTCTCTCTCTCTCTCTCTCTCTCTCTCTCTCTCTCTCTCTCTCTCACACACACACACACACACACACTTTTATCATAATTTACTAATTCAATAAATAATAATAAGGTAAAATTACTTGGTGAACAAAACTAACTTTCTTAGCAACGATTATATTATTTGTAAAAATTTCATTTTGGACAGTTTCAACTTCCGTATAATTAAACTAAAGTTATGGGGTCAACAATCCCCTATAAGGTCCACCTTTCTTTTATATTACGTTTTTATAAGGATATTTAGAAAAAATTTAATTTTGTTAAATAAAACAAAATTCAGTAACTTCGAATTACAATGATCGAATTAAAAAAAATCAATCCAACTTAGTTGTTTAGATCTTTTACAGCGGACTGACCGGTCCTCGCTAAACCTTCCATCGTTAAGAATTTATAATTATAATATTTTGCTTTCTAATAGTAACCTATAAAGTAGTTTTGCGATAATAAGTGTTATGACTGCAGGGGTGCACTGGTACCGGAACGCCGTTCCGTTACTGCTTTTTGAGAAAAAGAATTATTTTCTTTCACATGAAATGTGTTTTTACTCAAAAATCTGGTCCACGTATTATTTTAAGATTTAGTACTCACTGTTATTATACTTCTTATTGCAAGATAATGAAGAAATATTAACATATTCGACAAATAATTCCTTTTAGTTTTACTGTTAATTTTGTTTATACACATTATTCATCTCAATGACCTTCGCCGAGATCGAAAATTAAAACTGACGAAAGAAAATAAAAAATAACATAATCATTTGGTAACTATGCACTAGGCTCACCGAACGGCGCCGAACACAACGCACATGAGATCTATTTTGGATGCGGGATGACCTTAAAGTGTAGACCAGCGGGCAGTGCAGTGGAGGGCGTACCTTCCACCGATCGGCTCACTACTCAACTCAGTATTTACTGATGAGTCATTAGTGGTTCCCGCGTCTTGCTTGTCAGTTGTAAATCGCTGTTGTGAACCGTTACGTTGTGTTTATTCAGTGCTACAACAGTCATGGAATCTGCCAATAACAAACAAAAAACTCTAACGTCGTTCTTTAGTAGAGGGACTATACAGTCTTCGTGCGAGTCTTCAACCTTTGCTTCTCGCGATGCAAATACTCTCCTTAAACCTGGCGAAAGCTCGTTTGTGCAGCATACAGAAACCGAAGGTATTTGTGTTATTGATAATTCTCTGTCTGTACCGAGTTCATCAACTGAGGACTCAACTATTTCTCGTTGGCCTTCCATTTGGTCAGAAGAAATGTGGGAACGTAAAAAGAATGCTTTTCCTTGGCTTGATTGTATCAACGGCAAACTTGGCTGTAATGTTTGTAAAGAAGTTGCTCAACTTGGCACATTTAAAAAAGAGCGCATGAGCATATCAAAAGAATGGCGTTTGTTCCTAATTACGTTTAATGGATCAAGTAAAACCTCTCAACTTACATCGTTGAGAAAAAAAAATTTGAACATAAAAACTCTTTTGGTCACACAACAGCTGAAAGAATTGCTGCTGAAGCCAAAAAAGAGTCAATAGACAAGGTTTTCGATTAAATGAATGCAGCTCACTTAGTGACAACAAAAATTGTCTTTAGAACTGCTTACTTCATTGCGAAAAACAATAGGCCTTGCACTGACCATTTTGATCTGTTGCAGATGCAAAAATTGAATGGCTTGGATATAGGTGTGGGGCTACACTCTAAAAGAATTGCAATGGAAATAATTTGTCACGTTTCTGACGAAATGAAGAAAAGAGTCGTGAAACAAATTTTAGGTGTATCAGGCAAAATTTCAATCCTGATAGACGAATCGACCACTCTCGGCAGCAAGTCTACTCTGATAGTATATTTGAAGTGTGAAGTTTGCAAAGAGGACTCTCCACATTTCTTATTCTTAGATCTCCTAGAACTATCCGACCAAACGTCTAAGACCGTAGCAGAAAAACTCCTTGATTGCTTAAGCAAATACGGTTTTGAAGATAACTACTTAAAAGAAAACTTTGTTGCATTTGCAAGTGACGGTGCAAGTGTTATGCTGGGGAAAAAATCGGGAGTCGCAGAAAGATTGCTTGAAAAATATCCAAGCCTTATTATTTGGCACTGGATGAACCACAGACTTGAGTTAGCTCTGAGTGATGCAATAAACGAAGTGGCAGCTGTAAACCATTTCCAAATTTTTATGGACAAAGTGTACTCCGTTTGTAGCAGGTCTCCATAGAATCAAAGGGAGTTAGCAGAATGTGCTAGTGGCCTAGATCAAGAAATAAATAAAATTCGGGAAAATTTTAGGGACACGTTGGGTAGCAAGTTCATTTAGAGCCGTTTCAGCTACTTGGTATGGATACGGTGCCTTAAACACACACTTTGACTTTTCTAAAGACGATAAGAGCAGAAATTTGACAGAGCGAGCCATGTACAATGGACTATCAAAACGATGTTCATCACCTCAGTTTTTGCTAGATTTGGCTATAATGTATGATATTTTGGCTGAGTTGTCGATGCTGTCAGAATCCTTACAAAACCAAGAAACAACAGTAATCTATGCTGATAAACTTATACGACGAAGTGTCTGGTTTTTTGAGGCTATGAAGGAAAATCCCGGTACTAAGACTTTGGAAGCAAAAATCTGCATCAGGGAAGGAACATTTAATGGCGTTCCACTCATAGAAAATCACACAATTCCAACCATCAATCATCAGCAGTTAATAACAAGTGTCATAAATAACTTAAAAAGAAGAATGTTTACTACAATTTCTAGCCACGAACCCCATCGGTCAAGTGCGCCATCACATCATCATGAAGCTTACGAATTACTTTTAGATGAATTAGAAGTGCTGGAACCAGATACGTGGCGTACTGAAAAACCTGCAGGCTTTGGCGAACCAGAGATTGAGAAGTTGTGCAGAAGGTTTAAGTTAAACATACCCAAAATCAAAAACAGCTACAGGGATTTTGTCGAAAACCATACAACAATACCAAAACATTTAACACCTTTGCTTAACTGTACAAAACTGATCCCTTGCAGTTCAGCTGATTGCGAAAGATGCATGTCCCAAAGACATATTATTTATAACGAAATAGGAGTCCTTCATTATTATTATTTTTTGATGTGCGTTAGGAAATTAAATTTTTGTGATGGAACCAAAAACTTTTTAAATGGGTTTGAGTGTATGTACGGTTTGGGCCAGCCTTCCTGTAATAAAAAAAGTAAACCTAATAACAAAATGTAATGCAGAACTTTTAAATGGGTAGTTGGGTTTGAGATTTTCATGTTCTCTTTGTTCTTGTTGGAATAACAAATTCACTTACTGCAGTCCATTTCCATTTATTGTGGACTGTTAACAATTCAGTAATAACCGAATGTGTATTGGGATTGGTACAGGTGTCTGTATTATGTATATGTAGGCCTATATGTTATGTACGTGTATGTATGCATCTATAATTATTTATAAATATAATTAAGAGATTATTATATTATCAATATTTTAAATGTATTAATTATGTTTTTGGAATATTACAATTATGTCTATTTATTTAAATAAAACAATACGTACAAAATATATCATTTTTCTGTTGTAAAACAAATTGCCCCTCCCCGCGCACACACACACACACACACACACACACACACACACACACACACACACACACACACACACACGCACACATCCTTTCACTCAATTACTTGATCTGGTTATATGTTTTATGTGTCTGGTAGTTCTCTATTTTGATGATGGCAATACAAATTGTGGAAACGTAGACATAAATAATGTAAAATTTATGTTATATTTATTGAACGATCCTCGCTAAACCTTCCATCGTTAAAAATGTATTGTTCGACGGTCACTAATAAGTTAAGGCTTCGAATTTTAGAAATAAAAATTATAATTATTTTTACATATTAAAACCATGTTTATATTATAACTATAGTTTATATAAATGAACTATTATAAAACTGTTGAAAAATAATGACTTCACTCACCCATATCAGGATTACACGCGACTGTATCGGAAGGATAAGTATTACCAGACACAGTGTGAAACTGGGCACATGCAAGCACAACGGAAGCCATAATCCGTAATAGTTACGAACATCTAAGTCAGCTTTTCACGGGACATCTAATAAAAAAAATAATTTGAAAGACAAAAATTATGGCGCTCAGGCCGCATAATTTTTGCATAATTCACTCTCCTTTTTGTAAGAAATTAATTTCATTTTGTTAGCATGAAAAACAAACATTTTTACACTAATGATAACTTGGATGACAAAATTTAATAATTTAAAGTGTAATGACATATTAAACAGCGAAAATAAATATACACTATTTAACACATATAGAAATTTTACTCCAAATTTCTATATGTAAAAATATATGCATTTAATATAAAAACCAAAACCGATTTCTGCGTTATAGTGTATATGGGGCACAAATATCAGTCCACACTGGTGAGATAACGAACGACATAATTTTATTGAGCATAACAGACACTAACATATTACAATAAAACAGCAATTAAATAATTAAATCTTATCATTAATGTTGAAAAATGGAATTCTTTTATAATATTAGGCACTTTTCCTCAGGGTTTCCACTTTGTGTAAGGATATAATAAAATTCTGTTAGCAATGAGTTCAAGATAATTGCAGGAGGGGTATGATGAATATAGATGCACGAGAAACGGGTCCACAATTCGTTGTTTAGTTCGCTAACAAAACAATTCGGTTTTGTTCCCTAACTAATCACCCTTGACAAGTTTGGAGATAACGTCAGATAATATTGCTTTAAATCATCGTTACATAAATATGATATTGCATATCAGGAAGGAAGTAAAATATTTTTTAAACGTAAACGTTTCTAAAGCTACGTGCAATGGAACGTAATAGTGTTTACATCATCGCACTAGTCAACGACACATTTAATACATTTTTGAATTATAAGCATCATTTCATTTCAGAAATGTTTACATGTTTATTACTATATAAAATATTTGTCATACGTCAATACCATTATGTTGATTACATGGTAAGTATATTTATATTTTAATTTGTTTTAATCAATACTACATTTGTTACCTTATTTCCGGTAGTGATAAGTGTTATACTGGAAAAGTAGCAAAGCGTTTTGTTACTGCGAAAACTAGACCTTTGTTTTTTTAATGTACTGTAGAACTGAAGGCATTCATTTGACGGATTATTAAATACACTCTTTCTGAGTTCCCAAATACAAGGATACGTCAGATGCTAAGGAGCTTACGTAATTTCAGCAGGAGGAATAAAACAGGTGTGAAACAGATACTGTGTGATGTGTGAGTAGTGGCTCGGAGAATGTAACAAAGCGGGCGGAAAGTAAATGCTCGGAAAGAATTTTTAAGGTTAGGGAAACGTGTCGTGAGAGGGGATAAGAAAAGTCTCTGTGATAGACTGTAAGACCCAAGGGAGTAGGACGGTTCTTATACTGTAGGAAGCAGAGCAGAGGCAGAGGTAGAGGTAGAGGCAGCGTCGGCGTCGGCGTCGTCATCGTCTCTGGATTCTGTGAAGATCACGCAACACAGCCGTGCAACTGAATGGTTTGTTTGCTATCTTGAAATATAGCCTTTTACACGGGACTCGTAAATCTCGCTCGCCTCGCTACGACAATTCTCCCCTTACCATCGAGTTCCTTATACATGCCAGACCTCTTTTCCGCTAACTTTTAAAGGACTCTGTAAAATAATTGTTCTTAATGGAACCAACTTCCTTACACTCGCTCCTTAAACTATGCTGTTATAAACTCACTTCCTACTTCACTCCGCCGCCCCTCACAGCCACCACAAGCTGGCGCTCACACTCTCACCCTATAATACGATAAAAATTTAACTTGCTTGATCGCTGGGGAACGAAAAAGGGTAAAATAACTTTTCCAGCTCAGTTAAGTGTATCGCTACACTGAACACAACACAAATCTATCAGCCATCATGCATTCCACTCAAAATTTGAAACAATGGCATCGAATTAAATACACCTGGCTAAACAGAATGTTGAGGAATAGGCGTGACTTATTAGATCTAAGTGGCTATTAGATTTAACTGTCCACTTAAATAAACTTGTGTACTGCAAAACGCTGTCTACACCAATCACCATCGGCTACTCTATCAAACACCTAATCTCCACTCCAGTCGATAATGTCATTACTCAATGTCAAATACCTACACTACCTACATACTGTCATTATAATTCGCACAACTAAATGGTATTGTAGAAGTCAAAACTTGCTATACAGTTTATATCAGATACTCCGTACCAAAGTCACAAATTAAGGAATAACCGTCCGCATTGAGTAGTCGCTTCATTTCCAACGGGTTAAGCTCAAACGGAGAAATTACACAAACGTTAAGCATGCGCCTTGTATCTCTACCTATCACTGTCATCCCGCCTTTAGTCACAGCTACTGAAATTCCGTTACAGGCTAATTTGAATAAACAATGCGTTTTCCAGAACACATGCAATTTCTCATTGAAAACGGCGATATTTATGTACGTACTGGTAGAATTTATTTATAATAGTTTTAAAATATTTCTCTTCCTATTTGTTTCAAAATATGATGATAGACATAAACATGAAAAATAAACATAAACATATCGGCTCTAATTTGATAAAACGTAATTTATATTCCATCTTCCTCATGTTCATACGTAACATGATTTCTGTTTACCTGTTGTAGGTATTATTCAAGCTCACTAAATATAAGCATACTACGTCGTTATTTTCTTTTTGCTTTCTGTTGTCTAGAAAGTTACCTTATACGCTCGTTCGCACAAAAAACACCCTTCTTCACATCTGCTTGCAATCGTAATGTGGACAAATCTTACGGTAATGGACATGTGAAATATTTTTTCCTATCCACCAGATTTAGACGTTTGTTTGTTATGTTCCTTCAAAAAATTTTGTAATAAATAACACATTACAGGACGTATGCAGACTGTTAAAAAGTTTTGGGAAAATTCCAACACAGTACAGTACAGGGGTGCATACCGAAATACGAAATTATACATGTCATTCGTAGCAATTTTCTATATTAGATTTTATTTCTACGACTGCCAAACAGTGTCTCACAGTTCAGACCTTCCCGTCATCTTAACTCCTTGCTAAAGACGGTTACACAAAGCTGTATTAATTAGATACTGTATCTGTGACTGGATTCTCTGCTGGTTAGGATTTGTAAAGATTGAAAGTACGTTTTGAAATTTAAAATAGTCTGGAATGATATATAATTAAAATTTTATAATAAGAGTCGGTTATTAATTGTATAGGAAAAAAGAGGTACCCCAGAAAAGAAAGTGTAGTTTTCAAAATACAGTTCTCTGGTTTACTAACTATAAAGAGATGTTCCCCGCATGATCATCTGCAAAATAATTAGTTGAAGATACTTGCTTCTATGAACTTTGTCTGAAGGGAAATTAAATGATTTTGGAATATCGTACCCTTCGTAAAGCTGAAATATACGAAAGGGTGACAACTCCTTTGGAGTTAGTGCGAGGTGTACCAAATCATGGAATCCAAATACCACAAGTGCCAAATACCATATGTCCATTACTGTATTTAACGAGAATAATGCGTAATTTCTTTTTGATGCTTTACTGCAGTCTGTTTAGACAAGATTAAACGGAACGTCTGTTATAACTTGGCCTCTGAAAATCTATTTGGCCTCTAGTAAGAATACTTGTAAGAGTATCCTGCTTTGGTTCTGTTGCTTTACGAGTGAAGTCGGTATTCAGCTTTACGTATCTAAGTGAGGCTTCCTTCTTGAATATGGCCATAAGCAAATACAGAAACACTCAGAGATGAACATTCTGAGAGTTCGATTCGAACAGACGTGATTAACTGTTAACTAATCTAAAAAAATCGAGATTACCATCCTTATTATAATAAGCAAGCTGGCCGATCTTTTTCAGTGCTGTAAGTTCTTTCTTGTTTTATTTTAGTAATGGAATACACTTTTCCCGAATATATGGTTCCGATTGTTTTTAGTTTCATATTATCTTTTTAAACAGCCAGAAGAAGTACGTGTTGTCAAAAAATCGAACGTAAAACACAGCAGACGAGAACAATAAATTTGTCAGATCAAGTAAATTGAAAATATTAAGAGCCTAAATGAATAAGTATTTTCTAAATTCACTTTCCAATTTAATTGTTACAGTTTGGTAATGCGTTTACATTTAATTTTTCCCTCGAACTTAACACCTAACATTTAATGAGATACACGCCTACATCATCGTACAGAATTTAGTGAGTCTAAGTAGCTCACTACATATTTTAAAGTTAGGTAAGTATCTAAGTGACATGGGTAGTTTACCAAACTAACCGCCGGTGTAAGATATGTTTCTCTAAATATTTGAGTTTATCAATCAATTCTATTAGAACCAACACCATTTTTACAATTAACGTATGTACTAAAAACAATATTAAACTCTTTTTTACATTTTCAATAAATAAAGTATAAATTACTTACACTACAAAGGAAAGTAGTTACTTCCTAGTTAGATAGTATCAGTATTTCGTAATGGAGGAATTCTATAGTTAGTTTTTATTGTTTACTGAGTTAAAATATCAACGTATATAACGTATATTAAGTATCTACATGTTCAATACCAACATACCATCTGACTACTTCTAATGAAAACCGTGTGTTCATTCATCTGTGGTGACTGAATAAACATGAATACTCAGATGGACCATATCTCTTAAATATGTTGACTACTGACGCTATGTTCCTTATAAACTCAATGTAAAAACTTTTAATTTATATGTTGATTTTAAGCGTCCACAAACAGTAGGTAAATACACACAAAATATCCTAAACATTTGTGGTCTAATACTTTGTTATCATAAAAAAATAAAAATGAAGGAAAATTATCTTACCCGTATGTGTGCGCTGGTGTGCTTTGAGGTGAGAGCTTTTGGTGTAGACTTTCTTACATCCTGGGTATTGACATTTGTGTATCTTGCGTCGTGAATCCGGCGAATGATCTAGACGCGGATGCAGCCTTGACGTGGGCGCTGTAACCGATGTTTCACTGGTGGGGAAAGACGAATGTGAAACGGAAATAAGTCGGGTGAGCCCGGAAGAAGAGTTTCTGGCAGCCAGTCGAACTACGGGTACGGACAACACTCCGCTAACTACTTCGCTACAACTGCTGCTACTGTTACTGTGTCCCTGCCCTGATTCAGGACTTGAGGGCGGCGTTAACGTTGGTAATATTGATTCGCCCGCTGAAGACGACCTAGCCACTATCGTGAACTCTAAGGAATTACCGACGTTCTCGTCATAACAGAAATCTTCTTCTTCGTCGTCATCTTCCATGGGTTCTTTTTTAACGAGCACAGCACAGCTAAGGGAGCTGTCCCATGAAACACCGCTGCATGCTGAACTTGCCGAGCTCAAACTCAGGGAGTCTAGGTGTTTGTCGCTAATGTTCAATTCGTCTAACGTTAAAGGTTCTACAACTTCCACTTTGGTCCAACTAGATAAAGGTATTGGTGCCGTGAAAAGGTTCCAGGGCGTGTCGAGTTCTGTAGGTAGTTTTTTGAAAGACTGTAGCTTTGGCTCGTCCTTGAGATATCTCTCCATTTCGTAACACGTCTGAAACAGAACAAAACACAGTACAGTTTCTGCCTAATGAACTCGTTTCTAACGACCCTATTTTAGTTAATAACAGGCATAAACAACTTTCTAACACTTGAAACAGTCATTTGCAGGGTATACACAGACAGGGCGGGAGTATGGTAGTGCTACAGCGTACATTGTATACGACATCAAGTGGAATAACAACATGCTCAGCACGCGCGCGCGCCGTAATATTCTCACTGGATTTAAGCAATTCGCTAGATGAAATTTCGCATCTGACAATCAGTAAGCACAGCAGAAGTGGGCTAAACAATACACATTGCTACGTTACGCTTTACACCACTCTACGACATGCGCGTGACCGTTCCTTTCTACAATTCTATCCGACTAATCACGTATTTTATAATTTATTATAAAAATTATTTAGCGTATATACTGTATGTCGTACGCATAGGACGAGTTTCCTTTTACACACATGATCTCGGCTTCGTCATTTAAAAGTGACTATTCTTCTGTACATAGATTCTAATGTGTACGTGTGTAGATCTCGGCGTGTTTGTGCTCATATAAATAAACAAATACAAATGCACATACATATATGCGTACTTTAAACAAACTTTAAACAGAAATAAACGTTTTCCACCATCTGTTTTATACAATTATTAAGATGCAAACATTGTGAGGTTTGGTGCGCGCTCCCAAGCGTTCCGAAGAAACACACGTTAATTCCGTCACCTTTACAAAATATATCTGAAATAAGATTAACACAATTAACGTTGGGGCCGTGTATGGTATTATCTGGTGACAGCGACTTGTCAGCGAAGGCCGCACACGTGTTTATATTTACAAAACGTAAACCCTTTTAGGACTGTTTACATTGCTGTCAAAACGTCCATAGTAGCTAGTACATAATTTTGAGATCGTATAACAGTCAATTTAAAATATTATAGTACATCCCAACAGGGTAAACCATCTACGTCAATCACGTAGCTGTGATCAACTGTGGAAGACGATGTGTATGGATACACAGATGTTATTTTTTCATAGTAATTTGAACCAGATTTTCGCTTCAAATATTAACTAAACCGTATGCACAAAGAAACATTTAAAAGCGGACGTCCATTCTTCATTGATAAGTCAAAGACTTGACAGTCAAAGTAATGAATTCATTAAGTTATAAATTTTCGACGGTTATCACATAAAAGAGATAATATCGTAACCGAACTAAGGACTAAGAAAGAATATATTTTTAAATACATAATGCATTAATAATAATCCTATCGTATCAACAATAGGCACGCACACACGCGCGCGCGCGCGCGCACACACACACACACACACACACCATAAGCAGCACTTGTGTGCCAACTGGTTAGCGAATGCCTAGCAGAAACTTTCCAGTGATTTCATTCCGTATACATTCTTTTTACTTCCTATACGCAAACCATCCCTCCGTATGGCACCCGTGCCCTTTGGTCTCCAATAACGCCGGCAATGTTTTTTCAAAGTGTCAGCCGTCTGATGGTGAACGAATGCGTCTGAGATTTACACTTCTTACTAATGATATAACCACGAATGTTATAAAAGCAATTTGCTTCGACTGTTCATTAGTCGTTAGTGACAAGAGATGAGAAATTTTTTTAAATTACAAATGAGGATGGTAACGTGAATGGAGCTAGGTATTTCTGGAACTTCAACTTACGTTTCTTGTCAAGATCTATAGACATGATGCAAGCTACAAAAACAGTCGTACTACACTATAGTGGTACAATAGTACACCAACTTATGAAATTAATAGTGAAAATGGAATTGTAATGCCTAGAAATACATATAACTGCATCTGCTTGTGGGCACAAATATATATAGATTGCCTGAAAAGTTAAAAAAGTAATGAACTTAATAAATACATTAATAATTGACGGTTGTCCATGGCAAAGACCCAGACACACGCAGACCTAATCAGTATTCGTGATAACGTTCCTGTTTTTGTGCAACATTATGTTTAAATATAATAAACAATGATAATTAAGGACTCAAATTACAACGGCCTTAGTGAATAGATTTTAATATAATTTGAAGAATAAATTGAAACCTAATATGGGTAAGCTCACGGCAATTCTTACACAAACGTACAAGTTCTAGGGCACACGTAGATAGATATTCGCGGAATCGATACGCTTAAGTGTACGGCAGGTTCACAGAAAAACCACGTCATAAAAAGCGTTTCAACCATAGCATTAATGGTTTGCAACATTATCTCATTAATCATCTTTATTATTGCCATTTTCACCGGCAACAAAACAAAAGCGCACTATTTAGTGTCTCTTCTGTTACAATACTGGATTGTATATGATAATAAATTAATTTTATTTGTTTCATAAAACTAATTTTATTTTATGACTGGACAACCTAGTAGAATAATATAATCTTCTGTTAGAAACAAAACATAACTCTAATTATTTTGAAAATTTTCTTTCATGAACACACTGATCAGCATTGAAACAAAGCAAGAGAGAATAAGGAATGTTGTGCCGATAGGATGGGCGCAGATTGCCGCTATGATAGTTGCTCAATCACGTAATCAAATTTTTTACCTACCCTCTACACCACTGTGAACACACCAATGTATCAGGGTTATCAACCATCTCTATAATAGACACTGAAAAGGGGTCTATTAATATCATATTACAGATATCAAATGGTTCAAAAGTAAATGATTTAATATGGGAAACAAATCTACAGACACGATAAAATTTGAGTAAAACAAACTATACTAACAAACTCTGTCTATTAGCTATTTTCCGTTTCCTATATTAATACGTCTCTCAACTTCTTCTCCACCCCACCTACTCTCTCGCTACTCTATGGGATGGGCTTAACCATGTTTTCAGAGTAACTATCTCCTAAAAATGATTTAGTATAGTACAGTATTGTAGTTTTTAAATAAATTTTATATATGCGGGGAATGACAGAATGACAACTATTAAACAATAGCCAATCTCGAGGCGACATGGTCGCGTCCCTCTCTCTCTGTTATCGCAGCGTGAAACTGGGTTGATCTCGTTCAGTTTTATTTGGCCGCGAACGCGTGACTACTTTGGTTTTACACTGGATCTGTGCGGAGGTGCTGATTATTTACAGCTACTGAATTTATTGTCTTCCTATTTTGCTTTCCAGTTCTGTAACTCCAAGTCTTATAATTGCAGCCGACAAACACATCACGCAATAGCATACGAATACTATAATAATAATATAAAATCCTATCTTCTTTGTTTATATAACGACCGTATTCGTGTGGCATATACGTGTGTGTGCGCGCGCGCATGTATAACCATTATTTGTAGCATATACGTGTGTGCGCGTGTGTGTGTGCGTGCGCGCATGTATAACCACTATTTGTAAGTAAACAAAATGAAAATAATATTGGTACACAAGTTTTTCAAAAAAGACCGGATACTAAACGAAACCACATAGTTAACGAAATTTAGGCTTACAGTGTAGGCTATATTATAATGCAGTTGATCGTCCGTTATTCAACTTCACATAAGATCTTACATTTACAAAAGAGTAACTGCAAAATACATTAAGATCATAAAGACAGACAGCCGTCTGGTCATACAAGCATATTATAAACACAATTGCCAATGACTTAGATAACCGCGTCGTGATAAAGGTAAAAGGTCTCGTATTCGCTGCACTCTGCAGTTCTTATTAGCAAACTTAATTATTGCCGTGTCTGTCACCGATAAACGTCATCTCACGATATCTTAATGTTTCTACTTACTTATGTATCTTGCCAGTGCCAGTCGGTTAATGTCTACGACCTTATAGTTTCCGTAAGTGAATACTGACACCTTATAGTTTCCGTAAGTGAATACTGACAGACGGCGCAGAATCACGTTAAGATTCACCGACTGAAATCAGGTGGTTACGCCCAACGAAGTTTGTGCAATGCCATTATTAAGTAGCTAACTTAATTAAGTGTTACAGGTCTTGAATGAGTTGTGTTATGTTTTCCCAGTTTGCTAAGATCCTAAATTATCAATAAAACTGATCCAAGCTCCAGCTTACAACTGGTATTCACTAATACTACACGTCATAATACGCGTAATTATCTAAACTTTCTATAGATTGTTCGAGTTTTCATTGCTTTGATAAATTCCTTGCATCGCTCGTGTGCAAATACAATAAACACAATCTATACTCTGTTCATGAAGGTTGAAACAAACGTATGAAATTAACATTCCACAAACACGTGGACAACCATAAATATTCTACGTAAATTACGTAATATTATTATTAGTTATTCATAACTAACCTATTCTTAAAGATACAAACATTCGTATTTTTAAAAACTGTACTTTTTGTAATAAAAACTTATAAATCACAATAGTGATAGTTTATAAAGCAACCTATGTTTACGTCGTCAACAATACATAACACAGGATACTGTTTGTAACTATATTTCACGTTATCGCAAGGTAAAAAATCTCGGCAATTATTTTTACAACAATTTTCGTCAGTGTTTGATATGTGTACGCCAAGACATGTCCTGTTGTCGGCCACGTTTAGCTGATAACTCAGGGGACCAAAGTTGAGACAAGATTGGATATAGGGCTGGGAGAGCGGGAGGTTTTCTATTATGCACACACCCGAGTCCCACCCGGCTCGCCTTCTCATATCCACCTACCCCTACCGTTCACAGGATTTCTTTTTAAACTTCTATTAGTTTATAGAAACTATTAGTCGTTACATAATCACTTTCAGACTACTTTTTAATAACTTCGGATATACAGCCCTTAAATTTTCAAACAGTTTATAACGTGTAGGCCTATTCTACTTATTACATGGAGGCTTGGTAACAAGAGACACGCTTCAATGACCACACGCGTCACGATGGAAGTATTACGTTTGCTGCTAAGAATATTTCCTTTATTTTATCACGTTCAGTAATTGAACTTTTAACTTACTACACACTTACCAAAAAATGCAACATGTTACGAAAAAATTTTACTTATTTAAATTCCGGTATACACATCTGTTCCTGTAGAATTGCAGATAATGTGTATACTTTTTATATTTAATCTGTTCTAATAAAACATAACCTCCTTTTAAATGAGGCTGCTTGCTCGTCAGTGACAGTTAATCAGCTATACCTCTGTTACAATCGGACAACATGCATTGCAGTCCGTCTTCGTAATGTTACATGCAATTCGTTAGTGCAATATATTTATACTTGTTACCAGACATAATAACATACGAACATCAGTAGTCAAAAAACAAATTTCGTGTGTCATAAATAATGACATCCAAATCGTCCAAAAGTACTACGTCTGGCTAACTGCTTGAAGTCCGTAACGTACTGGAAATAGGAAAATTAAAATGCCATAACGGATGAACATAAATATAAATGGTAGTAGACTACTATAAAATTAACACACATACCAACCAAAAATTTAAAGCGCCCGCTTGAATAAATCGGGAAAAGTAACAACTGATTTACTGGTAGTTAAAAAATGCGTTTAGACAGTTTCTGCATTCTGTAATACGGTGCAGCAGCAGCAGTAGCACCAGCAGACGACGGAAATGTTTGCCTTACTTCATTTCATTATTGAGTGGTCTCGACGCTTCCAGCTATTATTAGGCATTCCGCAGAACACTGTTTCAGACCTCTTCTTATTCAGTGTGCTACAAGATTTACAACAGGCTTGCAGCGTTCGGGAAGAGGAAAGCCCAACTTACGTGACAAATGCTTTAAGATTTTTTTTTAATTGAGAAAGAATTCCTGCCGAGTATTCAGATTTTGTTATTTAAAGCGATATCCTTTCTTCTTACTAGCGTAACAAATTTAGCTGAACGATATTACTTCCAACGTCTTTTTTAACAAAAATTTCAAATTCTCCAGAAACATAACAATAAAATGATTTTAACTTAGTTTAGTGGTCTCGAAATATGGACATGCGTGCTCACGGAATTAACAATGCAGACCCGTGTATATAAACAGTCTTAACATCAATACTAATAATAATAATAATAATAATGGTTCCTTTATGTGCCAACTAAATCAAAATCAAGATCTGTTTTGCAGCCCCCCAGTTTGAGTAAATTGGTTAAATTAAATCTTAGAACTTGCAACAATATCCTGGGGTAATAATGAGCGGATGAAGCGTATTGCCGGCCACACTACCCTCCTTGTATGCCGTACAGGACCTAAGCTGGCACCCTACCCTACCTAGCAACTCCTAAAATACTTTCGTGACACAAAAAAGACCTATTATTGTTATTATATATTACAGTAAAACACACCGCGCCCCTTACTGTATTGTATATATTACAATGAACACACCGTGTGTGTCTTTTGTGTAATAGACAAAGCTATTACATAATATTCTTGTAATCAAGAGTCATGTATCGCAAGGTAATTTGCCTTTGTCAGATTTCATATGTCGAAAAAGCAAAAGGTTTACATACTTAATGTACTGCAGCAGAACAAGTACTGATATGAATTTTTGATGAAATAAGTGTTAACAGATGCAGACGAGCGGCGACGAAAATCTGTAGTTGAAAAAACAAACTTAAAAAAGTCTCAAAAGTCATGACATCGAAGTCATCCTAAATTACTATGTCCGCCTAAAAGCTTGGGCCCTGTAAAGTATTAGAATTAGGAAAATTATGTCACAACACCTGAACAGAAATATAAACGTTAGTATGGTTCTATGAAATACGACCACTGTCAACCAACATGTAGGCCTACGTTAAACTTTTACCTAAACGATATTTAGGCAGACGACATAGTTCTCTCGTTTTTCCCATCGTTGTCATCATTGTCTTCATTGCAAACATCTCTGCAAAGGCCTACCCAAAGATATTATCCTAATCCTAATCTGTTCTAATTGGTTTATAATACGCTGTCAGTCTAACTACTGCCTGATATTCCACTTTTCACATGTTGCCTTCCTTCATCATTCTATCCATTTACAGAATTTCAAAAATAAAAAAATCAATTGTCACATCATCCAAAGCGGACCACACAATTCTAGGACAGTGGGCAGTCAAGTAGGCAACGACTTTCTAGTCATCAGTTCGTTGTGCAATAATGACAACTTTTTCCACTCCAAGCGTGGGTAGTATAACATAATTAGATCGCTTGGCAGGGGCGTATTTACGAACGGGGCCAGACCCTCCTCCCTAGAGCATCGAAAAAGATGACGAATTTTGTGCCTATTTTCTGCCTAATACTCTCTTTGCGCCTAATACTGCTCTTAATTTTTAGACTGTTTTATTTTTTTTTCAGACGTGTACGCTAATATTGTAGTAGCTCTTTTTAAAATATACAAACAGGTTTATTACACAGCATTACGGTATACGTTTGAAATATGAAATATAGGGAAATCAATTCATTAAATAATTATGTTTTAACATTGATTCAATAACGTGTATTTTTATTGTGTCATTACCGTTTACTTTAATGGGATTGATTTTAAGATGTTATCATGCGTTTTTCAGTCACTTTAAAGATAATAATGTTCATTAGTCTTAACTTGTTTTTTCTTTCATATGAAGCCGACCCGACACCGGACCCCCCCCCCCAGCAAAGTTCTAGATACGCCACTGTCACCTGCTGGTACATGCCTAGTCCTAAGGAAAATGCCCATCCCTTAATTTTTCGTAAGTTAAAAACCAATTAACTGCAGGAATCGGAAATGAGTTTTATGTGTCTCATTTTCGAGGGAATAAGGTGAAAAATATCGAAGACGATGGAGTGGCAACATGTATAACAGTAAATAAGTGATTTAGCGAAGAGATAGAAGATTTTTAATGAACGAGAAATTTAACGGATAGGAAAATATTTAAAGAAAGTCTTGCACGATTCTTTCTATTTTGCAGGCAAATGTTGTCGATTAAGTCATTACAAAGGACGTGTTTCCGGTCTGAGATCCTTACTGATAGCTACCGAGGTAGGTGACAACATTATAATTGAGAAGGATATCCAGGGAAAGTAAGCTCTTTAGTGAAAAGAGACAAGAGAGACTGCAGTATTACCAGAAAAGGTGAAGAAAGCCTACCAGACGGGAAGAAATCCACAAAAAGTTTAAATTACTATAAGCCATGAAACTATAAAAAACAATACACTCGGCTTCATGACAACAACTCAAAGAACAATATTAAATGCACCCGCCTCATTTGCACTGCAATCGTGAAATCAGATGAACAATCATGTTTAGGCCTAAGTGAATACCTCAAAAGCAGTAACTACAGTTATTATAAATACAAAAAAAATACACGTTTTCTCCTAAAAAAAAAACAACACAGCTGTATATAGTGATTTATAGGACGTCTAAATAAGACAAGTGTATATATTATATTTAAAGAACCAACAATACTTTCGACAATAGCATGACAGTGATAAATATAAAAAAATATTAAAACGTTAACTGACTTTTCGGTTAACACAAAACTAATCTACTTGCAAACCCTAAGAGGAACCGTATTCGTTTAATTCAGAATTATTTAAAACCAAGTGAAAAAAAATGCCATCGAAATAAAGTGTTTACATTTTCGAGTACAGCAGTTGGTTAAGGAGGGTGTAAATGAAAACAGGAATAGTAAAGCAGGGGTTAATGTGTGGTGTGAGGAGGTAAGTGCTGTTCACAATGTTAAGAGATGTCGTCCGTTCACAACAGATACAAGGGTCATTACCAAGTTCATCAAAATGTACCCCGCAGCACCACACTGTGAGACTGGCGTTACTCACTTAACTAAGCACGTGCGTTTTCATCATCACACTCCTTATTCACTCCTCATAAAAAAAGAAAAGTATTCAACGAAGAAAGAGAGGGAAGTTAACATAATTTGAAATTCATAAAGGGCTGTGGCATTTACAAGGGCATCACAACAAGCTCTAATGTACATTGAGGTGGTAAATAAAATATTAAAAACAACAAACCACTCGTAGAGAGGGTTCAAATGCCTCATGTCTATTCATTCATTAGTCATGACGTATCAATCTGTTTCAAGTCATTTCTACTAACAGTTACGTACTTCCACTTCAAAATAATAAATACATTTTTGTTAAACGGAATTTTGTCATGGGATATCTTCAGCCCACAAAGACACAAAAATGCAAGTCTATCTCGTACATCAGAGAATGTTTTTTCTAAGAGTACTTTCTTCATACTTCAGAATCTGAATGTTACTAAAATGTTTATTTCACTTTGTAAATAGACATTCGTCACTTAACGGTGTATAAAAATAGCCATTAAAACATTTTCAATTTAATTACACAATAAAAGTACAGTTTCGAAAATTATGATCATCTTAATTATAATTAACGTAATATCAGACACTCTCTTCTCTGTTAATTGAGTCATAAAATCTACTACTTCTTTTTAATTTTCTTTTTATGAAGTACACACGAGTGAGTAAAGCGATAACTGTTACATAACATACAAAAAATAACACATTTTATTGTTTTGTGATTCTACAATTTTAAAAAATTAGTACATTTGTGACTATGGTCTGACTTAATTATAACAGTAAACTTTTTCTTCTTGTTCTACATAAACAACTGAAAGAAACCGCCAAAAGGAGAGAATAAACGCAAGATTTTTAAAGCTTCTTACCTAACAAAAATGTTAATATTAAAAATGTTAAAAATATGTTTTAAGATCTCTAGACCTGAAATCAACAAGCTTAAACAAAATTTTCAAAATCTCTAGAAAACGTCATGCGTACGGTCTCAAGACAACAAAAATCTGAAACTTCAGGAGACAAATTTTGTGACAAGACGTCACGGTTAAAGCAAGCGTAAAGAATTAACTACTTATCTTTGCTTCTGGCCATTGTACATCTCACAAAACTGATCTTTAGACTTTATTTTAACTGTTCGTGTTTAATGTCTCACGTATTTTAGATGTCTCTCCATTTGCTTAAGTAGTTTCATTGAGGACTTTCCCATAAAGGTATAAACACGGAAATTTGTAATATTTTATTTATCATACATGCATATACAAATATGTACACGATAATGAGATAAAATTACTCTGCGTCAGCAGAATATTAAATAGCAATACAGCCTTCAAAGAAGTGTCCAAGGAGCATTTTTACAATGCATGTACGCGTACTATATCAAAACAATGTTGCTGCTTTTTAAATTTTGCACTAATTCAAAAGCTGATTATACAGTATTACAATTATCATTAATCTTGTTACTTCATGTAATTACCTGGCTAGTGGAAATCTACCGCATACCGATGATATGTATTTCTTTTCGATTTCGTATACTCCAGTTGCTTATAAACGCTGTTGCGTGATCTTACGTAATTAAGTTTGTATTATAATACAAATTACTATAGTACGGCTAAAGGGAAAAAGTTTATGGAAGTGTCGATGTGCTGAAAATTTGATTAGGAAGCGGCCGTATGTTACTATAATGGCGCATGCAAAATGTAAAGTACACAGAATAGAAGCGACGCGAAGCGGGGACTATGCTAGGCTCCCTTCCGGCAACAGGAGACTCACTAATTCAATTACCGAGATCTTAAATGGGGCCGTCGTTTGCAGGCAGCTTTGCCGTAACCAATCTATAAATACAGATACTACCCCTTTTTTCTTGTGTGCGCGCTCAGACACTTTCGAGGAAAATATATAATCCAATAACACATGTGAAGGAATAACATTTCTCTCGTCTTAGACGCCTAGCCTCTCTTCAGATTTTTTCGTTCCTCGTCTCTCATTCGAGTCCCGACTTGTTTAGACTTTTCTAACGGTCGACAACAGACCAACAATAAACAAGTTACACAGCACATGCAATCGTTAACCGAGAAATAAGTACTATAATAAATTATCAGTTATGTTCGTAGCACGTGCAAAGTAACAAACTGTTTGCTACCCGTTTAAACTGTTAAGAGCGTATCATGAAGGAAAACTAATTTTAGTTAATTAGATGCAATGCCTGTCTTGACGAGTAGAACGACACGTCGGTATCAAATATCATAGTAAAAAGTTCAGACTTTATTAAATTAATTACTAATATCTACCTCTAGTCCCCTCAATCGTGATAAATGTACGCGTTGGTGCCTGGGAAGTGTTTGTAGCACGTACTAACGTAAATGCAGAGGCAGTGACGGATATCAGCAAATTATTACAGTTCGAAAATATATAAATATTACAGATATTCAACGTATTCTAACGTATTCAGACATTCAAGGCAGCATTTAATTACTGTATACAAGAGTAATTTTAAAATTCAATTAAACTACTCAAGAATAAAATATTACCATGAATACGTTTGTCTGTGAGACGGACGTTGTATTAGCTTATAAAAAACACGAAGGAAGAGAGAAAATACCTCTCAATACTTCATTTGGGCTACAGAGAGTAAGAGAACGTCACTATTTCTCCCAGGTGTAAACATGTGACAATATAACAGACATCAGTTAATACTGTTTAATGGAGTCCTGAAATTCAAATTCTACGCGCTTGATAAAACCTCATGAACTACCCACTTTATTAAGTGCGCAAGTGGCATTGATTTTTATATAACTGATACGCAGTAAGTAACGGAACACATGTGTTGGTAAAATATATTATATTAAGTTGGCAAAGTATTGGAATGGCTGCTGACCACAAAGGTGGGCAGAGGGAGGATAAACAGCCGTAATTCTCCCAAGTACGCAGCCGGATATTGCTACCATTTACATCCAGTGAGGCGACAGTCTCACCCTTAACCCGTCCTTTGACAATTGATGGTGTAACAGCGTTGAACCGAAACAAAAGTCACCTCTTACTTGATTAATTATACTGAAACCGAACAGATTACACGAATCGGAATAAAATTTGACAAAATGTAAGTTAATTAATTTTAACCTGGAGAATGATCCGAGGCGCGCATGCAATGAATACAAGTCAGAAATCAAGACTGTAAAGTATTTTCTATTTATTATAGCAATTTATACATTAATATTCCGTTAGAAAAATAAAATTGTGTTGCAGGCAAGTCCGTTGTAGCAAAAATTTATTTATACCAAGCACTGGTGTCTCTAACGGACGCAAAGCATAGACTTTTTCATGGTGGCATTTTTCGACGCTTAGTACCTTACTTTTTCAGTTTTCAATTAATCCCAAGTTTTCCACTTTGTAACTATTTCAAAACTTTTCTACTTTAGATCAATTATTGAAAGTGTACTGGAATTATTTAATAGTTGTCTTGCTGTAGGTAGTACATACTTTAAGTACTTTCAGGAAGAGACGTTTAGCACTGCCGTTAATAGTTGGAGTTGGAGGGATGGGCCCAGATGCAGACCTTTCCCGGGGGAGGGGGAATCTTTACTGGTACTTAACACTACTGTTACCAACCCTTAACCTATCGCGACAAGTATTATGTGTTAAAACATGTAGAACGATCAAATTACAATAGATGAGGAAAGCAGAACGTAAAACTCTTTCCCCCAACAAAACCATACCATACTACTTTTACCCCAAAACACAATAACTCAAGAATAAGGCGTTATGAGTACTCCGTCAGAAATTATTGTTACAAGTTGACGAAATATTAACGACACTTCAGGCGTACAATTTGAGAAAAGATTTCTACACGACACTGATGCAATTAAAGGCTGTAATTGCCTTTAAATATTTCAGAATATAAACAATTTGCTCGCGCGTTTAATGAAACATGCAAGCTTCAATCCACATCCTCTGAATATGAAGATTTGTACCTAATTACAGTTTATACTAATTTAAACTGAAATTTTAAGTTCTTCGGGTGATCAGGAGGGCAAAACGAACACTGTGTCGTATACTCTGAGATCGTGTTGTCTGTGTAGAATGATAAACGTGATTATACGTACAACGAGTTACTGCAATGTACGTCGGCACGATTACGCCCAGTATTTCTGAAGATCCCTCAATTTAGGGACAACAGAATGCTGTAAACAAATTCAACATAATTTCTCCAAATTCAAACGGAGAATTTTTCAATTTTAACTATTCATATGTATAAAAAAATGAATGAATAAACTGGCAATAATCTTCGATGGAATCATTAAATAAAATAAGTACGACAAAGTTAACAAATCGAAATCACTACAGTACGCATAATCCAATTTCCCTTTTCTCCTACGCAGTTAGCAACCAATGTTTTCAGTTTTCTATTAGTTTTCAGTATGCCTAATAAACATAAGCAGTGACGAGCATAAACATAACATATACTCGCTAAACCGTTTAAAAATGCAACAGACTCAATAGAGTGTGTGTCATTTATCTTTACATATTTAATGACGTATTGGAAGAAAATAAAACAAAATGGTGGGTAGGAGTTTGCAAAGGACTCTTGCATCCGGAGATATATCCGAGTGCAGAACAAGCAAATCTGCCTAAACTCATTTGCCACATCCCAAACGAGAAAAACAAAATTTAATATTACAACTTAACATATATTATCAGATAAAAATATGATAATCCATGTTACATCTAGTGTTACACTAAGCCACACTAATAAAAAATTTTAAGAAACTAACATTTATGAAAGTATTCAAAATAGAAAATAGTTAAATTGTTATCGTTATCTTGTTAAATTTCCTTCAAACCATTAATGATATGACCACCCACTAAATATAACACAAAATTCATACCTTCTGTTACAGGTTATTGGTGAGGTCAATGTCTGTAGCTAAATCGAAGAGGAACGATTGTAAAGTCACTACGGGGGTGACATGGGCCATTATCAGATAAAAACAATTTATAATAAAAAAAGTTGAATACTGTTCAAAGTAAATATCTAGTAAACGAAAGGCATTTATGGACTTGAGGAGCGTACTAAAACGCATAGTGGGAGAGAGTGTATTCACTGAGCAGACAGAAGTGAGGGTTGTAGGAAGTCTGGAAAATAGAGAAGTTCGAACTGTATGACCCTCGAACAGTAATGAGCCCAAGTTTTAATCGTAGGATTGCCATTTTGTAATTTTATTCCACTTTGCAGATGCAAACTAACTGCCTAAAACTTTCTGTGAAATTTAATAATTATAGAGAAGTGCTGACAATGATTCGAATATATGTGCATGCGCGCGCGCGCGTGTGACTAGATGAAACATTATAAAAATTAGCAACAAAGTAAAATATTTTACGCTGCTTACAATTAAACATTTCAGTTGCTCAGTACCTGGTTACGGTACTCGACTTATATCAACAACGGAGACCTAGAATAAACAGTTGCTGGTTGTCGGACCAAATTAAACCGTAATGAGGGTTGTTCTCCAGGAAAACCCAACTATAATCAGGTAAAACATGTCGTTGTGTATACAGATGCTGGACGCAAGGGGGGTAATTATCAAGTGGGTGAATGATGAAGTGTCCCAAGGTAGGGGCCGACGAGCAGTAGCAATTTCCGCGTCTTGCTTCGCTTCGCGGACGTGTACGTGGGCCGCATACGTCTACGTGGTTTACTTTGTCATTACGCCTGCTACGTATGCACCCCCTGTTACTCTGCTCGCTCACCGTTTTATTTACTAAATTAAAGCGAATCACAGAATTCCAAATGTTTTGTATTCCTTTCGCTCGGCCTTGTCTCGACTACGGAGGACTAAACCGTTGTAAATACATCTAATTTCCTAGGTTTTCAATTAACCGAGTTGTGCGAGACTACATGTGTCCAGATGTTCGGTACACGGACCAGTAATTGGGAACAGATCTCTCATAAAGTTTCCCAATTATCTCATTGCTTTACCGGCCATCCTTAACAAAACAGTGAAAAAAGTCGGGTTATACTAAATTTTACGTTTGTCCCGAGTACTAGAACTTTTCATTGAATAACCACTCTTCTTACTCACCTTACAAGTGCAGATTAGAAAATTCACTGACCTCCGTTGATACAGACCTCTTTCTAATTAAAACTAAACTATTTATTGTAGTAAAACAAATAACTGAAATTTATGTTTACTATATTATCAAACACTGACACATTTCAAATCTTGAACAATAAAGTATGTGAAAATATTTCTTTAACGGTAAACCATAAGCATTACCAATTATTGGCAATCTTGCAATTTCCGCTCATGTCATACAATTACTGAAAGACAATTACAAAGAGTCTACTCCAAAGACGTTCCGAGACTAATAACCAAAGAAGAAATTTATAATGATGTTTTTACGTTTATTTAATTCTTCCTCCACGCTGGAGTACGGCTAGACATACGTTCTGGTTTCGGAAGTCGTACGTAGATTGTGATTTTAAATTGTAATTATTTACAAATATTTTAAGATAGTTAAAAATCAGACCATCGTTTTGTCGCCTTCCTACATTACGACTACTTTGTGGCGCATAAAAATAGGCGTCTTTTGGGTCCTCGTCTGTGCGAAGACCATGCTCCCAACATTTACTCTTATATTAAACTTTTTCAAACAATGTTGTATTTTGCTTAAGCTCACTCCGTATATTCTCATTGGTAATCATATCGTGAAAATATAAAATTGAACAGCTTCTGGCCATTCTTAAAAACCTCATTTCTGCCGTGGTGATTTTATTTACATCCGCTTTCGCACAGTAGGAACCACCATAAGCTTACAAAATTTAATACTGATATCTAGCCTAACTTAATTTTGTAATGTTTTTTGAATCGTTCCACAGATGGATCTAAATTTACTCAACTTGATCTCCTCCACAGCTCTGTCTACACCCCATGAAATATTACACCCTATATACTGGAAATCCTGTATCTGCTCTAAACAGTAGTCGTCTACCACTATTTTTGTCGGCACCGTACTGGATGACAACCACGGAATACCATCACTTTGGGTTTCGGTAGGGAAATTAACATTTATATACTGGCTCAATCGATTATTAAATTGACGTACTGGCTTCATTTATCACATTTATATACTGGCTTTATCAATTTGATGTACTTACATATTAACTGCTTCACAGAACAATCGTGTCTACAAAAAATAAGGGGTCGGAACAGTGGCAGAACTTCGGTTATCATGTTTCTGATATTCATATTTCTTATTTGCAAAAAGTGAGATGGAGAGCTAACTAAAAGGGAAAGATATATGGCAGGCAGCAGTATGGCAAGTTAATGAGAACCAGATGTACGGGCGTATGCACAGAATACTAATGCGGCTCTGTGCTGTTCTAGCAGTGTATAATAAAGACAAGCCGCGGCGCTATCTGTTAAGTTATAACATTATCAGATCGTACAGTTATCACACTCGATGCGTTACATCTGACACACATATACCCGTAGCAAAGCGGTATTTCCCGGAATGTATTTGATACACAAACAAGAAAGCAGTATACGTACATTGATATGCGTTTTTGAAACCCTCCTATTATTACCGACAATGCACCAACACAAAGTACGTGTCACCTCATTATCACAGTGTTGAGAAGAAATTAGAATATCGTCAGTTAACGATGACAAAGAAAAATCGATCGTTAGAGCGAGCAAAGACGTTCTCCCAATTAGACTGTAATTTACTATCTGAAATGTAATTTACTAACTAAACATCGGTGACTAAAATGAGAGTATATCTGGTTACTTCAGAGTATAATAACCTATCTATTCTAACCAGCAGAATCTCGCACTATTATTTTACATCCATGTTGACTAGTGACGTAATTACTAATTGTAACGTCAAAACAACTGTGCCCAAGATAAACTGCAGAATCGTAAAGTAAAAATATCAAAATAGAAAAGTTGATTTCCCAAAGTGTTTGTGTTTCGTCTCTTTCATGTGTCAGTGTAGAAAATCAAAAGTATAGGCTTATAAAGTTGAATGGATTGGTCAGATTTAAAATTTTTGTTGTAACTTGTTTTTTTTATGTCAAGGTAAAATTATGGTTAATCTTATTGTCATGTATTCAAACAGAAATCAACTTGTAACCATGCTAACCGACGTTAAAGATAATTCACGATACATTTTAATTACTTCAAAGTAGTCCTATTTCTTTCTGACAAAACGTTAAACCAGCTATCGTAATGCTCAAAAGGCCACCAAATATAGCAGGCCTACGTAAAGAGTTTTACAGTCCTATTTAAAGGAGCACATTAATTAAACCTTCCCAACTGACCAGGAGGAGTATTTGGCCTGTTCGCAATCCTCTGCGTGGACGCATTCGATCACCTTTCCACCGCCCTTAGCCACTCCACTAGGCCGTTTACATTCCTCCAAAATTGTCACGCTGATCTCCACCAATTATTTAAGGATCCAAGTTTCAATGTCCAATAATGAACATCATTACATACTGCTGTTGGCGTATAACTGGTCTATTCCTTTTTCGAACCACAAGTTTGATGTTTCCTTCGTTTACCAGCAGTCCAGTTTTGAGAGCATTTAGTGTCTGCTGCGTGTACTCACTTATATGCTACAACCTGTGATGGTCGTTGTCATCATAAATATTAATAGTGATTTGTTACTTATGTTTATTATGAACGTTCATCATGAATACATTTCCTGCTCATAACTGCATAACATCTATATTTGGCAATAACTTATTAATTTCTTCATTTCCTGCATAATAAAAAGTGAATAAAAATATTGCACGCGGAATGCTTAATAAGTTAAACAGAGCTGCATCAAGTAATTTAACGTAATACGCAGACCAGAAAAAGTAAACAAGTTCATTAAGTACGAGGCAATTTGAAAACTCCAGTCGCTTTAACGTCCCTAGAATGTCTTTTTCGTACACGCTGCACGCATTCGTTTAGGGTGAAGCGCCATAAAGGGAAGTATGCAAATTATGAACTTGTGTGTGGAGTGTCCTCAAGCTTCACTACTATATACTCCCCTAACACACTGCCCCCCCCCCATTCAGCAACCTTCCCATAATCACTTTCTCTCTCACTTCCCCCGCTACTCTCTCGATTTTCTTCTCTTTCTCTTTTCTGTTTTCCTTAGTGACTTCCTTCGAATTGTCTTTCACAAGTAGCCTAAACTGAAACTCGCAAAACAGCTACAGCGTCTTTATTACTATTATCGCGTAGAATACCACATGCTCACATTTGCAATTACGTTTTTTTAACACAAAAGAGAAATAACGAAAATACAACACAATAAATGCGTAAATGTAAAGGTTTACTAACCACTTAACGATTACAAGTCTGGACATCGAATGTAATCGTATTAAAAAACTAAACATTTTAAAACACATTTTCGGTCAAACACTCACCCACCACCCATCTACACACGCGCACGTCTTAAGCTCGGACACTTACACTAACAGTGTTTTCTCTGATAGTTTGACTTCCCATCATTGCTTAGGAAACGTGTAGCCGTACACTGTACAATTATAATTAAAACTGTTCATAATTTTGAACAACACCGGGAGGACAAAATATCTTAATCTCATCTGTTGACTTTCACATGTCCATTGACAACGATAACAATACGGCCATAACTGTGGGTACCACAGGATCAAATTTAATGTATACTTCCTGAACAACAATAATTGAAACGACACACTAAACAGTACTTTTTATTATTTAAATATGCCAAATAACACGACTAACGACATCCTCACTGAATAAAAGGAAAAAACTATGCTTAGATATAACCAACATACAGGGTACTTTAATAACATCGTAAATTTAAAATAAAAAACAGGAATGTGTAAACAACGTGGAATTATTAGCAACGGAAAATAGTAAGCAGAGTCAAGTTAAGGGAATTACCAACAACTTAACCGCGTCCGTGACCTGGTTAATTAGAAACATAAGTAAAATTAGGTAAAACAATCCGAGACAAGCATACAGTGCAGACTACGGGCTCCTTACATAATACCCAGATACCTCGAGAAATACGTACGCTTCAAAACGAATGATTATAAATTCAATTTGTAAAGGAGAATTTTTGCCGGCGTCGTGACGACTGGCGTCGGTACGTGAAGGAAATGACGTCAGTGCTGCATGCAGCTGCAGCGTGTTCGCCGAATTCTATGCACAGCTCAGCACGCACCAGCTCTGTGTTATGCATATATTCTGGCAACGACTACAACTGCTCTGATTTTATACTCACACAACATGGATTCTGCTAGTAAACGCTTTCGACTAGTATCGTATAACTGTTATAAGTAAAAAGATCCTCACAAAACGTAGGATCTGCTGCAGTAAATATGCTTGTTCCAAGTACAATACATTAAAACGGTTCCTATCATATCCGGATTTGTTCCGATATTACTGTGATTTGTTTTAACACTTATGTTATATAGATATATTTCACGCGTAGTTTCAAATAGTGTAGTCTGAATCAATGGTTTCAAAGTCTTGAAGTCATTGAAGTTGTAAAAACATTTGTGCCATTACATAAGTCACACTCACGAATCATTCCTCCCTTCCCCTTATTACACACAGAGGTTCAAAATTTACTTTTATGTACTGTTACGTAATTATTACCGATTTCAGAATACTTTATTAGTAATACTGCTGGAAATATATAATGTTTAAATTTATTTGAAAACTTAAAAACAGCATTAAATATGCTTAAACTCCCTGGGCTGCAGAACCCGCTCACTATTTTATGCGAAACATATTTATTATTACATAGACATCGGTATTACATAATTTTTCATCTATCAAAATAGTTGTGGAAATCATTTTTTTGTTTTGTTTTATAGTATAACAATTCTAAAGCAGACAATCGTCACGCAAGAATCACAACAACAAAAATATATAATACCAAAACTCCTACTACTACTTATAAACTTATAACCATAATGCCTAAACGACAAATAATTTTTCCCTAGCTTTTAAGTTTATGTACGTTTCCATATATTTATAGGCCTACAGGCCTATCTAATACTTTTCACGATAACAATAAGTAGGCCTATGTAAAGTTTGTTTGCAAACAATACTTAGAGCTACAAACGTTCTGAAGGCAGTTTTTAACATCGCATGGTGTGTTGAGAGATATTAATTTTCTCAAATTAATATACTTGTGTTTTTAATAATACTCGTTATAACTCGTTCCACACAGACTTTTAACAGTTTCTTACAATGTTGACTTTTATTTTTTGCCCGAGATGCCCTTAAAGTTAAAAAAAACTTCAGAGTAAACACTACATTCAAGTTTGCGTTAAAATTCCTTTCAGTACCCTACTGGTAATGACTTTTATAATTCTTTCAAATTTTTGATCCCTTTCCGGGTCCTGATATCCTAAATTTTTGAAATTTGAAAAACTGAACACTATATTCACATTTTGGTTTAAATTATCTTTAATTTAATACTCTACACTTGTTTTTGCAATTTTTGAAAATTTTTAGCGTTCACATTTTTGACTCCCCCTATTTGTAGGATCAAAGTGTCCAATAGGGATCTGTGGGGTAAAATTATGGATGCGCATGCCAAGGTTTACGAAAATCGGATGAGTTAAAACAAAACTCACTTCGCTCGTTAAAATACCAGGGCTGACACAAAACAGCCCTGACACCACACTGACAACATGCAAGTTTAATATTTTAATGAACACTACAATAAAAACCCTTTAAGTGAATAAAAATGCTACGCGCAATGTGACATAAAAACAATGTAAGCCTATAGGCCTAAGGGGTAGCATGTCCATGAGCAGCTGACAATAAGGAGAAAAGAGGCAACACATGATAACCCATTAAACTGCCCGATTATTAGTCATTAAATCGTTAATACTAAAGCCACATGGTTCATTAAACTTTTCAGCAATAACCCTACTCTGTCACAATTTTTCCATTAGAAAAAACAGTAAAAATTATTAGCCAGGTTCAGACTACAGAAAAACGAATTCAATTATTTGCATTTACTGTTTTTCGTAATCTGTACTTAAGTCGTGCAATTATGCCAGCTATTACGTTATTTCCACTATCGGCAACATTCTTGCTAGCGCTGCAAAAATATATTCTTATTATTCCAGTCACTTTACATCATTAAATAATTCACACAATTGTTAAATAAAATAAATGTCATCTTTAGCCGAAAGGAACAACTACAAGAATGTGTGTGTGTGTAATTTTTACTACGTAACATCATATACAGTATATATATATATATATATATATATATATATATATATATATATACTGCATGCACAAATACAAACGAACATTTTATTCATGTGCTCCGACGTATCATCATCTTAGTCGTTACACTTGTTTTGCGACAGCTCATTCTCCACTAATGGCAGCGAATTCAAATCTTATTCAGTTCGAAAAATTAACAACCAATATCAGGCTCACTATTCTGAACAATCTGCACTTATTATTAGGTAATTTCAGTATTTCAGTATCATAAGAAAAATTCCAAAAACTGCGATTACTTACCTATTTTTTTTTTTTTTTTTTGTAAAATAACAATTATAAACAGAATATCACCAACAAACACTAAAAATTCCCAACTAATGCATTCGTTTTAGTTAAATTTATAACCATAATACATGAATGATAATTATTTTACCATAGCTTTTAAGTTTATCTAAGTTTCCATAGATATCTCTAGACCTATACACCACACATTTCAAAAATACGCAATCTACTGCTAATTATGTATACATTTGTTGTAAAGATAGCTAACAAACGTTTGAAGAAGATTCAAAATTTGCAAAGGAGTGTATTTGGAAAGATATTAATTCTGTAAAAATATTAAAGACGTCGAGTGTGTATTTTGAATAACAAAAGTTGATCCCCCGCACAGACGTTTAATATTTTCTTAAAATTTTGAATTCTGTTTTTGGCTCGTGGTGTTTGGATACAGTTTAAGTTTCATATTGAACGCCATATTCGGATATGAGTTAAAATTCCTTTTAGTCTGACATTCAGCTGGAATTTTATAATTTTTTCAAATTTTGGATCTCTTTTGTGGGTCCGGAGTTTCATAATTTAGAAATTTTAAAAAATGAACACAATAATCAGATTTTGATTAAACTTCACTTTAATTTAATGCCCTATTGCTAGTTTGCGATACTGGATGCCTGATGCCTACCAATTTTTTTTTTGGGGGGGGGAGTGAATCTGGAAAACAATAGAGTTCTTATAGGTAAAAGTATGGACACGCCTGCCACGTTTTACGAAAAATCAGTTGATGCATTCAAAAGCAGTCGTGAGACACACCCAAACAGATAGACAGACAGACAAACAAATGCCAAACGGTCGAGTTAAAACTGAGAACTCGCTTCACTCTTACAATAAATATGACAACTTCACAAATAATAACTGACTTTTTCTGTCGTTGTGTTAAGCAGGTTTCGCTGATTGATTCTGAATCATCTATATTAAAGAATAATCGATTTTAATTCGCTTGTGAAGATAAGACAAAGTAATCTAATATAATGTAATACAAATTTGCAGAGGAAATCAATTATTATTTCTGCCAATTATAAAACATCATAATTTTAGGAAACATTGAAAAGAAAATTGTCATATTGAAGCGTAAATCTGGAAATACGTATGGACTATAAATCGGTTGACACAGAAGTTATCCTTAGTTTAATTTTGCCCTAATACTTTAATACTTAATTGATATGTGACGGACACTGTGTGTGTGTGTGTGCGCGCGCGCGCGCGCGCGCGTGAGAGAGAGAGAAAACATAAAGAATATAAATTACTACACATTTATTATTATAATAAGATAAAATTATAAATTTACTAAGTGAGTAATATATTACATTATAATTACTTTTTAATTACTACACTATAATACTAATTACCGGTATAACAATATAATATATAGTATACTATAATGAATCAGTATATAAGTACTCAGTAGATGTTATTTTCCGAATACAGGTCCTCACGATGACGATAAATTTTGTCGAAATGTCAATACAAATCTTTTAAAGTTGTGTGTAGACAATGAGTCTTCCTCACAAAACCTTTCATCACTAGACGTAATCAAAAATCCAGTTTTGTTAAGCGACTTATGGTCCACCTTCTCGCAATAAAATACAAAAATCACAAATTACGTGGGTTATGTGCAGAGAGAGAGGAAGTAAAACAAAGAATAGAGGGAGTTTAGGGAGAAAGCAAAAAGGGAGTGGCAGGAAAAGAGAGAGAGAGAGAGAGAGAGAGAGAGAGAGAGAGAGAGAGAGAGAGAGAGAGAGAGAGAGAGAGAGAGAGAGAGAGAGAGAGAGAGAGAGAGAGAGAGAGAGAGAGAGAGAGAGAGAGAGAGAGAGAGAGAGAGAGAGAGAGACGTACAGACACACAGATTGTAAAACGTTGAAAGAAGTGTCACTGTCGAAACACAGTGAAATATGATCGGGACTGAATCCAGAGAATATCGTAAATGCTGTTATTAATGAGTCAAAACAATAACTTAGCACAGCTTCGCTAAATGACTGGAATAAACAAATAAAGTC
Organism: Magicicada septendecula; assembly: GCA_034769895.1. Taxonomy (NCBI): domain Eukaryota; kingdom Metazoa; phylum Arthropoda; class Insecta; order Hemiptera; family Cicadidae; genus Magicicada; species Magicicada septendecula. The sequence continues at coordinate 1,052,853,511 of CM068367.1, forward strand.
CAGGAGGACAGTAGGAGCAGTGGTGTCTGCTTTAATTATAGGAACACGACCGCCGTTGCGCGAGACGGCACGATTCTCCCGCGAGATTCTCGCCGGCGCTGACGTCAATTGATTGTTTGAGGTGAGGTCCAATTCTCCCAAGTAATTAATTAACAATATCCATCCAGTCCCCTACTTTTTACGCTCAGGGATTCCTTACAAACACTGCTTAAACTCAAAATAGCGCGCACGCCCAACTATAGTGTATTTCTGTTTCAATCTTAAATTCTATTTTGAAGACTGAATACAGTTTCAAGTTACAATATCCACCTGAATTGCAGCAATTCAGATTCACTTGATTAAGACAAAAAATCTGAAATGGCTCCGACTATCACCGTTAAACTGATTATGTAGAAGCACAGATTTCTTTGTAAAATCACTGATTATTCTGTTTACAAAAGCCATTTACAGTTATAATAATTCATTACACTTATTACTGTATTATATATCGACCTACATTTTAAAAAAAGTCGATACTTCGAAGGAACTATGTGTTGCCTAATCCATGTAGGCCTATCTGAATTTAATAACGGTAAATTTATGCAATCTGCACGCACGTAATTATAATTAAAGACAAACGTTGAGTATGCTACAGTTTAGTAACATGATCACCCAGTATAACACAAAATAAGCATGCCTATAATATAGTGCGCGCGCGCGTGTGCGTCTGTACATGAAGTACATGAATAATACACTATATAATACAAATAAAAATATAATAAACATTTTCGTCTTCAACACTAATTGAACAATATACACGATATAGAATAAAAAAATTCTTTTTTCTGATGCCAGTTAAACTAAAACACAACATAAACTGACTCAAGATTACATGGTATTGATAAAATATCGGTATGGAGAACCATACATGACTTCCATATTCTAAGATTTATATTTAAAATCATTTTCAGCCAAACAGCCAGGCTGTGTCTTACCTGCCTTTTTATTGCTGTATTAAATGAAAAATATTATATTACATTAAAATGAAAAAATTATAATTTTATTGCCTGGCAACAAAATTATTTTATTTTTAACAATTACCATTGTTTCAAAAAGTTTAAATAAATTTGCAAGTACTTTACTCTTGTTAAAACGTAAAAGGTTGCAGGTAAACTACCCCTTCCCCTTAACCGACCTTCACCAAAATCGAAAGTCCTTGAGACCTCTACAATTCAGGGATGTATGCAAACAATTATTTGATTCTGTTTGAATTTGCGGCTGTTATCGTTTGCCATAGAAAATACGCTTGATAAAAAAACGGTGCAGGTAAACTACCCCTTCCCCTTAACAGATCTTCACCAAAAACAATAGGTCTTGAGTACTCTACAAATCAGGGCTGTATGCAAAACATTATTTGATTCTGTTTGAATTTGCGGCTGTTATCGTTTGCCATAGAAAATACCCTTGTTAAAAAAATGTTGCAAGTAAACTACCCCTTTCCCTCAACCGATCTTCACCAAAGAAAATAGGTCTTGAGAACTCTACAATTTAGGGCTGTATGCAAATAATCGTTTGATTCTGTTTGAATTTGCGGCTGTTATCGTTTGCCATAGGAAATACCCTTGTTAAAACATAAAACGTTACAGGTAAACTACCCCTTTCCCTTAACCGATCTTCACCAAAAACAATAGGTCTTGAGTACTCTACAAATCAGGGCTGTATGCAAAACATTATTTGATTCTGTTTGAATTTGCGGCTGTTATCGTTTGCCATAGAAAATACGCTTGATAAAAAAACGTTGCAGGTAAACTACCCCTTCTCCTTAACCGATCTTCACCAAAAACAATAGGTCTTGAGAACTCTACAATTTAGGGCTGTATGCAAATAATCTTTTGATTCTGTTTGAATTTGCGGCTGTTATCGTTTGCCATAGGAAATACCCTTGTTAAAACATAAAACGTTACAGGTAAACTACCCCTTTCCCTTAACCGATCTTCACCAAAAACAATAGGTCTTGAGTACTCTACAAATCAGGGCTGTATGCAAAACATTATTTGATTCTGTTTGAATTTGCGGCTGTTATCGTTTGCCATAGAAAAAAATCTACAGACAGACAGACACACAGACACACAGACACACACACAGACACTTTTCGGAAAACGACTTTTTTTCATGTTTTGAGTGTAGTAGAATCAGAATCTGCAATAATCTCGAACACGATTTTTTTTGCCATCACCATACTTCCATTCCTTAAGGAATATGGAAGTAAAAATGGCACCAAAGAAATAAATTCCTATTCACAATTATTTTTACACGAAACTTCGTTTTTCCTCAATTTCATCCCCTTCCTCTCTCTCACTCTCTCTCTTTCTCCCCTGAGGAAATAAGAACGAAAGGAAGAAAGTGAACGAGACGAGTGAGAGCAGTCAATATAAATATCGGTATGGAGAACCATACATGACTTCCATATTCTAAGATTTATATTTAAAATCATTTTCGAAATGAAATATTACCATAGAAACTACTTCTTTCTACTTACTGCTTCAGCCTTAACCACAGTACTGTGGTCACTAACGTATACCACCTCACGTTATCGCACTCGATTTTCACTGATGATGGAAGTCGATGGCATTGCCGAAACGTCTGGTTTTGTAGAAAACATTGGACTACGGCCAAATATCCCGGGAAGGAATTTTAACAAAAACTACTTCTTTGTTGCCGATAACGTTGTACACATATATATCAGTGGCGAAGTTACATGGAGGCAATTGAGGCAATGCCTACCCTAACAAATTCTGTAGAATAAAAATTATAAATACGTATGAACTACATAACGTAAAGATTATACATTGTTACTGGGACTGTCAAATTTATTAAACCGAAACGTGCTTTATTGAGCGACCGCTAGATGGTGACAGGTGAGATTCGGCATAGTTCGTTTAAAGCGAATGAGGCAACCTGAACTTGCCTCAGCGTTTTTTGTATACATCGTATGTAAGCAATGTAGTGGTGTGATAGGGAAGTGTAGGGAGGGGGGATTGTCCCGCGCTGTACACACAGAGCGTTGAGGCATGCCTCACTTCTGTGGTCCAAACAGTTAAGTTAAAGCGCCTGTGTTGTTTCTAAGTGTTTATTTTATGCGGTTATTAAAAGTGTCACTGTTATTCCGCTGAACTAACAGATGATCAAGATTGTTATTTGAATTATTTGTAACATTAAACATATATATAGAAACTAATCAAGTTTAAAAATTTGAAGTTCTATCAGTTGTATTATTGTGTATGACTAATACAAGGATTGTTCAATAGACACACGTATAGAGCTGTAAAGCATTTTTTATTCAACGATTTTAAAAGAAGTCTCCAATAACATTAAGACATGAGTTCCACTGTTGCGCTAACCTGTAGATTCCCTGCTAGTAAAATTCTTACGGCTGTTTGTGGAACCATTCGGTTACAGCAACTCTACCTCAGCGTCCGATTTGACCCACCGTCCTTTTAGTGATTCCTTAAAAAAAATTTAAGATAAGATTTTTGCCTATCCATTCATTAACTACTAGCTTCGCCAGTAAGCAAATTGATGTCCATTTTTTCGGCTTGCACGCGTTATGTTGGTGTGGGTTTCGGCACTTTCCATTTAAAAAGCGTGCAAACGTAAGAAAATAAACATGAGTGAGGCCAGAAATAACGTGAATTGTGTGTTTGTGTCTTACCTGCCTTTTTATTGCCGTATTAAATGAAAAATATTATATTACATTAAAATGAAAAAATTATAATTTTATTGCCTGGCAACAAAATTATTTTATTTTTAACAATTACCATTGTTTCAAAAAGTTTAAATAAATTTGCAAGTACTTTACTCTTGTTAAAACGTAAAAGGTTGCAGGTAAACTACCCCTTCCCCTTAACCGATCTTCACCAAAATCGAAAGTCCTTGAGACCTCTACAATTCAGGGATGTATGCAAAAAATTATTTGATTCTGTTTGAATTTGCGGCTGTTATCGTTTGCCATAGAAAATACGCTTGATAAAAAAACGGTGCAGGTAAACTACCCCTTCCCCTTAACAGATCTTCACCAAAAACAATAGGTCTTGAGTACTCTACAAATCAGGGCTGTATGCAAAACATTATTTGATTCTGTTTGAATTTGCGGCTGTTATCGTTTGCCATAGAAAATACCCTTGTTAAAAAAATGTTGCAAGTAAACTACCCCTTTCCCTCAACCGATCTTCACCAAAGACAATAGGTCTTGAGAACTCTACAATTTAGGGCTGTATGCAAATAATCGTTTGATTCTGTTTGAATTTGCGGCTGTTATCGTTTGCCATAGGAAATACCCTTGTTAAAACATAAAACGTTACAGGTAAACTACCCCTTTCCCTTAACCGATCTTCACCAAAAACAATAGGTCGTGAAAACTCTACAATTCAGGGCTGTATACGAAACATTATTTAAGTCTGTTTGAATTTGCGGCTGTTATCGTTTGCCAAAAAAAAATTTCCCTTGATAAAAAAAACCGTTGCAGGTAAACTACCCCTTCCCCTCAACCGATCTTCACCAAAAACAATAGGTCGCGAGTACTCTACAAATCAGAGCTGTATGCAAAAAATTATTTGATTCTGTTTGAATTTGCGGCAGTTATCGTTTGCCATAGAAAATACGCTTGATAAAAAACGTTGCAGGTAAACTACCCCTTCCCCTCAACCGATCTTCACCAAAAACAATAGGTCTTGAGTACTCTACAAATCAGGGCTGTATGCAGAAAATTATTTGATTCTGTTTGAATTTGCGGCTGTTATCGTTTGCCATAGAAAATACCCTTGTTAAAAAAACGTTGTAGGTAAACTACCCCTTTCCCTTAACCGATCTTCACCAAAAACAATAGGTCTTGAGAACTCTACAATTTAGGGCTGTATGCAAATAATCTTTTGATTCTGTTTGAATTTGCGGCTGTTATCGTTTGCCATAAGAAATACCCTTGTTAAAACATAAAACGTTACAAGTAAACTACCCCTTTCCCTTAACCGATCTTCACCAAAAACAAAAGGTCTTGAGAACTCTACAATTCAGCGCTGTATACGAAACATTATTTGATTCTGTTTGAATTTGCGGTTGTTATCGTTTGCCAAAAAAAAAAATTTCCCTTGATAAAAAAAAACCGTTGCAGGTAAACTACCCCTTTCCATCAACCGATCTTCACCAAAAACAATAGGTCGCGAGTCCTCTACAAATCAGGGCTGCATGCAAAAAATTATTTGATTCTGTTTGAATTTGCGGCAGTTATCGTTTGCCATAGAAAAAAAATCTACAGACACACACACAGACACACAGACACACACACACACACACACACACACACACACACACTTTTCGGAAAACGACTTTTTTTCATGTTTTGAGTGTAGTAGAATCAGAATCAGCAATAATCTCGAACACGATTTTTTTTGCCATCACCATACTTCCATTCCTTAAGGAAATATGGAAGTAAAAATATAAAATATCGGTATGGAGAACCATACATGACTTCCATATTCTAAGATTTATATTTAAAATCATTTTCAGCCAAACAGCCAGGCTGTGTCTTACCTGCCTTTTTATTGCTGTATTAAATGAAAAATATTATATTACATTAAAATGAAAAAATTATAATTTTATTGCCTGGCAACAAAATTATTTTATTTTTAACAATTACCATTGTTTCAAAAAGTTTAAATAAATTTTCAAGTACTTTACTCTTGTTAAAACGTAAAAGGTTGCAGGTAAACTACCCCTTCCCCTTAACCGATCTTCACCAAAATCGAAAGTCATTGAGACCTCTACAATTCAGGGACGTATGCAAAAAATTATTTGATTCTGTTTGAATTTGCGGCTGTTATCGTTTGCCATAGAAAATACGCTTGATAAAAAAACGTTGCAGGTAAACTACCCCTTACCCTTAACCGATCTTCACCAAAAACAATAGGTCTTGAGTACTCTACAAATCAGGGCTGTATGCAAAACATTATTTGATTCTGTTTGAATTTGCGGCTGTTATCGTTTGCCATAGAAAATAAAACGTAAAAGGTTGCAGGTAAACTACCCCTTCCCCTTAACCGATCTTCACCAAAAACAATAGGTCTTGAGTACTCTACAAATCAGGGCTGTATGCAAAACATTATTTGATTCTGTTTGAATTTGCGGCTGTTATCGTTTGCCATATAAAATACCCTTGTTAAAAAAACGTTGCAGGTAAACTACCCCTTTCCCTCAACCGATCTTCACCAAAAACAATAGATCTTGAGAAATCTACAATTCAGGGCTGTATGCGAAACATTATTTGATTCTGTTTGAATTTGCGGCTGTTATCGTTTGCCAAAAAAAAAAAAATTTCCCTTGATAAAAAAAACCGTTGCAGGTAAACTACCCCTTCCCCTCAACCGATCTTCACCAAAAACAATAGGTCGCGAGTACTCTACAAATCAGGGCTGTATGCAAAAAATTATTTGATTCTGTTTGAATTTGCGGCAGTTGTCGTTTGCCATAGAAAATACGCATGATAAAAAACGTTGCTGGTAAACTACCCCTTCCCCTCAACCGATCTTCACCAAAAACAATAGGTCTTGAGTACTCTACAAATCAGGGCTGTATGCAGAAAATTATTTGATTCTGTTTGAATTTGCGGCTGTTATCGTTTGCCATAGAAAATACCCTTGTTAAAAAAACGTTGTAGGTAAACTACCCCTTTCCCTTAACCGATCTTCACCAAAAACAAAAGGTATTGAGAACTCTACAATTTAGGGCTGTATGCAAATAATCTTTTCATTCTGTTTGAATTTGCGGCTGTTATCGTTTGCCATAGGAAATACCCTTGTTAAAACATAAAACGTTACAGGTAAACTACCCCTTTCCCTTAACCGATCTTCACCAAAAACAATAGGTCTTGAGAACTCTACAATTCAGGGCTGTATGCGAAACATTATTTGATTCTGTTTGAATTTGCGGCTGTTATCGTTTGCCAAACAAACAAAATTTCCCTTGCTAAAAAAAAACCGTTGCAGGTAAACTACCCCTTTCCCTCAACCGATCTTCACCAAAAACAATAGGTCGCGAGAACTCTGCAAAACCGGGCTGTATGCAAAAAATTATTTGATTCTGTTTGAATTTGCGGCAGTTATCGTTTGCCATAGAAAAAAAATCTACAGACAGACAGACAGACAGACACACAGACACACAGACAGACAGACAGACAGACACACAGACACTTTTCGGAAAACGACTTTTTTTCATGTTTTGAGTGTAGTAGAATCAGAATCTGCAATAATCTCGAACACGATTTTTTTTGCCATCACCATACTTCCATTCCTTAAGGAATATGGAAGTAAAATGAAAATAAAACAGCAAAAAGTGAGAATTTGACCGCTGTATTTATAAACTTTTTAATTGTATTTCATCATTTTACTTCCATATTCCTTAAGGAATGGAAGTATGGTGATGGCAAAAAAAATCGTGTTCGAGATTATTGCAGATTCTGATTCTACTACGCTCAAAACATGAAAAAAGTCGTTTTCCGAAAAGTGTCTGTGTGTGTGTGTCTGTAGATTTTTTTTCTATGGCAAACGATAACAGCCGCAAATTCAAACAGAATCAAATAATTTTTTGCATACAGCCCTGATTTGTAGAGTACTCACGACCTATTGCTTTTGGTGAAGATCGGTTGAGGGAAAGGGGTAGTTTACCTGCAACGGTTTTTTTATCAAGGGAAATTTTTTTTTTTTTGCAAACGATAACAGCCCCAAATTCAAACAGAATCAAAAGATTATTTGCATACAGCCCTAAATTGTAGAGTTCTCAAGACCTATTGTTTTTGGTGAAGATCGGTTGAGGGAAAGGGGTAGTTTACCTGCAACGTTTTTTTAACAAGGGTTTTTTCTATGGCAAACGATAACAGCCGCAAATTCAAACAGAATCAAATAATGTTTTGCATACAGCCCTGATTTGTAGAGTACTCAAGACCTGTTGTTTTTGGTGAAGATCGATTAAGGGGAAGGGGTAGTTTACCTGCAACGTTTTTTTATCAAGCGTATTTTCTATGGCAAACGATAACAGCCGCAAATTCAAACAGAATCAAATAATTTTTTGCATACGTCCCTGAATTGTAGAGGACTCAAGGAATTTTGATTTTGGTGAAGATCGGTTAAGGGGAAGGGGTAGTTTACCTGCAACCTTTTACGTTTTAACAAGAGTAAAGTACTTGAAAATTTATTTAAACTTTTTGAAACAATGGTAATTGTTAAAAATAAAATAATTTTGTTGCCAGGCAATAAAATTATAGTTTTTTCATTTATGTATTTTTTCTCAGTTATGTACTGTTTACGTTTCCATTTTATTATTATGACTACCGCAATGAAAAGGCAGGGAAAACACACACACACACACACACACACACACACACACACACACACAATTCGCGTTATTTCTGGCCTCATTCATGTTTATTTTCTTACATTTGCACGGTTTTTAAATGGAAAGTGCCGAACCCATACCAACATAACGCATGCAAGCCGAAAAAGTGTCCAGCGTGGATAGCGAATTGCTTCCTGTGTATCGCTGGGCAGTGTAACTGCACGTGTTTACAGAGGAACGATTCATAGACAGACTTTTCGTCTTTAGGGAATGAACCCTCTGCAAGATGCTGAGGGTCCATGAGTGACTTCGGAGCGCTCCTTCTTTTCCGCGTGTTTGTTCTGTGAAACGTACACTGTAGATTCACAGCTTTATTCAAATCAACGCTCAATAGGAAATGTTGAAAATTTTTGTCCACGGTGTACCCTCATACACACTAAACCTGCTCTGATGTTTTAATTACGGGCATCATAATATTAAAACTTTGGAAACTTGAGCACTACTTAATGGAGATCAATCATTAACTTATACAAGCCATTAATTTTATGCATATTTTTTATATATATGTGTACAACGTTATCGGCAACAAAGAAGTAGTTTTTGTTAAAATTCCTTCCCGGGATATTTGGCCGTAGTCCAAGGTTTTCTACAAAGCCAGACGTTTCGGCAATGCCATCGACTTCCATCATCAGTGAAAATCGAGTGCGATAACGTGAGGTGGTATATGTTAGTGACCACAGTACTGTGGTTAAGGCTGAAGCAGTAAGTAGAAAGAAGTAGTTTCTATGGTAATATTTCATTTCGAAAATGATTTTAAATATAAATCTTAGAATATGGAAGTCATGTATGGTTCTCCATACCGATATTTACAAACGTATTAGCAATTATTTCAGTGATCCTTGTCATTTTTGTAATATCAGTACTAATGTACAAAACGTGCACGCACTACATTTGCATACATTATCATGTTAATTACGCTTCACTGCGTTCAATAACACCCTTATTGGAATTTAATCTACAACAAGCAATTAGTGTGCAACGCATTTAGTTAAGCCATTCTGCTATCGTCTAAATATTTCCAGTATTAATGTAAACCTCACTAACCATAACTATGATTCCAAGCAACTTGTCGTCTGTTGTAAACAGAATACATTCCATGTTCTTACACGAACTATGAACTAACTTCAGCCATCCGTCGAAGTTAGTTTCCCCCCATTCGACTGAGGCAGTCGATTGTGAACGTTGCACCCACGAGTACAGTATTTTATCGCCTACTTGTGGTAGGGCTTTCCTTCGAAAATCTATTGGAATCCTCGCATCTGGGCAGTCATAAGTGTCAAAACGTTTCTCTTTTTCAACTGCTGCGAATGTCACCACAGAAGAGTACTAATTATAAAGTATACCACTATAAAGCTTGTTAAAAGTTTAACTAACCAAAGAGTGAGCCACCAAAACTTGTTCTCAGATAAAAGTATTATACCGAAGTAAACTTTTCCTCCTGTTTTGTAAATGAGTCTGCAGACAATCTGTAGTAAGGAAAACATACAGTCTGTGAAAGATAAATTATAAATAGTTAATAACTGTAAGGAATAAAAACATATGAAGCAAGTTACAGAATGTAAAAAATTTGTACCTTACGGTGGAAACGATCCTGCATTTGAATCCTAAGCAGATAAAATATATACACATACCAACTTTGATAAAAAAGTGTCCGCAATTTTAGAATTGCACTACAAGTCTCCGACAGAAAAATTGTTTTTATATGTGATGTTGGTCCACTTCTTAGTCACAATTTTGTAAAATTTTAGCACTACCGGGTGCATAATTTAGGTCTGTCAACTAATTCAGTCGCTTGTGTTTTCGTGTATTACGCGATTTTTTTTTACATTGTACAATGCGAGATGGAAGACCACTGATTAAGTTATGTGCAAAGAGTGAGACAACTGCTCTGTAGTGGTGAAATTGCGGCAGGAAGCTTCTGGCCAGTCTGTATGAGTGGCCTAGCAGTTTAGAAATGGTAAAAAACTGTCGTGATGAGTGGAAGATCGTGATAGTAAAACTCGTGATAGTTGAAATCGTGGTTTCTGTTCCATGAATTTTCATCACTATTGCAGCAGCAAATGAACAGTACTATTCGGGCATTTTACGCCACTTGTGTGGCATTCATCATCATCAAAGAATAAACCAAGGATTGTTTGTTCAGGTCTCAAACAGTCAAAGAGTCTAGAGCTGGTCACTCCAATGCTTCCTCGGACGTCCCACACCTCTCCGTTCCCTCGGCTTATAGTTCCATAGTTGTTTGGGGATGCGGCAGTGATCCATTCAGCAAAGATGTTGCCACCAATTCAGCCGATACGTATACTCATAATATTCAGTTCCTGCCGTATATCTGTGCTTCTTATATGATCATGGAGAGTATACTCTGCCACGTGCCTGAGAAAGCTCATTTCAGCCGCGTATGTCTGTGTGAAACTATTCGTAGAAAACGCCCAGATAAAACGGAAGGACTTGTTTAATAATTCTAGGCAAAACAACCATCGTAATGACACCGCAACCGCCGTATCGCCAGATATGTTTCCTATTCTCAGTAATGAAAAGTACCATGAAACAACAACGTTTCATGACTGTTGAAGATATTACGAAGTACCTGTGACGTACATTTGAGAAATGTTTTGAAGTCTGAAAAAAACTTTGGCTTAATTGTATTATATACGTCTACTGAGAATACTTTAAAGGGGCCAGTATAAAAGTAGACGAATTAAGGTATAATTTTTCCAATTAAAAAAAATTAAACGAACCTTTGAATCATACCTCCTATACATAGTTACAAGTTAAGAGTTCTCCACTACAGAGAACTGGTTTCCAATACATAACCTTAAAGTAGCGACTCTTGCTTCGAACACAACACAACGTACTTTACAAATATATTTTCCTATAAAACTACTATTTGCGATGGCATATTGCATTGAAAGTTATGACAAAAATACTGAAATTCAGGTATAAATACAAAAATCAAAAATTGCAAAAAATACAAACTCAAATTACAAAAATACAGACTCTCTATGTCTATCAAATAACCGAACAACAAAATATCGGTATGGAGAACCATACATGACTTCCATGTTCTAAGATTTATATTTAAAATCATATTCGAAATGAAATATTTCCATAGAAACTACTTCTCCCTATTGCTTCAGCCTTAACCACAGTACTGTGGTCACTAACGTATACCACCTCACGTTAGCGAACTCGATTTCACTGATGATGGCAGTCGATGGGACTGCCGAAACGTCTGGTTTTGCAGAAAACATTGGACTACGGCTAAACAGCCCGGGAAGGAATTTTAACAAAAAACTACTTCTTTGTTGCCGATAACGTAGTACACATAAAAAATTCTCCCCTCCCTCTTCAACTACAATTTTCATTAATAGAAAATTACCCCCACCCCGTTCAACTAGCCTCTTCATTTATAGATATTTCATCTACGTTTCTACAATGGATTATTATGAGCTTCTTATCAGGATACTTTGTTTATCAAAATTAAGTACTTTACTCTTGTTAAAACATACAGCGTTGCAGGTAAACTACCCCTTTCTCTTAACCGATCTTCACCAAAATCAACAGCCCTTCAGTCCCCTACAATTCAGGGATGCATGCAAAAATATATTTGATTCTGTTTGAATGTGCGTCAGTTATCGTTCATCATGAAAACATTTCTCTTGTTACAACATAAAATGTTGTAGGTAAACTACCCCTTTCCATTAACCGATCGTAACCAAAATCAACAGGCCTTGAGTTCTCTACAATTCAGGCATCCATGCAAAACATTATTTTATTCTGTTTGAATGTGCGGCAGTTATCGTTCGTCATAGAAACAATTACTCTTGTTAAAACATCAAAAGTTGCAGGTAAACTACCCCTTTCCCTCAACCGATCTTCACCAAAATCAACAGGCCTTCACTTCTTTACAATTCAGGATTGTATGCAAAACATTATTTGTTTCTCTTTGAATTTACGGCAGTTATCGTTCGTCACAAAAAAATTACCCTTCTTAAAACATAAAATGTTGCTGGTAAACTACCCCTTTCTCTTGACCCATCTTCACCAACACCAACAGGTCTTGAGAACTATACTATTCCGGACTGTATGGAAAACATTATTTGATACTGTTTGAATTTGCGGCTGTTACCGTTTGCCATAGAAAAAATTTACCCCTGATAAAACAACGTTTCAGGTAAACTATCCCTTTCCCTTAACCGATCTTCACCAAAAACCAATGTCTGTATAATTCAAAAAGGTATGCAAAAGAGTAGTTGATTCTGTTTTAATGTACGGCAGTTATCGTTTGTCAAAAAAAAAATTACCCTTGTTAAAACATAAAATGTTGCTGGTAAACTACTCTATTCCCTTAACCGATCTTCACCAAAATCAACAGCCCTTCAGTCCCCTACAATTCAGGGATGCATGCAAAAATATATTTGATTCTGTTTGAATGTGCGTCAGTTATCGTTCATCATGAAAACATTTCTCTTGTTACAACATAAAATGTTGTAGGTAAACTACCCCTTTCCATTAACCGATCGTAACCAAAATCAACAGGCCTTGAGTTCTCTACAATTCAGGCATCCATGCAAAACATTATTTTATTCTGTTTGAATGTGCGGCAGTTATCGTTCGTCATAGAAACAATTACTCTTGTTAAAACATCAAAAGTTGCAGGTAAACTACCCCTTTCCCTCAACCGATCTTCACCAAAATCAACAGGCCTTCACTTCTTTACAATTCAGGATTGTATGCAAAACATTATTTGTTTCTCTTTGAATTTACGGCAGTTATCGTTCGTCACAAAAAAATTACCCTTCTTAAAACATAAAATGTTGCTGGTAAACTACCCCTTTCTCTTGACCCATCTTTACCAACACCAACAGGTCTTGAGAACTATACTATTCCGGACTGTATGGAAAACATTATTTGATACTGTTTGAATTTGCGGCTGTTACCGTTTGCCATAGAAAAAATTTACCCCTGATAAAACAACGTTTCAGGTAAACTATCCCTTTCCCTTAACCGATCTTCACCAAAAACCAATGTCTGTATAATTCAAAAAGGTATGCAAAAGAGTAGTTGATTCTGTTTTAATGTACGGCAGTTATCGTTTGTCAAAAAAAAAATTACCCTTGTTAAAACATAAAATGTTGCTGGTAAACTACTCTATTCCCTTAACCGATCTTCACCAAAACCAACAGATCTTGAGAAATCTACAATTCAGGGCAGCATGCAAAACATTATTTGATTCTGTTTGAATTTGCGGCTGTTATCGTTTACTATAAAAAAATTACCCTTGATAAAAAACCTTGCAGGTAAACTACCACTTTGCCTTAACCGATCTTCACTAAAAACAATAGGTCTTGAGTACTCAACAAATCAGGGCTGTATGCAAAACAGTATTTGATTCTGTTTGAATTTGCTGCTCTTATCGCTTGCCATAGGAAATACCCTTTTAAAACATAAAAAGTTGCAGGTAAACTACCCCTTTCGCTTAACCGATCTTCACCAAAAACAATAGGTCCTGAGAACTCTACAATTCAGGGCTGTATGCAAAAAATTATTTGATTCTGTTTAAATTTGCGGCTTTTATCGTTTGCCATAGAAAATACCCTTGTTAAAACAAAACGTTGCAGGTAAACTACCCCTTTCCCTTAACCGATCTTCACCAAAAACAATAGGTCTTGAGAACTCTATAATTCAGGGCTGTATGCAAAAAATTATTTGATTCTGTTTAAATTTGCGGCTTTTATCGTTTGCCATAGAAAATACCCTTGTTAAAACAAAACGTTGCAGGTAAACTACCCCTTTCCCTCAACCGATCTTCACCAAATACAATAGGTGGTGAGTACTCTACAAATCAGAGCTGTGTGAAAAAAAGTATTTGATTCTGTTTGAATTTGCGGCTGTTATCGTTTGCCATAGAAAAAAAATCTACAGCAGACACACAGACACTTTTCGAAAAATGACTTTTTTTCATGTTTTGAGTGTAGTACAATCAGAATCTGCAATAATCTCGAACACGATTTTTTTTGCCGTCACCATACTTCCATTTCCTTAAGGAACATGGAAGTAATAATAAAGTATGTGCGCTGAATTTATTCAATTATGAATACGAAAACAGGGCATCGGGATATTCTCTTAATGCCATCATTATAATATGAGGAAATTAAAGTCATCAGTGCAAAAAATAATCACTTTACACTGAGATTAAATACAGTCAGTTACATAACGACCTTTGCATAAGGTCTTGGCACTGTTTAAAAAATTTTTGCATTACCTTTACCTTTTATCATTCATAATTTTATTCTCTTTATAATGTTATTCCTGTCTTAATAAACGGACCACGCCAAGGAATATCACAATTCAAGTACTCTGATTTGTTGTACGACTTCTACTAAGAAGAAACGTTAACATGGCAGAGCAGACAGACACGGTGAAATATTGTAAACAAATTTATTAATGTTTACAATGGACTCTGAGCGCTAAGGTAGAGAAGCGCGACAAACCGTTTACAGGTGTTAATAAATTCAAATTGAATATTTAAGTGAACATAATTATAATTAAATAATTTAACGTACAACGATTGTTCCTAACGCGGTCAGTCGGGTACATGTAATAACACTCAGTTAAATTAAGAGCGACGGTGAGAGTATCGGAGAAAGGGGTTGGTGGTAGTAGAGTAGGAGGAGGAGGAGGAGGAGGCGGCGGTGGTAGCAGCGAAGGGTGGTAAGCGAAAGCAGATAATTAAGGTAAGAATGGAATGGCAAATACCTTGTTGTCATAGCGACCCAGTCAATAGCTGTATTTCGCACACTATTCCACCACATCTCTGACGTCACCTCACAACAAAATATGATTTCACTTAATTTTTCCTTTCTTTAACAAGAGAATTCACGTTAAAGATATTTATACTAACTAATGGCCATTACAAAATCTGTTTATACAGATACGGTATCGTAGTCAATTAATTCTAGTACACGCTTTCTCTGTATCGAAAGGGAGAAACTTCTCATACGCTTGTTATCTGTCAAAATCGACATCGGTTAGAAAGTCTAATATCGTTATTGAAGTTTGTGAAGATAATAAGGCTTTAATAATAGATAAAATTATTTCATAATGGATTTAAAAAACTGCATTATACCCCCAATTTCAGACTAAAAGAGATATTATTACATAGACTTACGTAACGAGCCATCGTGATCGCCGAAATCAAAGTAATTAAAAAACATAACACTATTTGTGTAAAGAAGGTTACATACGTATGACAAAGTTCTATTAATACACGTTTACGCAAATAATAATTTGCACTAATTGCACTAATTTTAAGGAATTATAACAAATTATAACATTAGTATTATTCAAATAAAACATACCAGATATTCAGGTTCGCAAAATACAGAAACAGGAGCGAAAGCTTACGTGTAACTCACACACCAGTATTTGCTCACACATGACAAGTATGGTGACATAACAACATTCGGCTACGATCTTAGAAAATTTAGCTCGTGAGACTGATTGCTGGATACGTTTATACTCTTATATAAAAGCAGTCTATGTTTATAAATAATATAACACACACACAGAGTTAAGGCGACGCAGAAGAGAACGTCGAGTGTAATTATTTTACTACTTACTAATAACGTCGAATGTAATTTTGATGAAGTAATGCCTGGCGATGACGAATTAAATAATAATCTGTTGCGTTATGAGCTATAAATAACACACTGTCGCCTTCACTTATAGAATAAATTTTGGCGGCGTCGAGATTACTTTTACCTTACAATATTAATAGATCAGTGTCAGTGTCTTCAGTCGTGCTGCCTGCTTGATCGGCAAACGGCAAGAGTTTATGGCTACACGGACTGTGGGGCTTGTAGAATTCTGAATTTCATAATTTATTTTTAACTGGGATTTAGTAAATTTAATTTATTTACACATTATTATTGTTTATTGTGAACAGTATTCATATAGCCTATAGACCTAATTTTATTGTCTACTGAAGCCATTAAAAGTTCTCCTTGTTAACAGCTTTGCTCAGTTGTTTGCGAATAATAACGCTGTTCTCATGTTGTTTTCTATGGCAAAGTTGTAAGGAACAGAAGTGTAATCGAACGCTTACTATAGTCTAAGTGTCGCTACAGTTCTCACAAGTAATTTTAAAACAACTAATGAAGAATTATTACAAATTTATAAGACAATAACGAACCATGTAACACTTCAATTTGGTTTCCCACAGGTATCATACTTGGATATACTCTAGGCTTTTAGGCTCTAGGAAAATAATTATTTAAAACGCGATTACAATGCGTAACAGGTAAAAATTTACGAAAAAAAAAGTCATGTTGAAGCAGAACTATCATTAGTTCTGAATGCATGAAGATCAACATTCACACGCTCATTTGTATGTGACTGAACGTGTATGTATATTTGAGAATAATTTGAGAGTTTTGAGAAAAATTGAGACAGACAATAGGCGCATAACTATTTAAAATCGTTTGATCTGGTTCTGAGAAAATAACATTTCTTAACGTTCCGTAGTAGGCTACTTTATCCTTGTTGAAGATACTACGAGTGCACTAACTGTTTTATATATAATATAATGGTGCCCTGCTCTTGTGAATCTGTGGGCAGGCCCGGATTTAGGTGACCTGCCGCCCCTAGGCACTATTGTTAGCCCCCCCACCCAACAAGTAACTTCTATGTATTCAATTTTCCTTGACTGCTGAAAAAAAGTTGCTGAAAATAGTCATTTCAACTACCTCTATTGCAAATATCTCATTTGATCTTAAATCTAAAAGGGAAATGTGATGCAACTGTGAAAAATATTACATTTTTTTAACTTTTATTAATGTTTATTTACGTGTACACTTTACTAACACATAGATTAGTTTTATAACAAGTAATATACGTAGGCCTACTTTCTTTTAAAGGTTTATTTATAGACCTACATGGTTTGGTTTTATCATCAAACATAGTAAAATCAATGAAAGTAATGTAAATAGAACAAATAATTTAAGAGTGATTGATTTAATTTAATTTAAGAACTTGATACATTTAATTTAGTTAATATAAAACTAAATTAAATGTATCAAGTTCTTCTCTTCATTTAAACAATATTCTCTATTATGCTTTGAATATATGATCATGCGCAGTAGGGATTGACTTCTAGATCGAGGCGCCCCAAACAATATCGAAACATACTATTTTAGTCGGCAAAAAAGCGGACAAGAATTTCAACGGACTGTCCAGACCTGTATATACGACCGTGCTCCGCTCCGACCACCGCTATTGATAGGCCCAGTGTCAATACCATGTTATTCAATGATATAAAAAGGTTATTTCAAAACCATTTTCTTCAATTTGGCCATAATGCAAGTGCCCAATACAAATATTGTAATTAAAAAACCGACAACTTGAAATTTAAAAAAATAGTTTTTCACCTCGTGCCGCCCCCCTTAGCCTGCCGCCCCTAGGCACGTGCCTAGTGTGCCTAGTGGGAAATCGGGGCCTGTCTGTGGGCCTACGTCTTTGGTTTGTACGCTTTCCGGTGTTAATGATCCATTGAAACCTAGATTGTAAGCAGCTAAACGTAAGTTATGCCTTCTAGTGAGCACGTAAAATTTACGTAAAATGTGTGTATAGATTAAATGATGAAGAGTTCTTCAAGAAGAATTAACTGAAAACCTCTGAAAAAGTAGATGTTAATAAATCTCTGAATAATTTAATTGGTGAGTTGTGACTGAAGATTAGAGGAATATACTGTATAACTTTCACGAGTAATTAATAAATTTATTTAATACAGCCGACAAGAGGCGTTTATAGGGAATTAAAAGTACACACCGAAAACGTATTACTGTGCGCGCCTACTTCCACCATAAAATACATGCTAACAAGGAACCATTTACAGCTGTCACAACAGTAGAATAGAGCTAAACAATACAACTGGTATTGTTTTAGCTGATGACAAAACAGTCGTGCATTTAAGTACGTGCATTTAAGTGTCTGAGAACGAAGAGATAAAGAAAATGTTAGCATGACGGTTTGTTTCCCGTTGATTTATATACACAGTAGGCTATACAGAAATACAGGTGAGTATACTAGAAAGAAGACTTACTTTGCTTTCTGGCAGAATGGTCGGTGAAACACTCAACTGCGCGGGACGTGGATTGTACAGTTCCTATTGTTTCCGACTGTTAAGCATCAAATATGTGGTATTACATAAACATTGCGATTTGTGGATATTTACACTAGTAAACTGCCCTGCAAGTTTAATCACACTCACAAACCGAAGTGGATAATAATAAGGATTTAACGTAAGTCGACGGCCTGTCATCAGCCAACATGCAAGAGAAATACACTTCAAACAAGTTTTCGTAGACATTTTGGAATCTATACAGTTTCGAACGTTTAAATTATAACGGATAGAAATAACGGAAATAATTTAATGGAAAATAGAACGGAAAATATTACGGAAAATTAGAAATAACGGAAAATATAACGTAACCATTTATAAGTTACGAAAAAACGGGCACGACTACTCAGACATTTTTCTTCATGTGTCTTCGGAAGATAAGTATGATACTGCCACATCGTTCTACATGTACGGAGGAGTCCTTCCTACGGGTCTTCTAAATTTGATTATTCCGACGCTTCTGTTAGATCGCCAACAATATTCGATATGAGGGTCATTTTCAGAAAATCATAAATTTGCATTCATCTGCTTTATGAGAGTAAGATATAATGGATTTTATAAACAGATATCACACTTAAATGTGAGTTAAAATTAAATATGAAGTAGGACTATCTGGGATACCGAAAACTGGTGCGTGATAATTTGTTCTACGGGAATGTTTAAAAAGCCATTCACAGTAAAAAAAAGGACAAATATATTGGACCGAAGACATAAAAATTAGTATACTTTTCAGTGGAGACAGTTGGCGGCAACTGTGAGCAGTGGCAGTGTACGTACACTTCTTTGAGTCTGTCTGCCAACGGCTTCATACATATTAAACACACGGACACACCACACGCCCTACTAATCAACGCCGTTACAAACACCAAATCTGACTTTCAGATTTCACATCACACAGAATATCATATTTCATTTTTTGGAGGCTGTCTGAGCCCAGTGCTTAAGAAAACGTCAACCAGACTACACTGACTACAGTTACTTCAAATTGTAGTTATTTAAACAGTCTTCGTCAATACTAATAACTGCAGGGCCACTGTTATATAATTGCAGTATAAATATTTACATAGACTATCGATCGCGTCGTCATTACTGCTGCCTTCGAGTCTGGCACCTTATACAACGCTGTAGGTAGGCTACTTCCCGCAGTCTAATGTCTGTCCGCTTATTGCTATTAAGGATTTATATAATTTGAAACTCACGACATTTTGGTTTCTTTGATATTCGTATGTAATGCTGCAGATCACACGGCCTAAATCAGGTCAACACAGCATTCTTACACAAAGATTTCCTTGTTACTATCTTATATCTTATCTTATTATAAATTACCAATTTGCAAAAAATTAAATAAGTTATACACAAGTATTTTATTGATTAAGAATTAATTTTAATCCTTTTAAAGTAATTTGGAAATAACTAGAAAAACGAAAATAGTATATTCCATTACAAAGCGACGTTTATGAAACTCACTTATCACGTAGCCTTGGTTAAATGTGTGTGTTTCATTAATTTTTATTTGTTTAACCATAACTACGTGTAATTACGGTTATATTATAACCGTAATATTACGTTTATAATGCACTATTACTGTTATATTGTAACGGCAAGCACTGTATCTTTATTTTTATGGCCCCTAACAATATCCACAAGTATTAATCGACAAGTAAACTGTTCGGCGCTATGAAATAATATTGAATGTTAAACTTATAATGTTGCGGATATCAGTATTTTCAAATTTGTTATAAGATCCCATATGTTATATCCCACATCTCGTTATAATCCCACATTATACAAAATCTTGTTTAAAGCAGGATTAGACAATTTTGTTTCTAATCTTAATAAACGTATCGTTTACTAAACATTATGCCATTGTCCACAAGTCATTTCTAGTGCGGACAGTGTGAATATCTTCGCTTCTATAGTAGATTTCAAATGTAACGTCCTCAGGGTTGGCTAAGAAGGCGATATTTCGCACAGTTGAAGGATGTTACTTTGTAATTCGTGCTAAAAACGTAGTATCGCGAGTTAGCAAGTAATGTGAATAATTCCAATAATACGAGTGTTGTTAAATGATGGTCAGTGATTAAATGACAGTAGCTGCGATTAGTTGAATTCAGTGATTAGTTCATGAACAATGAGATTATGCACGGTAAATAGTTCATATTGGACCATTTCTGAAAAGTCGAATTGTCTGTAAGTTGGTCTCAAGTGACTAAAAAACGCGTGTTGTGTCACTTTTCCTGGTCTAAGTTTAGTTATCCAATTTCAAAGATTGCAATCCACGCAACAATATCGTTGTTATAATTGAAAACCTCAATTCGGCCGGGGACACATACACCTTTTGTTAATGCGACGGTTTAACCACAGTACACGTAAATAGAGGTTAGTATACTAGAAAGACGACTTGCTTTGCTTTCTGACAGAATGGTCGGTGAACAGACTGAACATGTAAAACTACCGGCAGGACAACCCACTGAGACGTTTCAGTTTAATTTTCCAGATTCAGTTAAATAATTCATTCAGTTTACTAAACATTTATGCAGCCACTGGTATTCTATTAAACTAAGTTTATGCACTTTGAATCTTGCAACTTTGTTAACAGAAATAGATAACCTATATCGCGGCGTGTTTGTGCATAATAACAGCGTCTTGGTTACATTTTAAACCAACCACGTTTAATGCTTCCTCACGAATTATAAATAGCATTATTACTGAATCTGTAGTATTAACGTTTTGCGACAACACGTTACGTATTACACGTCGGGGTACGTATTACACGTCGGTGCTAGATAACACTGTAAACCGCTTTGCAGAACAATACAAAACTGTAGGTATACCCTGTTAGTACAAGATTACTTAATGTTATCGTTCGTAGTACTGTATACACATGTACACACACGCTACGCCACATACAGACGTTACTCAAATTCCCACAGACGCACACCTTCACACATGAATATATAAATAGTTCACGTCTGAGTATTATTGTACTGAGATATTTAATATTTGATAGAAATAAACATCCGTACCATGGTTATTGAGAAGTCGCAGGAAGACTGCTTGTCCTTTTTATGAACAGCAAAAAATTCGGTGTGGCATTTCACGGCCCCTAGGGGACCCGTCGTAACCCCTCCCACAGGCTACACACATGGGATCCGACCAACCAACCCCTTATTTTACAACTCTGTTTCCCTGTTTTTTTTTTGTTTTTTTTTTTTTTTTGCCCAAGGGTCGTTATGAACACTACCCGTCTGCTGATAATTCTACACAAAGGGGTTACTGTGAACATATGAATAATCACCTTATTTTACATAAATGTGATACAAAGTAACCCACTCTGTCTTCGTAGAGGATTTTTGTTACACCGAATTCCGACGCACACACCAGATATACGACAAATAATAAACTGATTGATACGATATTTGAAACAATGAACGTGAAAATCTCTTTTCGCCTACACAGTACAGTAAAACCGTTGTCTACGTAACGTTTCACCTACTTCGAGCACGTACATAGATAAGTACGTCAAGGAAGCGTAAGGATTGTACGCTACTTACCAAAATAAAAAAACTGTATTTTAAAAACACTTTACTGTACACAGAAGAGTCGATTAAGATTCGGTTATCTCGACAAGTTTCACATTCATTCATATAGAACAGGTAAAAACAAAAACACACAACGAAAACTGAACATCGGTTTAGCGGTCCGTTATCAAGGCTGCAATATGTAAATGTATTATATTCTGGAAACATAAACTGACAATCCATATAACGAAAACGCGCACGGAAATTCACTTTCCGCCGTTGAAAAGTATGAATGCTATTGTGCAGATTTTAATGTAAGGAAACGTTTGGTGGAATGCGTTAACATTTATGGTCAGTTAAAGTAACGGTCGACTGACCTGCGTGGTTGGCTCGCAGACGGACACGATTAAACTGTTGTAAAGCGAGCCCGTGTTTATTGCGCGGTCAGCATAAGAGTTAAGATTACACAGAGACAGTAAGATAGGCTCTAAGTCGTTCCCACCCCAACATTCACCCCCTAACTGTATTCCGGGCAAAATGAACATTCCTTACCTCTCCCGTGTTTAGTGTAATGTATCCATTCTCCCTCCTTGTACCGCTAATGAAACACACTTTATTACTTATTCATTCACATAACGTCTTCAAAATAAAATCTACTGGTTTATCCGTAAACTTGATATGCCATAGCTCGTTCGCCGACGAGTCGGGTTAAAAACATCATTCGTTTGTCTACGTTCACGGTATACAGTTGAAATGGTCATGACGGCATCAGTAAACTACTGTGACGCGAGATGCAATAATTCTTAGTTACCCACAATGTTTGTACGGCGACACTCCATACACTGTTCGCAGTTTTCATTATATCCGTTTTTCCACCTCTCTAACTACTCCAAACTTTGTCACATACAAATACACCTACCCGAACCCTGCATTGCCAAATTCGTATAAGCACTGACATACTTAACTTAAAGTGAAATAATTGTCACGATTAAATAATTTTGTTTAAACACAGACACAGATATTTGAATTAAGTGCAAGTTGGACTAACGTGATTAAAACACTTTTTTTAATTGTATATGTTACACATGAATAGTATAATATAATTAACTTCATTTATAGGCCTACAATTATTAATAATAATGAAAATTAACAATTACAAACGGACATGACAGCCTGGCTTCATACGTTTAGTATACGTACTATAATACTTTGTATAATTCAATAATTATCTATTATATAATTTGAATAATAATAAAGCTGTACTGATCAATAACGCTATTTCAACACGATTTCCAGTCAGATTAAGAATCATGGAAATCAGGAAGAATTGACTATCTTCAATAGGCCTAATCACGAAGAGCCCTATACGAACGTCTCACGTGAGCCCATGTACTAACGCAATAATTCTTAACATCCTATCAAATTATACTTTCTTAAATTTCGCTGAGACCAACAATGTAAATATTTATGTACACGTTCCACATAATGCAGAATCCTTATTATTCCACCGACTGCAGGTGCCCGATTCATTCGCTGATTGTTCTCGTCCGCACTGCATACAACTTCCACTGTCAGCTGGAAAGAAAACTTTTTACATTTTGCTTTCATATGCAGTAATTAATTTCACATTAATTAATATGTCCATCAACTGATTATTAAGCGAAAGAGCTCTAATTATTTTTTTTAGATAATTTACCACGTACGAATATTTTCCACAAGCTAACCTACGTAGGCTATAATATATATACTCTGCTTGGGTATTTAGGCCTACCCATGGATGGAATACTGTACTATGTTATTCATGGGAACTTAACATGCATCCATAATCCTAGCGTCCACAAACAGTGCCAATACGAATATACATCAGGACAGGACAAATCTATAAGTAATGGCCGTCTCCTGCCGTTACTGCAGCACTAATAGGTACAGAAAAGTAACTGAATGTGCCTTCAAAAACTATGACAAGTGCAGTATGCTAGGACTTTTAATTATCGATATCGTTACGTTATCTTTTTCTTATGTATGTTACTTCGTAACTGCTAATGCACAGAGACATGATATATACAACGGTCAATCAACGTTAATGCGAACTGAAATGAAACTATTCAATAGACCTTAACATGCAGAAATTTATATTCAGTTTTATTTACCTTCCAAAGACTTTTCGAGGACTTTTGGGACTTCTCACACATGCTTTGGTGGCCTTTGAAGATAAAACAAATCTTTTCACAGTACTTGTGAACACGACTTTTACAGAGATACTAACGCAAATGTAGAATAGAAACATATTTCAAGCGCTACATTTATAACGTTTATACAGCACATAGCGTTTGAAGTTTAAATTTTTCTACGTGTAACAAAGACTCTTAACACGTATTGGTTAATCGCTGTCAACAATGACGTTTGTATTCACCCATGTCGCAGTTAACAACAAAGGAAAATGCATAGGCCATATGCTTTGAAATTTGCATTTATTTCATCTGTTGCGAATGTTATTAAACCTAAATCTATCAAACCAATAATAGAGACACGTGATAATGCGGCCCACTACGTTTGTCACTGTTGAGGTATCGCAGTTTCTACTTGTTACGCGTACAAGGGAGCAGTAAAACGTTTACAATTTGAGGTTGTGATTCAGGTTGTGTCTAGATAATAAAGTTTGTAACCCCTTCTTGCAAGGGAGATCCCCGCTTAAAGATGGAAACCACTAGTTCCGGACAGACTAACACAGCACGCGATAACATATATCAGAGGGATAATCTGCACTAGCCTCTCCCCTGTCCATTTACGTCCGCGATTCTACGCACATTTTTACTTTTATTAGCAGTCGGTAGGCCTACAATCAGTTGCTTCCCTTTCAACATAACCTTAAAGATCGCAGAATTATTTTAATAATTCCATAATCGTTCCATAAAACTGATTCTGTAAATGCAGTACGTAGAAAAACGTAGTGAATTATCGATCGACGATCACTACGTTGATACTGACGATAATCCTGATTAAGACAAATAATATAAACAACAGAAGTACCGAGCTATTTTTTTCCTTTATTATTTTTAACTTAATACACACGTACGTCGTAAGTGCGATAATAAGGCCAGCGACACCTGATATTGACGTTACTGCGTTATCGCCTTAAACGCGATTAACCATGAGCACGTTCGAATGTGAATACTCGAGGATTCTAAACATAACATCGATTCTTTTTCACCCTCGGTCTGAAAGCAGTACTTAAAAGTTGTTTACCATAGTCAAGAAACAATACGTGTTAGTGATGTATGAAACTTATAAATAAACTTTTTCTTTGTAAGTAACTCTCTTGATGTGTCTTGCAGGATTTATGTGTGTGTGTGTCACACACACATACATACATATAAATTGTGCTGCTACTCATTATTTTCTTTTAGAAATAGACAATATAATATGGTCAGTACAAATAGGTTTTTTTTTATAGTATTAATAAAACATACTCTTAATCTCACGGTAGATAAGCATATTCTTAATCAGCACATACAAATAAAATGAAAATAATTTTAATAATACAAAATAATCTAACAAACGCTGTTCTCCTTACTAAGCAAAGGACTCCCCTCTCTGGTTCTGCCTAATACTTTTGGGAAATTCAACAGGTATACTAGTTTGTGGGGCTTTTCTACTTTCTGATTTAGTCAAGCTTACTATTTGTCTTGTTACTTTAAACGTTTTGTACAAAAATTTAAATATTACTATTTCCTCAGACTAAACACTACGTTAATTAATATGTTATTAACTATGTTAATACAACACTTTTATATAGCACAACAGTATATTACCACTGAATAGTTTATTATGATTTCACGTGAGTACTTGTCGAAAATGTGTAAAGTGCAGTTTTGAGGTTACCAAATTTTATAATTGAAGAATAATTCAGTGTGTGTTTAGTGTTTTAATAAGGTTTCGTTACCTGAGGTTTATCATCAATGCTATATTTGGATGATTCTGGTTTACTACTTTTTTCTTAAACAGCTTAAACTGCTTGGTACGTTTTTACTAATAATTCCTCTATTCGTATACTCTTCTTCCTATACTGAGTTATTCCTGCTATAAACTTCTTTATTCACTATTTTTTCTCAATCTTTATGCTGTTATACTCATATTCAGTTGTAAAATTACTATTTCCATCTATGGGATGCTTTCTGATTGATGTTACAGGAAGGAATAAATAATTAATTGTTGCTTTGTTAAATCTCAGACTCTTCTTCTCCCTGGTATGGTTTTACATTTTAATTTTTTTAATTTCTTACATTACATTGACAACTAATTTAAACACACTTCTTTCTCAGTAATTTACAATATTTTGTCGTTTTACAATTATTAATGGCTTATAGAATTTATTATAATATCTAGTTTACATAAAGCCTAAGACAACTTGATTATTCTGTTCTTTTTTCAATTCTGTTTTACCCATTACTTTCACATTTAATAAATCATAATTTTCAGAATTTTTAATTTTTGAACATACAGTGTGAAAGGATCAATCTACGGGTTTTTAAATAGATATTTACTCTTAAACATTAGGTCTACTAATACTATTACTTTAAATAATTTTTGAAATTTCTAATTATAAATCTAAATTTAAATGTTAAAATTTAAACTATAGTTTATTTAAAAGTACAAAAACTACTCTAGTTTTATAATTTGTATATTTACGGTGTTCTTTGAACGTGAGAGAGAGAGAGAGAGAGAGAGAGAGAGAGAGAGAGAGAGAGAGAGAGAGAGAGAGAGAGAGAGAGAGAGAGAGAGAGAGAGAGAGAGAGAGAGGGGGGGGGGGGGGGAGAAAGAGAGACAGACAGAGACAGGACAGACAGACAGACAGACGGACAGAGGGTATAGGAAAATTACGATACGGGTAAGACGGTAACAAAATAATGACTTTTGAACAAAAGAAATATTGATTCGGAAGCTGTTAAATTTTGTGAAGTTAAATGGCTTTAGAGAAGTAGACCCTACTTGTCACAAACGCGTGCGCGCGCGACACACACACACACTAGCATACGACATATTAACATACATATTTATTATAATTAAATTAAATATTAGTTTGCGCGTGTGAGACAAAGCGACTGTGATGACGTAGTTGTTGTCGCCGTAAACCACACGGCGCCAGACGCTGTTACTGCCCAACCTCAACTATACGCCGTCCCACC
Organism: Magicicada septendecula; assembly: GCA_034769895.1. Taxonomy (NCBI): domain Eukaryota; kingdom Metazoa; phylum Arthropoda; class Insecta; order Hemiptera; family Cicadidae; genus Magicicada; species Magicicada septendecula. The sequence goes on from CM068367.1 coordinate 1,052,880,819, forward strand.
CACCCGGCACGCCACGCCCACCCCTTGCGGCACACCACCCCTCATCCCGCCTCTCACCCCACTAATCATTATTAATTATATCATCATAATCATCAACATATATTATTGTTATTATTACTATTATAAATGTTATAATTATTATTACAATAACAATATTATTATACTGCACTAAAAACATTTTTATGGCGGGCGGGAGGGTCGCTCGTTTATTATTTATTCTTTTCGCCACAAACCCACACTTACACACGCTCACACCCATACAGTTTAACGTTATGGCGACATAAATTTCATAGCCGATTGTTAAATTTAATCCAAATATTATATTGCAAACAAAACTTTATTAGATTATCACGGGAAATTAACTGGACAAAATTTTGTTGCCTCAATATTCTTTATTGGCATATAATGTATTTGACAAAAATGCAAAATTTAAATTGGTTACATGCTGTGATTTTCTAAAGCAGCACATTTTAATACTACACACACTCGCGCGTTCCTTTTTAATAAGGAACATAATCAGTAGGCCAACTTTATATGATTACAGTCCAGTTTTAGATTAAAGTAGGCCTACTAAACACGTACTAAATGCAAGAGTTTCTTATTACTACGCTACCTCTTAGCTTAGTTTATCAAAGTACTTATACCACTTAACGACCGCTATTATTACCAGGTGTCCCGTGATGGTCGCTAATCTGATGAACCAAAGAGTATCTGTGACGTTTTCGGGATTTCTTTTTAAAATAAAACGTGTAATGTCAATATTTACATATCAAGAATTATTTTAAAGTTGGATATCACACATATGTACGCTTATAAAAGGATTTTTATAATAAACCTATAATAAACGTTAATTGCATTTCGATAGAGAAGAATTCCTTTCTCCTTTAGAGCAGTAAGATTTCATCGTTATATTTGATAGCCTACTCAATATAATATATTTTTTTTATTTTGCTTAAAAAGTGTAACATACAATTATTTAGTTTAGTTCCTCGTTAGTATTCACGTTTTATGTTCGCCATCGTAAGATTTGCAGAATTGTACAACCTCCATAGATTGCAAGAAACAATTCAGACGATAATGGACAAAAAAGTGATTCAACGAAATACGCACGGCCTATTAACAGACATAACCAAATAAGTGAAAGAAAATGAACACTTGTATTTCAGAGCTTCCTAAAAAAATTAAATAGGCCTTAATACAAGACGTGGTTACATAATCTTTCTGGATATTATATACATTTTTTGTTTTATATAATGGAATAAAATATGCAGTATATATTTTATAACCGTCTGTTCATAAGCTATAGGCTATAAGTAACAAACGTTTACTGCTACATTTGATAACTAGCTCATCTCTTTCTTTTTGACATAGACCTTTACCGAACTCTAGTATTTGCTACATGACAAATGATTTAGATGTATTAGAATATTCTGCTGTTCACAGTTATCGGTTTATACGAGTATCACATGAATACAAATAAATTAATATCAAAATATAAACAACAAGAATAAAAATTAGTATGAATATATTCGTAAAGTTTAATTTGCTACTCTTGGTCCACTGCAGGATTGAGCTGATAACTGTTTACAAATTCTCTACATTTGTCTCCCTTGCTCTTATCCCCAGCCAGTAACGCAGTGTCGTCTGCGATAATTGCTACAGTCTTGTCCTTGAATTCAGTAAGATCACTGAGGTACTACAGAAGGTACAGAAGGTTAGTGAACATGACTTTGTAATTGGGCTCGATTTCCTTCAGTCCAGAGCAGGCGTCCTCTCGCTCAATCTTTGATTAGACAAGACTGTAATATTCCCGTGAACTGGCTGAGTATGATCGTTTTCAAAGTACAGTTCAATCCCCATGTGACCAGTTCTATCACTATATCCCTACATCCAAGAGCGAACTTTGAAGGACGTCAGCTTTCCTGTGTTACTGATTGACTTTCGTGTACTTATTTCTAAATTCGAAACGTTGGTTTGGAATTAGTTTTTCTGTGAACGATGGTTTACTGTATTTATGCATGAACTGTAAAGGAAATATCCAAAGTATTATTACTCAATTAAGAAAAATACATAAACATCAGGTACACAAAAATAAATATCAAGTAGGCTAATATCATTAAATATTACATTAGGTGATATTTCCCCTACTCGTTACAAACTTCATCTAGTGGATATCCTCTTGTTTTTTTTTTTATTTCTGTGAATTTAAGTGTGATTGAAATAGGGGAAGAAAAATAACTTAAGAGAGGAGACTGTAAATGTGTGCAGTCTGTTTTGTGTTTAACTGGCAGCACGTGGTAATTTACTCCCCTTGTGCTTTGATATCGTCTTTGTCATAATCGGAGGCTCAGCGGGAAGTAGCCTACATAAAACGGATGGAGTGGATGTACCGCACACAGTCACGACCAGACAGTAAGGTTTGTTCAATATTGGGAGAACCTACCCTATAGGCCATTTATAAAGCAACACACTCTACGTATACACCAATAACAAATTAATACGTCTTTATTTTAATTTGACCGGATTTATACGTCTTTACAATCGGATTATAATCGACATCTCATAACGCGGCGCGCTTGTCCCTGTGGTAGGTCCCTGTGGAACACAACAGACAAAATATTAATTATCAAATACTGAAATACATGTATTAACTCCTTAAAGCTTTTACAAATTCTCAAATTTGTCTGTAGTCGTTCATTTGTAAACATAACAAAATAAAACTAACAAATAGAACACATTTATAAATCAAATAACTAATTAGGTTATGTAATACATCAATTTGATTCCTAATAATTTGGTTGCTAACAATGTGGCTTGTGAAGACAGAATAAAAAGTTGAAATTTGTTTATTTACCGAAATTACAGAAGAAATTACTGTATATTAATACGAAATTTATTTATTCCGTTACGATGCAGTATGCAAGCAATCACAGATATTAACCGTATTAATCAATTTACTTAGGATATGATAAAACGCTGGCAGTATCAACTCATTTTCCTAGTCACATGAATTATCTGCCTGAACAAATAATCGCTTAAACGAACAAGGAATATCATTTTATACATACAACAGCATGTGCGCGGTTTCAATATTAATCATAGCCGTTCTGCTTTTAATAAATTTCTCTTATGACATTCCACACTTTTTCCTTCTTTATTCAGTACCTCGACTGTTTTAAATATAAACAATAAGAAACCAACGAAACTACAGTACTTCCTAATACTCTCCAAATCAACCTTCCTTTACGCACGTGTAGATTTTTGTATGTGGGGGCTGAAGGTGGGTTACAGGTCTCGGAGGTTGTATAGGATGCCGATTACTATGCAACACTAAAACTCTGAGAAACGCCGACTGTTTCTGACGAGAGAGTCAGAGGTTCCCGGAAGGGAACTCAGCTCTACCCACAAATCCTACTCTCACGTTCTCGAAGACGAAAGTTGCGTGGCCCCTGAGTACGTAATATAGCAGACGAGAGAGGGTGAATGGCGAGTTCCCAGCGCCAGAAAACTGGGACCCATCGGCTAAGGGAAGGGAACCCTAACAGAAAAATCCCTGGTCCTCCAGGTTGGGGGTTGGGCGGTAGGCCGGTAACCTACCCCCGGAAAAAATACCACACCACGGAACCTTCAAGAAAGCCTCGGATTGGACGGAAACAATGGCAACGACTACGGCAAAGAAATATGGAATACTCTTTAGGAACATGGAACGTCAGAACATTGAACAGACCCGGAGCACAAAGAGAACTCTGTGATGAACTCGAAAGATATAAAATTAGAATTGCCGCAATACAAGAGACAAGATGGTTAGGACAAGGAATAAGAGACACGAAGAGGCACACTATACTCCAAAGTGGAAAAAATAGTGGAACAAGAGAATTTGGAGTAGCCTTTATTATAGATAACAAAATAAAACAACATATAAAGGATTTTACACCAATCAATGAAAGGATGTGCAAAATCAGAATAAAAACTCATTTCTTTAATCTTACTATAATAAATGTGCACTGTCCCACAGAAGACCAAGATGAGATTTTAAAGACAGAATTTTATCAAAAGTTAGAACAAGTATATATGACTCAGCACCTAGAAATGACATAAAAATGATTATAGGAGACATGAACACCAAAATCGGGAAAGAAGAAGAATACATAGGAACAACTGGAAAACACAGCCTGGATGACGAATCCAATGAGAACGGAAACCTTCTAATAGACTTTGCGACTAGTAAAAATATGGTCATTAGCTCAACATACTTCCCCCGCCGAGATATACATAAAATAACGTGGATATCTCCAGACGGAGAAACAGGAAATCAGATAGACCACGTTCTGATAGACAAAAGGGCAGCAACAAGTATATTAAATGTAAGAAGCAGAAGAGGGGCATGCTGTAACTCAGATCATATGCTAGTGCAAACTACCTTCAGGTGCAAAATTAACCAGAACAAAAGCAGTAAAACAGAGAGAAAAGAAAGATTAAACATAGATAAACTGAAAGACCAAGACATCCGGGATAAACTTGAAAAAGAAATCAGCGAAAAACTTCAAGAGAAGGAAAACCCAACATTAGAATCACACTGGGAAAACATTAAAAACACTACAAAAACAGCGGCAAAAGAAATATTAGGAATAAACAAAGGAAATGAAATGGGCCAATGGTTTGACGAAGAGTGCAAAAGGGCAATTGGAGAAAGAAATCAAGCACACAGATTATATATGATAAGACGGACACGAGAAAGAAAAGAAGAGTTCAGAATAAAAAGGAAGCTGGCAGATAAGACTTGCAGACAAAAAAAGAGAAAGTTCGAGAATAACAAAATACTGAAAATGGAAAAAGACTTTATAGAAAATAACTCACGAGATGCATATAAATTTATTAAAATTTTAAAACAAAGATATAAACCAAATACAAATATATGCAAAAATCAAAATGGAGAAATAATCAGCGACATAGAAGAAATTAAGATAACGTGGAAAACATACTTCAAAAGGCTCCTAACGGACGAAACAAAAGACAGAAATAGACAAGAGCCTAGAAGAGGAAATGAACACGATGACGAACCGCCACCATCAATGCAGGAAATACAAGAGGCAATTAAAGCACAGAAAAATAACAAAGCTCCAGGAATTGACGAAATTCCCTCTGAACTACTTAAGTGGGGTGGGAAAAAACTCGTGGAACAATTGCATGCCTTAATACTCACTATATGGAGTACAGAACAAATCCCTGGCGATTGGAGGAAAACCATCATATGTCCTATACATAAAAAGGGGGACAAGCTATCATGCCAGAACTACAGAGCAATCTCTGTACTATGCTCCGGATATAAAATTTTTACATACATCATCAATAAAAGATTACAGCCATATGCTGAAGAGATTATCGGCGAATACCAGTTCGGTTTCAGAAAAGGAAGATCCACCATAGATCAAATATATACAGTCAGACAAGTTCTGAGTAAAGCGTGGGAACAAGATATAGACGTCTATAATATTTTTGTTGATTTTAGACAAGCCTATGATTCGATAGATCGGGATAAACTATCTAATATTTTATACGAATTCGACATACCAGTAAAACTGGTAAGGATGATAAACTTGACAATGACTAATACAGAAGCTCAGGTACGAATACAAGGACACAAAGCAGAAGGATTTGTAATCAATCGAGGGTTAAAACAGGGCGATGGGCTGGCCCCGACCTTGTTTAATCTAGCTTTAGAATATGTGATCAGAAAACTGTCAGTAGGAAGAAACAACGTACTGACAAACAAATCGGTCCAATTAGTAGCCTATGCGGACGACATCAATATAATGTGTAGGACAAAAAATGCAGCAGAGGAAACGTATTCTGAACTCAAAGAAAATGCTAGCAATATAGGCCTCAAAATCAACATAGATAAAACAAAAATATTAGTGCAGACTAGAAGACAAAGAAACTACGGAACAATCGACAATATCGAAAAGGTGGACAACTTGAAATACTTGGGAACCATATTAGAAAAAAACGGCACAGAAGAAGCCGAAATCCGAAACCGGATAGTCCAAGCCAATAAAGCGTATTTCGCCACATCAAGTATCTTCAGATCCAAAGACATCCACAGAAACACGAAACTAAGGATATACAAATCAATAATAAGACCCATCCTAACATATGGTTGCGAAACGTGTATCCTGAACTCCAAGGCAGCAAACACTCTCGATACCTTTGAAAGAAAAATATTACGAAGAATCCTGGGACCAGTTAATGACGTACACGGCTAGAGAATAAGATATAACTATGAATTGTATCAAATGTATAAAGAACCACCGTTAACACGGTACATAAAACTACAGCGTCTAAGGTGGGCTGGTCATGTAGCCAGGATGGGAGAAGAAAGGATACCACAAAAACTATTGTATACCATCCATGGAAAAAGACCAGTGGGAAGACCAAGGAGAAGATGGGAGGATGCGGTGGCTGAGGATGCAAGAGAGATATTAAAAGTGCGTTCCTGGAGGAGGATGGCTGCTGACAGAGGAGAATGGGGGGAAAAATTGAAGGAGGCCAGGGCCCAACAAGGGCTGTAGTGCCATAGAAAGAAGAAGAAGATTTTTGTATGTAGGCCTACGCCTAAGTGAAAATATTTTGAGAGTGTGGTCTAGTTTTCTATATTTATTATGCAAAAATCACATCTTTATTATTTAACCTAATATACATAGTCAATATAATACGAAAAAGCGTTTCAACTCATACTGCTAACACTTATAAAATTTTACACAGTTCACTGTCCCTTTACAAAAGTAGGATGTTCGTTATACTATCTTCTTAGCAGAACACGTTGAAGATTTAATGTTTTATCTAAATAAAGTAACTGCTGTCACTTAAAACCTTCGTTCTTCAAACGATACCGAAATAAGACGGTCGGCCTATACGAAATGAAAATACCTAACCACAATGGGAGAGACACAATCATTACCGGTATTGTTCTTTTTCGTTGACGTGCTATATGCTGACTCCTAATTCATAACACGAGTAGTACATAGTAAAATTGAGGAAGACTTAAATGAAGACCAGTCTGGTTTTAGGAGACGTAGGGGGTACATGAGAACGTATTCTAGCACTTCTCTTAATTATTATTGAAGCGGAGAATGAAGAAAAACAAATATATATTTTAAATTTGCGTTTACGTGCTTGGTAAAACGTTTGATAATGACAACTGGAAAAACTGTTTGGAACTTTAAGAAAAAGAGCGATGAAATATAAGGCCGGAAGAATAATTTTAGAAATGTGTAAGAGTAGCTATAGAATGAGTAGAAGATCAAGAAATAGAAGCAAAATAAGGAAAGAAGTAAGGCACTTAAGAGAGCCTGGGTTTCGTCATTGTTGGTTAACATGGATGTACAGAAGATGCAGTTGAGGAAATAAATGAGATGCTTTAAACCGAAATAATAGTACACGTAGTGAGGACAAAAATCTGAGATATTCTATAAAGAACTAAAAAAAAATACTGAATTATTATTTTAAAAACTGGAAAATTATTAGTAACAGAATTCAGTTTGAAAATCAACAAAAACAAAACGAAGTCACGAAAAATTCTAGAAACGAAAGTAGGAATTCCTTAAAAATTAAACTGGAAAGGAAGTGGATGGACTTACTTACCTACTTAAGAAACAATATCACAAGAAAGGACATTAAAAGCAAAACAATGCAAACCAAAACGCCTTTTATTCAAAAATAAAACTCTCCTACTGTCATATACTGAATTAAGAGTTAGGAAGAAATTCCTGAAGTTATATCTTTAGTGCATCGCACTAAATGAACGAGTAACCTGTACAATTGGGAAAGCTGGAAGACGAACAACAGAAGCACTTGAAATTTAATGCTACAGGAGACATCCAGGATTAATGATTTTGGTGATGGGAAAGCAGAGACTATAGTATCTGAGGATGTGGGATGTTGCAGATTCAGAGATGTTGGCTCAGGAGAGGAGAAGCTAAAGGTCGCACGAAACATCAGGCGAGTGATGCAGAGAAACTGATCCCAACTAATCCCTTACAGGGCATAAACTAACGTTTCTGTTGCTTAGATACGGAACATTTATGAATAAAATAATCCGAAATAAATATTGTAAAAACATTTTTTTTTATTGAACGTCTGAACACATTATTCAACTTGTACAACTTGAAAAACGAGACTAAGAATAACGAACCGAGCCAATATCTAAGTATCCCCCACACGCTACAAGGATTTCATGCCTCTGTGAGACAACATATTTGAAGGATCAACTCCTCGGTTTTGTTTGGTTATTAATATATTCAGAAAAACAAGAGTTTATTTTTTACAGTTGTCAATCCTGAGGGCCCTAAATACACCTTCCAGAATTCAGTTGGCTACAATGCCTTAACTCTCTTCTACAAGAGAACTCTATCTTTTAGATCTACACAATAGGGATCCATAGGTCTAAACATCAGGCATCAAAACTCACATGCCAGAAACTACACACGTACACAGGCACATGGCTACAGTCACTATTACATAAATAATATCCTGTATTCTCTGTCTGTCTCTATAATCTGATTAAGTGTTCACACATGAACAATGACAGAGATGATCTGATGGAATCACGTTTTCATACCGTTGATTCGAAACAACAGTACTGCTAACTTACTGTTTTAACAATAAAGATACTTTTCCCGCATTGAATAAAAATTTTAGCAACAAATATGCAAATTAATGACATTTTGCCAATTCAGTAGTTGACACGCGATCTCTAAAAAAAGTGAGATTATGGATAGTATCGTTTTATTACATGTTTTTAAGCATTGTCAGCACGGCGAAAAGCAAAACTATCGGGACAGCCGGTAATAAAAATTTTCACTTTACGAATTTATCATTCGATACTAGATAAATATTTCATTAGCAGTACCGAATCCAAGCCTGAATTCAAGTAATCACGTTGCTTTGTGTGCTTATATGTAACGAAAAACTGTTTTCAAAACAGTTTGAAAATTGGTTTTCAAAAACATTTCGAATAATTTAGGTTTCAGAAAATTAAATAAAACAAAAAATAGGAGCTGCATATGCATACACGAAGAGCCGTATCCTGTCTAGTTTATTGTCTTGTCTACACGTATGTGGATGTCGACGCTGGAAATGTGTTCACGACGTAAATAACACAGCGAGCCCGTTTATGATCTGAATATCAATATGCTCGGAATAGTGCAACAGTAAAACATATGAACACAAATATGATCCAGAATCCTAACACAGTCTCTGTCACTCATCACTGGCCTCATACATAGCTTTTTGTTTAAGTGTGAGTAACAATGTGCTTTTACAAGCTCGTGTATTCTTGTAATATAATTACTGTACCCTGTACAGAGTTTACTGAGTTTGTTCTAAACTTTCTTACACTGTATTACATGTTTTGTACATACGAAAGACAAAACAAAACTCATGCGTGTTCTTTTGTAAATCACGAAGAAGCCTGGTTGAATCAAATATAAATTACACTCAGTTTACACAATTAATATGAAATTTCAGAAGCCTTAAAATATCTATATAATTTTTTTTTATGTATACAGATGTTAATTTCGTCTCACTGTTGAAATTTATTAAGCTTTGTCTACACAAACTCAAACCATCTGGCGTCGATAATTTCCTTTTATTTTCACGGTTTCAATGTATTGGTCTTTGCTACTAGAGATAAACAGGGCCAACAATCGGGCTCACTTAAGCCTCAAGCAACTAGTCTAACTGCCATTGAAGAGAAAATACCTTTTTAATTAAACTAAAAGGCTTCTGGCGGAACTCATAATTCACCGTTTTATTCGTCTGTGAAACACGCAGTGGTAATTTTAATCATAATTAAAATACGTACATCTACTCGTAGTTTAATGGATAACAGACCGCTCAGAGAGACTGCAACAAAGCAATCCAATAAGACTCCAAGACTAACATTCTCTTGTTCATAAGCAAATATGTGGTTACTTAACACTTCATTATTTTTAGAGGCCTTATTAAAGGCCGTGACTTACCCTGAAGAGTTGTAGGTCTACTAATTCTTTAATTTTGGGCTATTCCTTTACTTCGCTCTAGTGTATGATTCGTTGTACGTTTTACTGTACCTAGCTGTAGCTGTTTCAGTTATTACCAATTCAGGATGCGTATTATTTACAGAAGCGTTCCTACACAGATAGACGTATTGTACGCAAAGACGACTCCATTCAAGTTGTTTATTAACTTTCTTTCAGCTGCTTGACCGCCACTAAAATCTGTTAGTTAATACGTGTAAGAGTTATGGCGCTATAAAATATTTGTGAAAAGTTCTTTCATCACAAAAAGTTTAAAAATTAAGGAAACGTTAATTCACGAAAAGTCGCATATATTGAATTTTCATTTCTAAGTGTTAAAGCTTAATACGTTACTGGTTCTCACACTAATCTGTGAAACATTTTTGTTCAATGCCATTTTACAGTGCATAGGACATTTATGATTGTGGTCTCTCTCTCTCTCTCTCCTTTCCTTATAATGATACTTCCTGAAGATCAGATTCTTACCCGGTGGATATGTATGAGACTCGCCTCAAGTAAGGGCTGTAAATAAGTTTTTTACTTATTATTTTGTAACACTGAGTAGGATGGACACTGTATTGCGAATGGAGAAGAAAAAAATAATTCCATGACTGAAGAGCACAAAAACGTTTGCGGGAAAAATACAAAAATCAAGTAGCCCTTGTTATTAGAGAAGCATAGCGTCAGTTCGAAATATTTATCAATTACATGTTCACACACGGTACTGCACTATACGAAAGGGAATGCCTCCAACTAACATTAGGTCTACATGGGCACTAAGAAATGAACAACCAATAAACAATTAAAAATTTGCAAACAATCAGAGAAAATAATAAACATTACGGATATTATATTATCACTGGAGATTGCAGTGAATGTAATCTAACCTTTTGTTTAGGTTAACTGTGAGATCATTAACAAAATGACTGTTAAAAAGTTTAAAACAACAACAAAGAGCCCTGCTAACCAAAATTCAAAATGTGTGTGGCTTAACTCTCCCAAATGCAAGTCTTACTGCATAATGTGTGTGGCTTAACTCTCCCAATGCAAGTCTTACTGCATAATTTTTTAGTTAACTGTTTTTGAAATAAGAAAGAATACTGAGAAAGCGGTTTCTTCATTTACCGTTTAACTCACCTCGTTCAGTACTATGGCAATTTACATTGAGGTAACTGTAATGCTACTGATCTGTTGTGTTATCACTTTTATGTGTTATCTACTATACGCACGTTCCTTTCTACAACGCATACGAAAGAGGTGGCTACTTACAGAGAACTGAAGCACCCGCAGCGTAACAAAAACGTTACTCACAGTCTACTTTAGTAAAAAAATAACAATAATGGTCTACATAATCTACCTAATCGGGAAGGTCACACAATATGAATTACTGCCATAAAAAACACTGTAAAACTGTATTTGACTGATTAGAAGCCTGTAGACAGTAAATTAATCAATTTTTATGACGCCCAATGGAAGTGTACAAAGGAGAGCGCAGTTCAATACCTACACTAGCTAAAAGCTGGAGTGCAAAATACACCAGCTTTTCAATAGTCATAAGCAGCCACACAGCCGTTTTTCCATCCTAGCAAATTATCAAGGGCTGATTCATGTTACAAGGTGTTACATATCCTATATTTTGCCAACCCATTTTTCTGGAAGTTAACCACATCATCAGTTTTAGACGATAACATATCTGAATGTCGCTATATATCCGCCTACAGATTTCACGGAACACAGGCCTACATAACTATATACGTTCAAACATGATTTAAGACGATTGCTAAAGAATTTTCAAAACTATTTTATAAATTTTATGATTCAGTGAACTTTATGAATTTAAGTTTACCAAATTCTTCATCTTGATAATTCTGTCTATTCCTTTATCGAAGTTTTAGCGAACAACAATCGAGTCACTTTTATGAAAATAATCATTGTTCACGTCTATATGAAGAATTTTTGAAATATGTGGTCCTTCGTATTATATACACTCGTTTAAAAACTCGAATAAATCTAAGTAAAAAATATCAGTCTGGTTCTTACAAAATATTTTTTCATCTTTCACGTGATCAACGTGGCGTTAAAATTTTGAAAGTCACTGTCTTTTTTCCAAAGGCAGGTAAATTTCCTGTATATAAAACGTCGAAAATTCTGTTAACATTTACTGAGTATTTTATGGCGTTTTGTAATGCTGTTGAAAACCAACGTAACAATCTTAGAGAAAATTTTATTGTCTTCACTTGGGATGTCGATGTAAGTTGTACGATCAACAGTTAATAAATATTTCGAATACGTAAACAAACCCCCGCTTTTTCTGAAAATTGTAAAAAATAGGTCAGTTTCAATGCGTAATATCTTATACATTGAAAATCAGAAATTGAATGCCCTCTAGAAATATTTTTCTGTACAAGGAGCCAAAAATGTCACATTTGTAAATTTGTTTTGAACTCCTTTCAAACCTTTAATAATTTTTGGCATAGGCTTTCGTATGAGCAGTAAGTACTGCAAAACATGCAAAAATGAAGATAAATGCACCCTTAAGGTATCAATTTAAAGATAGACATTGTAGTCGTAACATAGACATTCAATTAAACAAAAAATAAATAACGGAAATAATTGATGTTTTTTATTATTTTTAATAAAATACATCGTTTTGAAAAACTGGTTACAACATATAAATATTCTAAAAGAGCTACCATAAAATATATAATTTTTTTGTAACATGCATCAAAATATTTTTATTTATGAAAAGTAAATTTAAAAAGTGGAATTTTCGCACTGTTTCCTGCATAATTTCTGCAAAGTTACTTTCACTTACGCCTCCTTTTCGAGTAAAAAAAGAAAAATTCACGTTGTTTTCTGATTCCTCAAAAATAGCTTGAAGACGACAATTATTGTTAAAGAATTTATCTTGATAAAATTTTCAGTACAGCGTTTTCAAAGATACCAAATTAAAGGCAAATTATTAGATTATCAAATTTAAAACAGTGATTTATCAAGACTTTCACACCCCTTTTCACCTCTTTTTAATGAAAAAGTAATCACTCCTTTTTATGACGTACACTTGTGTTACCTACTTTCTGGTACTGGAAAGAATGTTTTTCAGTGGTTGTAGTGAGATTGCGAAGTGAAAGCCTATCTGCACTGGACTAATGCACGACTGATCGCACACGATTTCCGTATCAGCGACAGCTGTCGATAACTGCCACCGAATGAATGATCACTACACATTGTATAGGATAGCTGTGCCCTTTTTCCGCTTCAAAACGTCTTCTTATAGTTCTTGATTTGTTTCAACAACGTACTGACTACGATACCGGTTACTGGTTATCGCAACGCTAGTAATTGGTTATTGGTTACTACCGCTAATATCACTGCTGTGCTGTCAACTGCGTTAGGGCAAATTGCTGATAGTCCACCGTCTACAAAAAATGTTTTCTTTTACGTACGTAATGTGTACACACTTCTACGTAATCTCCACATATGCCGATGGTTTTAGTGGCCTTTTGAAGCATTTTAGAAGTTTTTTATCATGTCAGCTAGAGGCACGTCGAATCTAATTTCAAAGCACTCATTGTAGCCCACAGTACCAAGGTTTTGTCGGCAGTATGTTTTTTCATCTTTCCATATGTTTTGTACTATTTTAAACCGAGTACGTAATATTTGTTTAAACAGGAAACAGCAATACCACAGAGATTGAGCTTCCGGCGAAACAGGTGTGTGTGTGTGCGCGCGCGCGCGCTTCACGTCAAGTCAAGCACAGCGATAAATTATAAAACTACCTCTTTTAGCTACTAATATGATTAAAAACATCCTCGTTACACAGCACAACGAACGTTCGTTTAATTTCGTCGTAACGCACAAGACTACGATTACTGCAGAACGCCTCTCGGTAAATAAAAACTTTGTTTTTAAAAACTTATAACAAAAACTCTTTCCACAAACACGATCCTATTGGCAACTTTTCAATGCGTTTTATTTTAAACTTCTTCAAACCGATCTGCGAATCACGTCCACCGTCTTTACTGTACTTTATATTATATTTAAAATAAAACTCTACAACAGGACTTTTTGAGGAAGGGGAATACATTTCCTTTATACTCTCCTGGAACATGAATATGTTCTGATAATAATGTCTTTTAATCTATTCTCTTCTGAATCCGTACTCTGTACAGAGGCTTACCTGGTATTACAGAAAATCTGGTCAGATTTATACATTGCAATCAATCCAAGGACGCAGATGTTTGCTGCAGTACACCTGTTCTCGCAATACTATTTTTTGAATGTGTTCAATGCTGGAGATTCATATTCACACATATTGCATAATGATACAGTGTAGCTTCATAGTTGTAAAAATAAACAAAAGTTTATATGTTAATTGTAGTTGCAAATTTCCACATGAAACAAAATTACGGAAGTTGAACAGAACGAAAAGTGGTTTCGAGCAAAATCGGCGAGAAATTTATAAACTTTCTTAAAAACTATTCTTAGAAAATAAGGTGTCCGTTTAAACTGATAATAAGCGTTAAGTTGTGGAACTGCTTATCTTAGACCGAAAATAATGCTTTAAACGTCCGATGAAAGTCACATGTTGGCGGAATGTCCGCGGCTGATCTACACCACATAGGATAAATCACAGTACTCGCAATGAGTATTTATTCGCTCGTAGCTTTTTAATTCTATTCACATTTCATCAGTTCCAAGTAATCGAAATTTTTAAGAATTCCCACCAAAAAAACTGAAATGTTTACTAAAATTAAATTTAAAACCGTTTATAATTTTCAGAGGCACACTGTGTCTGTAAATCACAGTCGATTGTCAACAAGTCGAAATTCAAACGATCACCTCATAAAAATTCCTAATTTACCATGCCCTAAGTTTATATTACACATGTGAATGTGATTAAATCTTTTAAAATTCATTACAACTGCACATACTGAAACTTTTAACATTCATTAACAACATACGTAAGAAATATAGGCCTATTGAATCTCTATATTATCGAATGAAATTACCCTCGGTTCACGAGGTATAGCCTAATCAAAAAAGGTACGAATTATGTTGCGAAAGTTACTAAGCCTCCAAAGAGCAATATTATTTTGAAGGCAATTTTAATGAAACCACTTTTATTTGAAACTTTTTTTTATAAATTAGCAGTTTTATCTATCTAAATTTGACTTTAATCCGCTTTTTACCTCTTTCTAACCCCTAAAAAAAGTAAGCACATTGTTTACCTTATGTAAATTTGTTGTCTCATTTCTGTCGCTACAAAAAATTATTCTCCAATGATTGCAGCGAGGTAATTAATTGACAATGGATCTTTATCACTGGATTACTTACCTTTACCTTTAGCCAATTGCTGACACGACGTCTGGCATGATTGCCAACTAATATTTTTACCGTTTAGGCCTATATTTTGTAGCTCTTTCGTTGACAAGTCATTATTGCTAAGAGGCGACGACAGTGAAATTTCAGCCTGTGACGATATGTGTGAGTACGAAGTTGGTTCTCAGCTTTGTTATTGTGAAGTTGGCAACAGACAATACGGTTGTGGTAAGGTATATCTGCGCTTGCGCGTTAACACAAAAGCATTACATCTAATCTGGTGGATTTTAAAAGTTAAGGGAATACGGAAAGGGGGTTGTATGACCGCGGAGCAGAAATCCAATTAAAACTTGGTCACCTTGTCCCCCACCCACGACAACCACACATCAGGTTCGCTTTAATCGGCCCTGTTTTATTCCACCTACTTCTGTAAATTGCATTTACATTTTCTGCTTTTCAACAAAAAAGCTTTTCTAAGTGACAATCGTTTTTTAAATTTATTAAGAGTTATGGCAAATGTAAATTTGGGTTTGTAAAAATAAACCTGGACTATATCTATAATATTCATGTACGAATAAAGGAAGTCGAGTGATACTACGAACGTAAAAAAAACCTGACTTAAAACAAAAAAAAAAGAAGAATTACGTACGATGAGAAAAATTTTGTACAATTCGCTTACGAAAAATCAACATCAGTATTTTTCTTGTTGGAGCAATGGGTTATAATTTAATTACTGACTGTAAATGAAGTGTTTTTACAACCTACAGCGAGGAATAACATCGGATTCCAACGACTGTAAGAGCAACTACTTGTAAAAGCAGTGACTATAATTTCTCTATAATTATAATTTCTATAGTAGACTGATAACTGGCAACGGCAGTGGCTTAATATAAACCGGAAAAACTGTTTTTTGGGCAAAGCATTTTGAATAAGTTTGATAGATTAAAAAAAACACAGCAAGCGTAGGCCTACATCTGGCACGGTATGCATTATCTGAAACACCAGATGTAA
Source organism: Magicicada septendecula (assembly GCA_034769895.1). Classification (NCBI taxonomy): domain Eukaryota; kingdom Metazoa; phylum Arthropoda; class Insecta; order Hemiptera; family Cicadidae; genus Magicicada; species Magicicada septendecula. The sequence continues at coordinate 1,052,897,207 of CM068367.1, forward strand.
ATTACTATATATCAATAGTATACATTTTATGTTGTACTAAAAGAACGTTTATTACGTTCAATTATGTCTTTCAGCCGCCACGGACACTCGCGCGCGCATATGTTTACGTTCATTTACAACATGACTGACGTACACAATGACATAAAACTATTAATTAAATAGTACAGTATGAAGAACCAGCCCCCACTCGCCACTAGTAACGGATTTATTTTCGATAACTCCTACGCAATAGAAGTATTAACACTCACTAGTTGAAAAAATTGTTTTAAATATTTTTTCCCGAGGACTCGCATGTTTTTTCATCGATAGTCAGTTCTCTTACCAACTGACAGTAGAAAGAGGTCACCAAGTGGATTCATATTAGTTTTATCCACAAAATTACTGTTATTTTTTGTTTTGCTTTTTTGGGTAAAATTTATGCTCTTTATATGATGAACATATGATGAAAATGTTTAGAATCTAGTAGTCCCCTAGGCATCTATACCTGTTATACCTAGTGGAAAATCCTCCAATGATCGCTATTAATTTCCACATCAAACACAAGACGGAAGGAAGGAACAGCTATCTCCTTATATTGAAACTCCTCCCACTTCCTACATAATGTGGAAGTTGAATTAGCCGCCCCTAAATTATCAACTATCACACTTTGGTTAAAAAAAGACAATTTTATTGCTAATGAACTAAAAATTAATAACTAAATGACGGAATAAAAAATGTATTTGTCTGCTATTATGAAAGCGACGACTTTTCAAATATTCTTCACATAAAATTGTTAGAAATGAATACTGTCTAATAATAACAAGCATAAAGATAAATAACAAATTTATGCAAGATAACAAAAAGCGGCATTCAGCTCCACGTTTAGTCCTGTCCTCAGTTCCAGACAAAACTCTTTTATTTTTTCTAACTTTAAACTCCACGTAAGTAAAGGTTCAACTCTGCGTTATGTACAAGGAGTTTCGGTTTCAGAAACATTTTTGGTTCTTCTCTCTAATCTAGCAGAATGAATTCAGTTGCATGGTCAATATAGTGTTCAGAAAACAAATCCAGCATATAAATGAACGTTACAAAATAATAACGGAAAGTATTGAATAACCTGCTGTCTATCACGAAGCTACCAGAAGAGTAGAGAAAGTAGGAAGGATATTTCTTATAAAATCGTTATGTTACAAATAAAAAAACGAACACTAATCTCAGGACAGTATTTCTATTAAACACAAATCTTTCACCTCAAATAATGAAGAAAGTAAATAAATGTTTAGTTTGGGTGTAAAGACGCAAATCCCAGTTAGGCAAAAACAATTAATGCTACATTTTTCTCACTTAACCATACTTTTGGTTTACTGAAAGTACCGGTATATAAAGAGTCCTCCCAAGGTTGGAAAATAAAACAGATTTTTTTTAAACCGATCTTCAAGTAAACAATATTGTGGTACGACAATTAGTGTTTGATTAAATCGACTACATAATGTGTTTAATTACTGATATAATTACAGTATTTGAGCTATATAATTATTCTTATGCCTATGAGATGTGTGAGAAATGCAAGTCGTATGTACGTCATATGTACTATGTCTGGCAGTTATGTTTACACGTTTGTCAAACAACGATGTTTAGAACTTATAATTTTTTCTAAGCGCCTTCGAAAATGTGATTATTCCACATGGTTCTGCACGAACTCTGCAGAATTATCTCGTAAATTCAGTGGCGTATAAATAAAGGTGTTTTGTCGTGACTTGTGATTCGGAGAGTGGTTTTGTGTAAAGTGATCACTTGGATTATTGCATGCGAACATTTGTAACTAATGACGTGTGTTACTTATTGCGACAGTGTTAATTACGTGACATTTATTGGTTTCCTATTAATGGTATCGGACAATCGACAACTTGGCGAATTGTTGTATACAGTCAGTAAATAATGTCTTTTTTTAATTTAAAAAAGTCTAGTATTAAAGTTGTAAGAAACGAATTCCCTGGTGTTCAATTATTTTATTCCACTGTTTAAGACGGCGATCCGTGCGATTATCATCACTTCTGTTGTACTGTGATTTAAATTCAGTGTTTCAAATATATGCAAACATATATTTGTCACTACGGTAAATCATAACATTTATCACCACACTTTTACGGTTGCGCATGACCCCCCCCCACACACGCACACACACAACACGCGCGCGTGCGTGTTAGGAACTGTATATTTTTTGGTGTATAATTAAGTGAGACACACGAAGAGGACAAACTATCAAATCAACTAAGGGCAGACAGCGAAGCACGTAAAAGTGCACGGATAGGGAAGAGAGACGTCAATCCAGTGTTTAATGAGTCGTGGATGGTGATTTAGAACCGCAGCCAGAAATGCACTACTGAAGAACAAGTAAGTGCTCTCTGCAGATAATTGCATGGCTGCCACTTTCCTAAACAATTACCTGCCTCACTCACTCACATCTTGATTCGCTTTAACAACGACTAAACAAACAAAACAGTTTTCTTTGGTTTCAGCTAACTCTTAAGACATTAACAAATTCACACTGGCAACAAAAAGGATTAAAGTAAGTCAATTACTTAAGTTTTTTTTTTAATCAGCTTAAATATACCAGTGTCAAACTAAATAAAAGTTATGTTATATCTAAAGATATTTTTTTGAAGTTTAATGCAATTTAAATGAATTCTTAAAACTCTCATTACACAAGCACGCGCGCGCGATCATACTGAATCGCTTTGTAGATTTACGAGCTGTTCCCTCGGGCTGCAAGGTGTTCTCCGGGCGTTCTTCCACCACTTTCAAGTTCGTTCGGGTGGAATTTAAAATTGAGAATATTTATGTCAATTTGAAAATTTTGATTTCTCAGCGGACAATGTCACTTCGTTTACTTCAAAGGACAATCGACAGTTTTCTTTAAAAACTTCGTTATGTACGGCTTCAAGTTGTCTTTCTTCGTTATAATTTACTGCCCACACTTCTGAGACACAGGATACCCAAAAAAAAACCTTAAACGTTTTAGTTAGACGTCTTTACCACTGCTGTTTTAGGCATCTCTTATGTAAGCTAGTCCCTTTCGAACGTAGTGAACTGTTGCAGTTGTGATACGAGACAAACATTACAGGCAATCCACACGGCGTCACCACACAGAGCCTCCTGCTCGCAGATCACATTTCATACAGAACATTAACATTCCATTTTTTCCTGCAGAGATCGCATTTAAACATGCCAAAACCACCGTCATCAACACATCTGAAAGAAACATTTGGATACCTACAGAAGAAACTATCGGACTACCTCAACAACGGAGAGGTAACAGGAACCTGTACGTAACGTGGAAAATATTCCAACATAGATATTAGCACTGAACGGGCATACATTACTCAGTGGCGTATATAGAATTTGATGTGGGGAGTCGGCTTCATACAACAGAAAAAACAAGTGAAGACTAATCAACATTACTATTTTTGAAGTGGTTGAAAATTACTAGGCCTACGCTAATTAAATTACTAAAGTGTACGCTAATTACTACTATATTGGCGTACACAGATGAAAAAATAATAAAATAGTCTACAAATTAAAACATAAACAAAATTCGTCAACTTTTTTCGATCCTCTATGGTGGGGGGGGGGGGATCCGGTCCCGTTCATCCTACCCGTAAATACGCCCCAGACATCACCGCATACAACGAACAATGACCCATCCACTATAACATGCCCCGAATTGAGCCTCACTCCTGATCGAACCATCACAATTGATGTTGAGACATCAAGGACGGAATGGAAGAAGAAAAATATAAACTGTCCTATTGTGAACAGCCGATACTACCGATAATTTAACCCTCTGAGGAAATTTCGAAAAACACCCGCGCGCGCTTACTAACACAATCGATTTAGGAATATTATTAATTTGTGTGTGGGTGTTATTAATTTTGGTATCCAAACACACTTACTCCTGAGTGCAGTCGTTAAACTAGAATTACATATTTCATATCATCGAAGAGTTACACATAGATCCAAGGTGTATCATCGTAAATCTTTACACATTTAACTATAAGTGGTATTAATTTTCCAGTCATAAAGTATATGAAGTTTCTGTGACGTTTACAATTACAGTTTAAGTAAACTTAACAGATTCAGCTTCACATAAATATATTTAAAACCGAATATATTCGTTCTGAATAAATTTAATACAGTTACGTGTACGAAATTTATATATACGTAAGTTTGTATAGGCAAGAGTCGCGTGTGTTAAGGTTACCTTGCGCTCCACGTGAAGGTCACGTGTCCAATTCGATATCCTGTATTGTTAACGCCGTAGCATATTTACGTATAAGGAGTGCTTGTCAAATAGCAGAGAACATCTCACACAATAGTACTTTGTCAACAATTACTAAATCTTGAAGTACAGACGTAGACTATTCCATGATGCGCGTATTGTTACAGTCATCAACACTTTAGAATTCAAAAGACGCCCCACGCGCGCAGAACGGATTACCGACGTGAAACGTTTATTATATTGAGAAGAGCAACATTTACATGGGTCCCCCATCTGTAATATTGGTTCATCATATTTTCTGAAAGCTTCCTGCTCCGTTTTATCAGATTGAAGCTTCTTTTAAATGGAACACTGTCAACACTGTTATTGGAAAGAATATAGGAAATAGTAAGTTAACATTTATATATTTATGAGAATTGTATTGTGTTCCAGACGGGAGGGATCAAGTAGGCACGCAAGATAAAAACGAAAAGGTCTACAATGAAAAAAAACGAAATCTTCAAAAGCCGGTGTTGGTATAGAGGGATGAGATTGTCGGACCGCAGACAAGTCAGGCTGATATAACTCTCACATCCAGCTCACGTCTGGAATTGAAAAATCAATGACGTGCAGTTGAGCGAGAAAACGGAAGAGGTACACAAAATGAAACTACTGATGATGACTGCTGAGAGGTAAGAGAATGCTATTTCCCATGTTCTCTCCTCTATCACCACAACAGTAAGGCTCATTTTGTCCTTCAACACAGAAAGTAGCAATTTTCGTGAAAAGCAGCTCCTACCCAAAACCTTCATTGATAATGAAAGATCATTACTATACCATTAAAATCGTTGCTAAATATATCGTATGAGACTAAACATTAATTTTTTTTAAATACGTGTATATCATGGTTGCTTCTGTACAAACAAGGTTGCACGTGCTTTAATACGAACTATTTGTTTTTCAAATAGGAAGACCAGACTTTTTAAATAAAACTTGAATGACGATCGATCTGTGCTACTGATAATAACTATCATTTTCTCAGTCACTACCAAGTCGACTACTACAAATAATTAATTAACAATAATGCGACTACTCAACAATGTAAAGTATTGATATTGCTTTCGTCCGTTTCATGAGAAAATATTGGTAAATAAATACCACACTTCTTCTTCTTCTTCTTCTTCTTCTTCTTCTTCTTCTTCTTCTTCTTCTTCTTCTTCTTCTTCTTCTTCTTCTTCTTCTTCTTCTTCTTCTTCTTCTTCTTCTTCTTCTTCTTCTTCTTCTTCTTCTTCTTCTTCTTCTTCTTCTTCTTCTTCTTCTTCTTCTTCTTCTTCTTCTTCTTCTTCTATGGCGTCACAGTTCGGAGTCGAACCTTATCCTCCATAATCTTCCACCTCCATTTTTCCCTGTCCTTGGCAATCGATGTCCATCGTTTTATTTTAAGTAAAGCATCAGCATCCCTCGCCACTGCGTCAATCCGGCGTTTCTTTGGTCTTCCGACAGGCCTTCTACCCTCGATTTGACTAAACAGTACCTTCTTAGGTATTCGGTTGCCTTCCATCCTAATGATGTGTCCTGCCCATACCACACAACATATTAATGCAACTTAAATTTTCTGTTTACAAGGAAATTTGTTTCATTGACATTTGTTTCAAATATGGGGAACTGTACTAATACACACACAAATTTGTTTACATGAATAATAATCATAAAAACAATTATTTTCATGTTAAAAATAAACGCATATGACGACCTTGTACACGTAAATTATCCTGAAAGATATTACTATTTTTTAAACAAACCGTCGAAAGACGGTTTTTACACAAACATTAGTGAGAGAACACGTAATCCATGAAATGTTTATCACTTTTTCGAAAATAATTATCTAATATTAATGATACATCTAATGATCATGATCGTTTAAAAAACTGTAAAAGCCAAGAAAAAAGTAATTTTTTATAATTATTTATAGGTGACATACTTTACATGTTTTGCTGCACTGCGCCAACGATGTTTATACATAGTGTATGTACGTCCACAAATTTAAAAACGAAATGGAGCAAACAGCACTTCGGAACGGATTTGGAGTGAAATTTCCAGAAAACATTCTTGCGATGAAATTATTACATTTCAAGGTAGCGTTTATTTCAACAAAAGAAAAGACAACTCGGCTAATATTTTACTGTAAAAATTCATAAAGGTCTGTAATCAAAGAGATATTTTCCCGAGAAAAGAAAAAGTCATGGCGTTAGGAAACGGAGTGCAGGCAAAGCCGTGAAGAGATCACTTGAATCCAGCCAAACACTAGCTGTTGTTTATTTCTATCACGTAGCGTATATTGCAGAAGATGATGTATTTGCTTTATCACTGTATAGAAACCTTACGATTGACTAGCAAGTTAGCTTATTAAACTTTGTCATGACTTCCCAAACAGTAAACTTCAAGAGTTTCATATCACCCGCGCGCACGCGCGCATACACACACACCAAATACTACAGGCGCTTTGTAAACCGCATTTTAAACCGCTTTTAGTATAACCATAGACGATATATTATACAGCACTTATTTGCCAGTTATATCTTCAGCGCTCCTCAGTGTGCATTTTACTTACTTAAACGACAGCAGATATTCTACAAAGCACGGCGCAAATGTTTTGTACAAACTAAATAAACAAATTTCGATCTACCTGTATATAAAACATATGTGTGTGGTTTCGTTCTAGAAGAGAGAAATATTGCTGCTAATACACGGTGTGCAACTGCTCGTCATGTTTTTGTAATTACGGTAGCGTTTCTTGGTGCACCTGTGCGCATGCACACCTGCACTAGTCAGACGTACAGTATTACTCATTTAATCCGTGTAGATATGCAACCTACAAAACTCAAGTGCTACTGAACGTTAACATAAACGTTATTTATTGCGATTACGTTATCGCATTCTTTGCAAAATCAGTTTTAAAATTTGTTACACGAACGATCAGTCAAGCTGAAACGCTGCCTACGGTTTGATAGGAAAGTTCAGGAAGGACCACAAATTTGTGAAATTAAATAAGAACCGAGGAGTGATTAAAAAAAATCGATGTCTGACAATTACGAAGACATTGAAGTAAATGGAGAAAATGTAAAAAGACTGGGTAACATCGACATGACTCAACAAGAATCATCTACATTATGCTACGGTCTGAGACTGCACATATATCGAGTTGTGTACGTTTGTAGAAGTGGATATGCAACACACGTCAGATACACACGCGCGCGCACGGGCACGCGCACAAATGATCACTGTCGTCGTTCCTTCCTCCACGGAGAAACAAAAAGGCAGAATACATAGAAGAATGAATATCTGTGCGATAACCACGCTCAAATCCAGCAAATAATTGAAAATAGAAAATACAATAGAGAAGGCCTATAGACTCATTTAGCCTGTGACATAAATAAAGTTTAACACTGTAGAAGAAGACCCTCAATAAACGCTATAAGGAAAATACCAGCACAGTCTGAATAAGGAGAAAAAATAGTGGATATTGTATCCGTTAATGAAGTCAGGTAAGGTTACAGCACCTAATGTACACAGTTTAAAAATATACATTGACGAAATAACACGTGAATGGTAATCAAAGTACAAAAACGGAATACAGTTATAGGCCCATACACCTTGTTAATTAATTGGTGTACGAGATGCTGTATTTTAATGGCTGAGTAGCTGAAAGCAGCGAAGCAGATTTTCAGATTGGCCTCTATCGACTACAAAATCTGTAGGTTGCCCATGCCGTCTAAGACGACCAAAGTGGTGACTTTTCTTGGATTGGACTCGGCACGTAAAAGGTGTAGAAAAACGACACAATAGAAAACTTACTAGTTTCGTGTGGCTACAACTTAGACAGTGACTAAAAACGAATATATTTTATCGTGTATGCGGAACAACCAACAAACATCTGAAGAATAAAACTCATAAAGAGATACAATCTACATTCGACTATCGTTTTATGTTATACGGTACCCAACGCAGGAGAACTGAATGTCTTCAGTGACATGCGTTCGACAAACGATCGTTTTAAAAATGATATGATGAGGAAAGAACATCAAAAATTGATTCGTTATTAAAATAAAAAATAATTAAATGGCTGGGGTCGAAAAGCGTTGGACAACCACGTAAAAGATGGGTTTCATTTAACGTTGTTCCATCGTTATGTCCAAAACGTGTAACGAAAGTGTTAGATAGGGGACAGTTTGGTCAATGAATCAGGCGCTCACCGTCATGCACGCAGTAGAGTTCACATTCAGGTACCATAAAGTGCAGTATGTCAGTACATTAGGGCAGTAACAAAACAGACTGCTTTATCGTCTTCAATAATAATGTTAAAACACCGAAGGTTCTACACTGCTAGTTTTTTCATCTAGGCTAGTTTTTCTTTATTTTCTGTCACTGTAACTTTCATACAGATTAAGTCCTAAGACGGTTCCTCCGCTATTTACACGAGTATTCATTTAAACAAGGTGCAATACTCAGCCAGTAAATATTGCGTAATTACCAGTAATTGGATGAATACGTGAAGTACCTTCATGTGTCGACGTATATCGCTCCAAGACAATTCCAGCACAGAATATAATATATGATTAAATTTATTCATATATGGGATGAATTTTCAAAGTACCACAAAAAACAAGACAAACAAGAACAGAATGGGTACGTGGTGGTGCTTTGACAAGCCTGTGTTACGTATTCAGGAACGAACAAACTTCATCTGACACACTCGCTGTTATTTCATGCCTATTTAGGATGTCAAACATTACGTTTAACATAGCAATAAATATTTAATATCCGCGTATACTGTCAAACATTACGTTTAACATAGCAATAAATATTTAATATCCGCGTATACTGTCAAAACTTTCTGACAAGAAATTATTACAACAATCATATCTGAAAACGAAGAAGGCGACTAATGTTTTCTACAGGTTTCAATTTAACCACAGTGAGCGGCTCTGTCAGATTCTAACCATTGTTTTTAACATTTAAAGTCGCTTTTCCAAGAGAACATAAAAACAACTTTACAAAACGAAATAAACATAAAGCACACACACACACACACACACACACACACACACACACACACACACACACACACACACACACACACACACACAGAGTTAACCGTAAACCTATATAGACTGCACCATCATGTGATCAGGAATATTAAATATTTAAAGCCAGGAATTTGAATCGTATGATATGAGTATTTCCGAGTACGCTAGGTTTCTAGTTGGTACACACTGACCATGCCGTACAATAAACATACATTTTATTCTCTACGTGTGATTTAGTGGCGACTGTTACTCGCATAAGAAAATACTTAATGCTTATTACAACTGTAGTACTTGCTCCTACTTTCTTAAAAAATCCATTCCAGAAACATAATATTAACTAGCTACTATTTAATACGATTTTTTACTTCTTAAGTTATTCACGGGCTAAAATAAATATAAAATAGAATATCTTTTACAAAATAAATAATAGTACACTCACTAAAAAAACAGAAATGTTCACTGTCTGACAGACGTAATACGCTAAAATATCCTAAAGCATTGAAATAAAATTGGCGTAATATTTTCTTGCGTGCTGGGAAAATTCAAAAGCCCACCTGTTCGTAACTTAATTCGATGGAGGTAAATGGAGTGGAGACCAGGAAAACGATAAATAGTTATCAAAAAGTCTCTTTTAGAAAGCGAATTGTATCAAAAAAAAAAAAACTGTAATCTCCTCTACTAAGAATTCGCTGCGTAATTCATGGCAATGTTTACATCGTGCAAGTATGTGAAGAAGTGTGAGACATTCAACACGGCATGTGCGTAGATTGTTAACGAGAACTGTCTTCCAATGTATAGGAAAATAAATCATAGCTCTTCTGTTACGATAAATTCTGAACAATACGCCCTATTTATCCTAACAGGAATTGCCAATTCTGCTTCATGGATCTATTCCGACATGCCGAATTAATAAGCAAATTACCCAGTCAAAATATTACGCCGTAGATAAGAACAAAAATTTTATTCTCCAGTGTTAGCACAGCGGTTTACATCAGCATTTATACGGTAAAACTATAAATAATTTACCAGGAAAAGAATCTAATCAATTTTTTGTTATTCAACTTATTTTAAGTATTTTTCAACTTTTTAAAATCACAATTAAAATTTTTGTCACATACAGTCTGCACAACAAAAACAAAAATCTTCACTACGGTTACTTCCTATTTAGAAAATTTATAAAACTTTTTTCACAGAATGTACGCTTCTGAACATGTGTCTGAAGCGAAAGCCAAGTGACCGTCTCGCTGCGGCCTGACATTTTAATCACTTGGAAACAGTGTTGCTAAGTTTAACATATACGGTGTAACAAATTACAGGAACACCTGATACCTGAGTTAATAATACAAGACAGATTTAACAAGCTCGGTGCTGGGAATTATCAATTGATCTGTTACCCAAATGAACAAGCTTTACGTCCTAACTATGAATGCAAACCCGCTGGAGTTAATTATGCCACATAAACCATGTTGAGGTCTAACACGCACGCGCGCGCGCGCGCGCGCACACACACACACACACACACACACACACGTTATCTGTCAACATAATAGCGAAGTTGACTCAAACGATAGATGAATGCCCTTTGTCTCGACTACAACAAGCGAATTATTCAAACATTTAAACAATTGGACGTGTATGTTCGTATGATTAAACAGGACCGCATTAACCAAATTCTAAAAAACGTGTCAGCCAACAGCAACAGCAAAGTCTTAGTACTATGCTCTGTCTTATATTCATAACTGACTAACGTGTGATAGATGTTTTTCTTCCTTCATGAAGTTGTAAAAAATACGTTCAGGCGTATATGAATATTTCTATTTTCATGAGGATTATGTACCCCGTTCTTCATCGTAGCTAGCTCAACAACTAATATATACCGGATTGCCGGATTGGTAGATGTGTGTGTGTGTGTGTGTGTGTGTGTGTGTGTGTGTGTTTACACGAGGCAAATGAAACTTTTCAGAAGAGTGAGATATTCGACACGGCATGTACGTAGATTAATAACGAGAACTGTCTTTTCCACTGTATAGGAAAATAAACCATAATGCTCGTCTGTTTCAATAAATTCGCCTTAGAAATTTTGATAAACAAGACAGACACCCACGCACTAACTATAAATAAGAAGGACTGACTATACATGCCTTCGCAGGACTGTGCTCGTCACACTTCTCCCCCACACGGTTTAGTGTAAACTACAGACCGCGATATATTCTTTACGCGATTCAGTAAACAGAACGCCAGTTAAGTCATGTGTGGACGTACCATACGGTTACACATCGAGAAAAACCACCAATTACAGGATACATTCGAAATCACAACAGTTGCAATAGCCACTACGCAAAATGATTGCAAGTAAATAACTTCTTTTGTAACTATTAGTGCAAGATACAAAAGAATACGTGAGAAAACTTGCACGTATAGCGCTACTAAATGCCCATAGACAAGAATCCTAGCAGCTATTATTAATTTCTGAAAAGTGACTTATATTCTAATCGCCACTACTATTAGTGTTTAATAAAATAACTAATTTTCTAGCCGTATACGAAAGGCCATGACTGTTGATCATGACCGTAAATGAGAAATGAGCAAAAAAAAAGAACATGTTGAAGGAAACTGCTAAGGAAGACGGGGAGGAAAGATCTAAACGGTTACTACGGTAGAACGACAGAGAACAAGAGTTCCTGGTCGTCACCAGACAGACGCTTACAAAAGAGTATAACGAAAATCAGACTGCGAATAGAAGAGTTATACTCTTTGTACGCGTATCGTGGTATCTTCAAGAATGGAGGAACGTGTTAGACGAATTTAACGTGCACTCACAAATGTATACAGTGATCAACGTGGAACTTTTATATCCTGAAAGACAAGATCATTAGCAAACATCAAACGGAATGTAACAGGTTCTAAAAAACGGACATCGCCCCTGAAACAAGGTCCACAGTGAAAGTGCAAAGTAACCTGCTTTATAGGTTTCCTGTGCCAGAATAAAGAAAAATAATTATAACATTTACGTAGGAATCGTGTATAGGCCTACTTTCTTTTCTTCCTTTTTCAGGTGCAACGCGAGACGGTTAGCGCTAAAAGAAACATAAGTAGCAAGAAAATATAGTCAGTATGACAATAATAGTTCCAACAATAATTTCAACAACAGCGTTAAACGTTGTGGGTAAAATAAACAAATCGCTCAGAGTGGTTCCGGTTGTGAATAAAAGGTATATTGCCGAACGTCTCTGAACAGTACAGTGAAATTACCACAGCTTTTCCAAAGGAAAGTCTTAAAAAAAAAGGCCGTTTGGAACACGTCTGTCACAGAAAACGGTGTCAAAAAATATAACACACGACCTCAGAATGCGTTCATCGAAGCACTGAAAGAAGACGTGTCCTGGTTTGGACTGCTGCCAGAGTTTGGCAGAAACGGCGTTCGTCCAACATGACATTGTGATTCTGATCAGCGACCACGTCAAACGACACAACACTATATTTAGGGGTAGTGAAAATCCATGAACTTGAACGCATCCCAAAGGAGAATGCCTAACGAGTGTTACCTTTGCTAGTGTAATTTGAATCTTACTTTTCTGACAAGGGAATAATGTGGGCGTATTCCGGACACTACCAACACATATCGACCAACTTCCTCAGACAACATTCAACCCGGGATATTCAACAGAGTCTACATGTGCATTTTGGTTGTACTGTTTTCGTCTCGCGCTGAGACGGTTAACATTGGCAAACTAATCAATCGTAATCAGTGGCAAATTATGTTTAAACTCAGCCTAACCAATTTTAACTCGCGCCTGTTACACGCGTCATCTAGCCCACAAGATGCGCTAGAATTGCTGACACTGTTACCCGTCTCTGTATTTCACTAGGCCTCCACTGACAGCAGAATGATGACGTCACGACAGGCCGGTTAATTTCCAGTTATTAAAGTATTTTATACTAATTATGACTGAATGTGAGTCATTTAAGTAACGACACAATCCGGTTGGTGAAGACAGGCAGCGCTACAGTCCTATGAACACATTAGAACATTAAAACCGCCCGAATATTAAGTTTTTGGGCTTGGCAAATATACGTGACTTCGTAACTCTCTCTCTCTCTCTCTCTCTCTCTCTCTCTCTCCCTCTCTCTCACGCGCGCACGCGTCAAACCATAGGGAAATGATGATATGTCAAATTACTGTTCTCCAAAACGTACTGCAACGTCTCGTTGTGGAGTATAGAGACCTAAAGGGTGTAGAGCGCGAAATTTAATATCATTGAACTCGATGAATAAATTAAAAACGTGTGTTTTTAAACGTACATTACGGGGTTAAACGCTACGTTGACCGTTTTATATTATGTATGGACAATAACAAACAGGCTAAGATCTTATATAAAATTTATGTCAACTTTTTTTTGGAGTAACTTTTGTACTAAAGTTGAATAAAAGTTTTCCATGTAAATGTTAACATAAATTTGACATAACAACTGTATGAATGGTCGGTAGTTAATCATTGTTATGGTCAATAATAATTACTCGTATACAACAATGAAATAATGAATTGTTAAAAATAAAAAAACAGACTAAAATAAAAAATAAAAGACGAACAACATAATCAAATATGTTTGATTATAATGGGTTTTTCCAATAATGTATTTGTCCTATAATCTGTGACCCAGGAAAAAAATAAACCTACACACACACACACACACACACACACACACACAAGTAATAAAGTGCAGACAGAAAAGATTACGTAACACAGCAGACAGACGGCCTACAATGAAGGAAACTGGAATGTGTTCTATGCTGCATAATCGTACATCATGAAGGACTAGACATCTCGCCCAGAATATAGACAGACAGACACAGACAGCTTGAGAGAACAGAGGAAACATTGTTTTACAAAACACATGGCTTACACTTTGTACAATATGAATAATTTGCATACATAGCTTAAGTAAATAACGTAATATTGTGCAGAGAGTGGGTGCTGGGTTTGCTAAGTAAACCCAACGAAATGTGTTTATCCTACCATGTCGGCTGCTTGTATTGAATAATCCTCTAACCTTTGTGAATCTGTAACCAACAACAATAATTGTTTTCATTTGTACACCTTGTTCCACACGGTTAATCAACCACAACATTACAATTATATTCTACCTGCGATGCACACACACACACGCGCGCGCGCGCGCGCGCGCGCGAATTATTTTGTGTAATAAAAATTTCATCTTACGTTTCATGTCGATATTATCATCTAAATATATTATCATATTATCATCTAAATCTGATATTAAGCGTACAGAATATGGATTTATTCTGTAGATACAGAAGTATCATTTGTTTGTATGCTTATAACATGTTTTCCTCATCTTTCCCGTCCCCTACTGACATTTTACTGTTAGTATACATTCTGTTATCTCACATGATTCTCCCCCCACTATTTTTCTCCCTCCCTTCCTCCCCACTGCTCCTTCCATGTACCTACACAGACTACACAACAGAGAGTCGATACTGGCGAATATCTTGCAAACAAGACACTGCCGAATGCAGCAGGAAATATTTAAATGCACCCGATAACGGCTATGCCGACTCACACGCACTTACTACCTACCTGCAATATATAGTTGTTTCAGTGGCAGTGACTAGTCAAACCACAACCGTGTATTTCACGTTCTACCAGTAACGTCCAATTTAATTAATACGTAGCTAAGTTAACCTCAGTAACAGTAAAAAATAATAAGTAACGTGGAAAGGCGTGTGGCTGGAACACAGGCGGGGTTGGCGCTTCACCAGAACAGAGAAAAACTAATCGCCTGGCGTGATTCTCACTCATTCTGCTAGCGACATTAATATATTAATTTACATCGCAGCCAGTCATCACGTAGGCCTATACTATGAACCCTAAACTTTACTAACGTTTGTCTGGATTGTTTACTGAACAAAAAAGTGTTATCGTGATGGTTTCTACGTATATACCGGACGCATTCGGAAGATGCAAACATTCCTCTACATTAAAGGGATGGTTATGCATAAACGAATTTTAACACGATCGCAATTACTCTGACCCAAATTAATTACCGGCTACACTAAACAAAACATAGGAACCCCAGCGCAGGATAGGTAACGATCGTGCTGCTGTATCAATTCTTATAGATCGTGCAGTGACAAAAAATTTGTTTTCGGAAATATTCATTGCTTAAATCAACGATACTATGAACCCGCGCGCGCGTGCAAACACACACACACAATAATTTGGTCGTCATAAACTACCGTAGAAATAATCGTAGAATTTGTCTGAAAATGTTGAAGTCCATGCATTTCTTATAGCTGACGTTTTAATTTCAAATTACGCTAATAATGGCAAATAACTTTATACATAGTTCACTACTCAGTACAGCGATGTAACCAAGATGGTAGAGGGGCCGTCAGAAGTATAGAACATTGATTAATTGGACGGTATAACATCGATGGCTGGAAATGAATGATACCGGGCGAGAACAAACAGGTCCTCTCTGTTGTGATATCTCTAGCATTTCAATGCGAACAATTAATGGTCGGGTAGAACGTTCATGTCTGGGCCACCCTTGCCTGACACCCAATTTATAGAACCCCCATACCTCTCATCCTGTCACCACTTCTACCCCCTCCCCCCAAACCCATGCCTGTTATATCCATCACCACTATGCCAACGACAGCCCACTAGATGAATCCAATTACATTTGTCATTTCTTTTCGGTTTTCCCCAACTTTTTTCCAGCAGCGAATATGATTAGATCCTGTATTGACAGAATATAAATCAATACTTTGCTTTGGCAATTTACATAAATTACTTTTTCAAACAAAATGTCTTCTCATAACGTCAGTTTTATTATTAAACCTTAGTGTGTGTTACATTATTTATGTGGATTTATGTTAGCATACGACTTCTAAAGTTCTAGTAAAACAAAAAATCTGTTTTTACGAAATTATTTTTATTATTTAAGAAATCATTTGTTAGATTCGATTAAAAATCAGTATTACACAGAATTAATAAGAATTCCGTCAATAAATTAAAGGTATTTATTTATTTAAGCAGTGCCTTGTTACTGCAGTATAGGCTACAATTATTTTAAAGAAAGTAGTATTGTCTTTTGCTTTCTTCTTATATTTTCCTTTACTCTGTTACACAGTATTAGTCAAAAAAATTGCAACAATTTTCGCTTCGAAAATAGTCACCTGTTATATGCATTTATAGGAGAGTGACATAAAGATTGAATTTAATTATGAAACCAGCAGTTTACATTTCAATGAGTTAACTGTGAAAAAAATTTAATGAAACCCTTATTGAAATTCAAATATATTTATTAGCCTTTATGTTCAACTGCCATTTATGAGACAGAAGTTTCCTACTTCGTGGAATGCAATTACAGTGGAACGTAGGCCATTCAGATTAATGGGGGATATGAACGTCTGGTTAAAGATGTGCTGTCTGCACATTTTTTTGAGGCCTAAAAGCCTCAGGAACTCACCATAGTTATAAATCTATTGGAAATTATTTATATAACCAATCTGTATTTCCAACACTTAAATGTACAAAATAACACTATTAATTATTTAGAAAACCTATAAATTTTCTTTTGTTTTAGTAATGCCGTCAAAACCCTTTTGCCCTTCTAGCCACGAAAACATGAATTCGTTTTGAAGGGTTGCGGCATCACATTGTTTATGCGTGCTGTTCAACCCATTTCCCTCCGTTGGGGACAATACTTGAGTGACTCATTATACGGAAGACTCTTAACTTCTTCATTGTCATCTAGTATATCTTCTTCATAATGCCACACGAACAGCAACTCAACACAACAGAACACATGGCTGAATGAAGAATGAAGCGGTTAAAGATGCAGAAAAGAAAGACGGATAAAGATGTGATAATAAGAATAAAAAGCACAAAACGTGATTCATGCGCTAAAGAAAATGTGTTCTTCATAACAAAAATAAGAACAAAAAATTGAATTTTTCCATGAAGAATTTTCTCATCCTAAAGCACCTGAAAACAGGCATTATCGTCGCAGTCCAACTAGTTAATTACTTCGTTACAATCGCATTTTTTTAAATGTGGACTATCTTTTATTATTTTCTTCAATTTTAACTTTAGTTGTCATCTCATAATCGGTTGGTTTTCTGTACTTCCACGGAACAGTCTTCCAATAATTTTTTATTGCCGAAATACTGACATTAAATTCCTACTTTTCTATCAGCTTCTGACAAACGTTTTATAACCGATTCTCCACTTCCTTCTAGTCGTGGCCGTTGTAGCACTCGTTTCCCATGGTACGTATTTGATATTTTCGGTTATGCCTTTGTCTTTGAACACGTCCTGATCCTGTCTTTCGAGAAACACAGCACATAGATGGAATGCCCCATTTTTAATTACTAGAGGGGCAAAAAAAATTACTCTGTTTATCTTATCTAATTTTTACTAGACGAGAAATACTTTGTGAAGTTGTTTACATAATTTAAAAATGTTAATGGTTTTTACAGAGAACCACGAGTATGTAACTCGGTTCACTGGTTCGCCGGCAATCGCTGAAGGCAGTATTTATGTGATTCGGTTACATCAGCAACTAAATGTTTCTGTATTATACATAAGCTATAACTTAAGCAAAATTGTCCTAAGGCTTTCACGGCCGGTGTCAGTTGAATAAGACGAGTTTTCCGGGCTGTTTGGCCGTGGTCTATGGTTTAATGACAAACCAAACGTTTCAACAACTCCAATGGCTGCCATCATCAGTGGAATTTAAAGACCTACGTTCAGGATTTCTTTAAATTCCACTGAGATGGCAGCCATTGGAGCTGTTGAAACGTTTGGTTTGTCATTAAACCATAGACCACGTCCAAACAGCCCGAAAAACTCGTCTTATACAACTATAACGTAAGTGTCTGCACGAATAAGTGCATGCGTGCGTGCGTGGTATCACAGAAAGCTATTTGTAAAGCGCTAATCTCAGTTCACACTTAGTTGTGAAATGATCCAACGTGTTCCTCCAGCTTAGTCACTTTAAAGTTATGGTGATTTAGGCCTATATCACTAATTTTGTCATCATTTAGTTCGACCTTATATAAAATCGGTATGGACAACCATACGTGACTTCCATGTTCTAAGATTTATATTTAAAATCATTTACGAAATGAAATGTTTCCATAGAAACTACTTCTTTCCACTTACTGCTTCAGCCTTAACCACAGTACTGTGATCACTAACGTATACCACCACACATTACCGCACTCCATTTTCACTGATGATGGCAGTCAACGGTACTGCCGAAAAGTCTGGTTTTGCAGAAACCATTGGACTACGGCCAAACAGCCCGGGAAGGAATTTTAACAACAAACTACTACTTTGTTGCCGATAACGTAGTTCACATATAAAATCATCCCCTCCCTCTTCAACTATAATTCTCATTTATAGAAAATTAACCCCACCCCGTTCAAATAGCATCTTCATATATAGATATTTCATCTACGTTTCTACAGTGGATTATTAAGATCTTCTTATCAGGATACTTTATTTATCAAAATTTAGAACTTTACTCTTGTTACAACAAAAAATGTTTCACGTAACCTGCCCTTTCCCCGTAACCGATCTTCACTAAAAGCAATAGGCCTTGAGTCCTCTACAACTCAGGCACATATGTAAAAAATTATTTGATTCTGTTTGAATTTACGGCCGTTATCGTTCGTCATGAAAACATTCCTCTTGTTACAACATAAAATGTTGCAGGTAAAATACCCCTTTCCCTTAACCGATCTTCACCAAAATTAACAGGACTTGAGTTCTCTACAATTCAAGACAGTATGCAAACAATTCTTTGATTCTCTTTGAATTTACGGCAGTTATCGTTCCTCAAAAAAAAATTACCCTTGTTAAAACATAAAACGTTGCTGGTAAACTACCCCTTTCCCTTAACCGATCTTCAACAAAATCAACAGACCTTGAGTTCTCTATAATTCAAAAAGGTATGCAAAAAAGTAGTTGATTTTGTTTGAATTTACGGTAGTTATCGTTCGCCATAGAAAAAATTACCATTGTTAAAACATAAAATGTTGCAGGTAAACTACCCCTTTCCCTTAACCGATCTTCACCAACACCAACAAGGTCTTGAGAACTCTAACAGTTCAGGGCTGTATACAAAACATTATTTGATTCTATTTGAATTTTCGGCCGTTATCGTTTGCCATAGAAAAAATACTTGATTAAAAAAACGTTGCAGGTAAACTACCCCTTTCCCTTAACCGATCTTCACCAACACCAACAAGGTCTTGAGAACTCTAACAGTTCAGGGCTCTATACAAAACATTATTTGATTCTATTTCAATTTTCGGCCGTTATCGTTTGCCATAGAAAAAAATACTTGATTAAAAAAATCGTTGCAGGTAAACTACCCCTTTACCTTAACCGATCTTCACCAAACACAAGAGATCTTAAGTACTCTACAATTCACGGATGTATGCACAAAATTATTTGATTCTATTTGAATTTACGGCAGTTATCGTTCGTCATAGAAAAAATTACCCTTGTTAAAACATAAAACGTTGCTGGTAAACTATCCCTTTCCCTTAACCGATCTTCACCAAAAACAATAGGTCTTGAGAACTATACAATTCAGGGCTGTATGCAAAACATTATTTGATTCTATTTGAATTTACGGCAGTTATCGTTCGTCATAGAAAAAATTACCCTTGTTAAAACATAAAACGTTGCAGGTAAACTACACGTTTCCCTTAACCGATCTTCAATAAAATCAACAGACCTTGAGTTCTGTATAATACAAAAAGGTATGCAAAAAAGTAGTTGATTCTGTTTCAATTTACGACCGTCATAGAAACAATTACCCTTGTTAAAACAAAATGTTGCAGGTAAACTACCCCTTTCCCTTAACCGATCTTCACCAAAACCAACAGGTCTTGACAACTCTACAATTCAGGACTGTATCCAAAACATTATTCGATTCTGTTTGAATTTGCGGCTGTTATCGTTTGCCATAGAAAAAATTACCCTTGATAAAAAAAAAACGTTGCAGGTAAACTACCCCTTTCCCTTAACCGATCTTCACCAAAAACAATAGGTCTTGATTACTCTACAAATCTGAGCTGTATGCAAAACATTATTTGATTCTGTTTGAATTTCCGGCTGTTATCGTTTGCCATAGAAAAAAATCTACAGACACACAGACAGACACACACAGACACTTTTCGAAAATTACTTTTTTTCATGTTTTGAGTGTAATACAATCATAATCTGCAATAATCTCGAACACGATTTTTTTTTGCCATCACCATACTTCCATTTCCTTAAGGAACGTGGAAGTAAATATCGGTATGGAGAACCATACATGACTTCCATGTTCTAAGATTTATTTTTAAAATCATATTCGAAATGAAATATTTCCATAGAAACTACGTCTTTCTACTTATTGCTTCAGCATTAACCACAGTACTGTGGTCACTAACGTATACCACCTCACGTTTTCGCACTCGATTTTCACCGATGATGGCAGTCGATGGCACTGCCGAAAAGTCTGGTTTTGCAGAAAACATTGGACTACGGCTAAAGAGCCCGGGAAGCAATTTTAACAAAAAACTACTTCTTTGTTGCCGATAACGTAGTACACATATAAAAAATTCTCCCCTCCACCTTCAACTATAATTTTTAATAATAGAAAATTACCCCCACCCCGTTCACCTAACTTCTTCATTTATAGATATGTCATCTACGTTTCTACAGTGGATTACTATGAGCTTCTTATCAGGATACATTATTTATAAAAATTAAGTACTTTACTCTTGTTAAATCATAAAATGTTTCAGGTAAACTACCCCTTTCTCTTAACCGATCTTCTCCAAAATCAACAGACCTTCCGTCCTCTACAATTCAGCGAAGCATGCAAAAAAATATTTGATTCTGTATGAATGTGCGGCAGTTATCGTTCGTCATTGAAACATTTCTCTTGTTACAACATAAAATGTTGCAGGTAAACTACCCCTTTCCCTTAACCGATCTTCACCAAAATCAATAGACCTTGAGCTCTCTGCAACTCAGGGGGTGCAAAAAATTATTTGATTCTCATTGAATTTTCGGCAGTTATCGTTCTCATAAAAAAATTACCCTTTTTAAAACATAAAACGTTGCTGATAAACTACCCCTTCCCTTAACCAATCTTCAACAAAATCAAAAGACCTTGAGTTCTCTTTAGTTCAAAAAGGTATGCAAAAACCTAGTTGATTCTGTTTGAATTTAAGGCAGTTACCGTTCGTCATATAAAAAATTACCCTTGTTAAAACATAAAATGTTGCTGGTAATCTACCCCTTTCCCTTAACCGATCTTCACCAACACCAATACGAATTGAGAACTCTACAATACAGGGCTGTATGCAAAACATCATTTGATTCTGTTTGAATTTGCGGCTGTTATCGTTTACTATAGAAAAAAATTACCCTTGATAAAAAACCGTTGCAGGTAAACTACCCCTTTCCCTTAACCGATCTTCACCAAAAACGACAGGTCTTAGGTACTCTACAATTCAGGCCTGTATGCAAACAATTATTTGATTCTCTTTGAATTTACGGCAGTTATCGTTCGTCATAGAAAAAATACCCTTGTTAAAACATAAAACGTTGCCGGTAAACTACCCTATTCCCTTAACCGATCTTCAACAAAATCAACAGACCTTGAGTTCTGTATAATTCAAAGAGGTATGCAGAAGAGTAGTTGATTCTGTTTTAATGTACGGCAGTTATCATTCGTCATAAAAAAATTACCCTTGATAAAACATAAAATGTCGCAGGTAAACTACCCTATTCCCTTAACCGATCTTCAACAAAATCAACAGACCTTGAGTTCTGTATAATTCAAAAAGGTATGCAGAAGAGTAGTTGATTCTGTTTTAATGTACGGCAGTTATCGTTCGTCAAAAAAAAAATTACCCTTGATAAAACATAAAATGTTGCTGGTAAACAACCCTATTCCCTTAACCGATCTTCACCATAACCAACAGGTCTTGAGAACTGTACATTTCAGGGCTGTATGCAAAATATTATATGATTCTGTTTGAATTTGCGGCTGTTATCGTTTGCCATATAAAATACCCTTGATAAAACAAAAAACGTGTCTGGTAAACTACCCCTTTCCCTTAACCGATCTTCACCAAAAACCAATGTCTGTATAATTCAAAAAGGTATGCAAAAGAGTAGTTGATTCTGTTTTAATGTACGGCAGTTATCGTTTGTCAAAAAAAAATTACCCTTGTTAAAACATAAAATGTTGCTGGTAAACTACTCTATTCCCTTAACCGATCTTCACCAAAACCAACAGATCTTGAGAACTCTACAATTCAGGGCAGCGTGCAAAACATTATTTGATTCTGTTTGAATTTGCGGCTGTTATCGTTTACTATAAAAAAATTACCCTTGATAAAAAACCTTGCAGGTAAACTACCACTTTGCCTTAACCGATCTTCACTAAAAACAATAGGTCTTGAGTACTCAAGAAATCAGGGCTGTATGCACAAACGTATTTGATTCTGTTTGAATTTGCGGCTGTTATCGTTTGCCATAGAAAAAACCCTTTTAAAACATAAAACGTTGCAGGTAAACTACCCCTTTTCCTTAACCGATCTTCACCAAAACCAAAAGGTCTTGAGAACTCTACAATTCAGGGCAGTATGCAAAACATTATTTGATTATGTTTGAATTTGCGGCTGTTATCGTTTGCCATAGGAAATACCCTTGTTAAAACATAAAACGTTGCAGGTAAACTACCCCTTTCCCTTAACCGATCTGTACCAAAATCAACAGATCTTGAGAACTCTACAATTTAGGGCTGTATGCGAAACATTATTTGATTCTGTTTGAATTTGCGGCTGTTATCGTTTGCCATAGGAAAAAATCTACAGACACACAGACAGACAGACACACAGACACTTTTCGAAAAACGACTTTTTTTCATGTTTTGAGTGTAGTACAATCAGAATCTGCAATAATCTCGAACACGATTTTTTTTTGCCATCACCATACTTCCATTTCCTTAAGGAACATGGAAGTAAAAGTTATTTGATTCTGTTTGAATTTATGGCATATTTATCTAAGTTGGTGCGTATGGTTGGAGTAGTTATGTCCAATTCTAAGTGCCAAATCAGAATACAATCAAATCTATCTAACTCCTTAAAAACATTGAATGGGTTGAAACAAGGAGATGCCTTAGCATGTCTGTTGTTCAACATAGCTCTAGAAAAGGTCATCAGGGATTCAGGAATTCAAACTAGCGGACACATATTTCACAAGGAGGTACAGCTTCTGGCCTATGCCGATGACATTGACGTCATAAGTAGGTCTGAATCTGGCTTAAAGGAAGCCTTTCAGGAACTGGAGTTGTCCGCTAAGGCTATGGGCTTGGTTATAAACCAAAGCAAAACCAAATATATGGTTGTAGGTGCCAATACTCGTACCCTGTCCCTGCGCATTAACGATTATGAATTTGAAAAGGTTCAGGGTTTTCCATATCTCGGGTCATATGTGGACTCTGGAAATGACTCCTCTAGAGATATTGAAAGACGAATATTATCTGCTAATAGGTGTTACTACGGACTGGTGAAACATTTTAAATCAAAATTAATAACTAAAGATACAAAAGCCTCCCTATACAAGACCTTGATTAGACCAGTCCTGATGTACGGCTCGGAATGCTGGGTGTTAAAAAAACTAGATGAGCAGAGACTATCCGTTTTTGAGAGGAGGGTACTGAGGAGAATCTATGGCCCTGTGAGGGAAAACAACATTTGGAGGCGACTGCATAATCGAGAGTTGTACGAAAGGTTTAAAGATCTTCCGATCGTGCAACTCATACAAATTAACAGATTGCGTTGGGCTGGTCATGTGCAGAGAATGGCGGAGGATAGAATCCCAAAAAGAGTGATGAATTATTTGCCGATGGGAAGGAGAAGGAGGGGAAGACCGCGTACAAGATGGCTGGACCAGGTTGGTAAGGAGGCAGTGAGGCTGGGTGCAGCAAACTGGTGGACATTGGCCGGGAGTAGAGACCAGTGGGGAAGATTTCTTTTGGAGGCCAGGGCCCGGACTGGGCTGTAGCGCCGAGGATGTATGTATGTATGAATTTATGGCAGTTATCGTTCGTCATGATAAAATTTCTCTTGTTACAACATAAAATGTTGCAGGTAAACTACCCCTTTCCCTTAAGCGATCTTCACCAAAATCAACAGGCCTTGAGTTCTCTACAATGTAGGGAAGTATGCAAAACATTATTTGATTATGTTTGAATTTACGGCAGTTATCGTTGGTCATAGAAAAAAATTACCCTTGTTATCACATAAAACGTTGCAGGTAAACTACACCTTTCTCTTAACTGATCTTCACCAAAATCAATACGTCTTGAGTCCTCTACAATTCAGGGATGCATGCAAAACATTATCTGATTCTGTTTGAATTTGCGGCCGTTATCGTTCGTCATAGAAACAATTACTCTTGTTAAAACATTAAAAGTGGCAGGTAAACTACCCCTTTCCCTTAACCGATCTTCACCAAAATCAATAGGCCTTGAGTCCTCTACAAATCAGGAACATATGTAAAACATTATTTTATTCTCTTTGAATTTACGGCAGTTATTGTTCTTCATGAAAAACGTTCTCTTGTTACAACATTAAAGGTGGCAGGTAAACTACCCCTTACCCTTAACCGATCTTCACCAAAATCAATAGACCTTCAGTTCTTTACAATGCAGGAACGTATGCAAAACATTATTTGATTCTCTTTGAATTTACGGCAGTTATCGTTCGTCATAGAAAAAATTACCCTTGTTAAAACATAAAACGTTGCAGGTAAACTACCCCTTTCCCTTAACCGATCTTCACCAAAAACAACAGGTCTTGAGAACTCTACAATTCAGGAACGTATGCAAAAAATTGTTTGATTCTCTTTGAATGTGCGGCAGGTATTGTTCGTCATAGAAAAAATTACCGTTGTTAAAACATAAAACGTTGCAGGTAAACTACCCCTGTCCCTTAACCGATCTCCACCAAAATCAATAGACATCGTGGTCGCTATAGCTCAGGACGGTGTGCAAAACGTTATTTGATTCTGATTGAATTTACGGCAGTTATCATTCGTCATAGAAAAAATTACCCATGTTAAAACATAAAATGTTGCAAGTAAACTACCCCTTTCTCTAAACCGATCTTCAACAAAAACAATAGGTCTTGAGAACTCTACTATTCAGGGCTGTATGCAAAACTTTATTTGATTCTGTTTGAATTTGCGGCTGTTATCGTTTTCCATAGAAAAAAATTACCCTTGATTAAAAAAAAAAGTTGCAGGTAAACTATCCCTTTCCTTTAACAGATCTTCACCAGAAACAATAGGTCTTGAGTACTCTTCAAATAAGAGCTGTATGCAAAAAATTATTTGATTCTGTTTGAATTTGCGGCTGTTATCGTTGCCATAAAAAAATCTACACACACACACACACACACACACACACACACACACACACACAGAGAGAAACTTCGAAAAATGACTTTTTTTCATGTTTGAGGGTAGTACAATCAGAATCTGCAATAATCTCGAACACGATTTTTCTCGCCATCACCATACTTTCATTTCCTTAAGAAACATGGAAGTAAAAAGGCCAACTCGCAATGACCCAATTAAATAATTAATGACATTTTATGGACATCGTTTGTATAACGCTTGTCTCGTTAATAACAAATAAGTAGGATTAAGCTTATAACGTTCTTCGTAGTGTGTTGGCGATAATGTACACGCGCGTGTGCGTATATAAAATATAAGAAAAATGTTTATTTGAATATAAACAACAAACGCACATCACAAGAATTACTCTCTTCTGTAAGTATAAAATAATTTTTCAACGCAGACTGCACGTGCATCTCTATCACTTTATGATTACCTAATTATCAGTGTTTTGATTAACTTTAAAAATACTTACTCTTGTGGTAACTCTGACACACTGCTGAAAACGTAAGAATAAGAATTACAATTTGGCAGTATGGATTTCTCTCTCTCTCTCTCTCTCTCTCTCTCTCTCTCTCTCTCTCTGCGAGAGAGAGAGAGAGAGAGAGAGAGAGAGAGAGAGACGTACGGAAGGATGTACAATAAGTTCCAGACTACATATTGAGATCTAAAGTTAGGGAAGTAAAAAGTCTGTGTTAGACGTCTACCAGAGGTTTAAACTTAGTTCGCAACTCAATTAAATTGTATTGAAACCATGAATAGAAAGCAACGAGATGTCCGTTTGTTGTAGCCGCACCCCTTAAACTTTTACATTCGTTCTCTGTTCGTGACGTCTCAAACTTCGCCATCTGCAACGTATCCACCTGATCGAAATACGGTCTTGGTAACGATAAATCTGAGTATCGGATTTTTAGCAACCATTTAAATCAATAAGGTAACGTTAGAGTGGACAGCGTGCATTAGACTACCACTGAAAGTCATCACATCAATTTTCTCGGTACTAGACTGTGTTCAGACTTTTCCGTACGTAACTAACGTCTTTTGACAACAAACAGCGACTTGTGTGCCGGTAAACTATTTTCCATTAGTCCTACCTGCATCAAGTATGTAGTTATTGATAAATGTATAAAGTTTAACGCATTACTGCATCTGAAGTGCATTTATTGTTCACAATTTATAGAAACCAAATCGATGGTAGGTAATGAGGTGGCGTGTGCTACACATTCAGAGTCAAAAGACTTTCTTGACGTATCCGAGCCAATGAGACAGTACTGTACTTTGATTCTCAGATAAAAGCGTACATTTAGATTGACTACATCACCTTTCTTTTCAGGTGTCCATTATGAAGTTACGATGTAATAAGTAGCCTATATCTGCTAGTTTCTTCCACAAAATCAGGATTTTACAGACGAAACTATAATCTTTTTTAATTAAAATTCATAAAAGTCAAGGAATCTTACATATCACAGTTGCAGGTGTGTCGAAAAGCACTGTAACGAAATGTAGTCACGATATTAAGAGCTATCGGTCGTCTGCCTGAGGTTTCCTTTCTTATTCCAAATGAATACTACACATTTCGTTATAGGCCAACTATTTTTGCATTCGATCAGGAAATTAAAAAAAAACGAAATTCTTGGTCTTGTAACATACCTGAAGTACAGAAATTATGAATGCAGAAATTCCTTTGGATTTATGTGAAGCGACAATGGTGACTTGAAAGTCACTGCCTTTGTGTTAGAGTGAATTTTAAAACAAATTTTCTGTTACCAGTAAAAGCAATAATTGCACATCACTGAAAAGAAACACAATAGAGAAAATGAAAACGTAGGGAACGTGAAACTATGAAGGATGTCAATTACGGATATTTTAAGTTTACTACTAAAACGGAGATTTATGGCTAGTACTACTTTTATTAATCGCTTAAAATCAAACCAGTAGAACGCTGCTTCTGTGACAATATATTTTATACTCGAAAACGGGCGTAATTTTGAAAATTTGAAGATATCTGTCTGAAAAAGAGAGAAAGTAATGAATTCCGAAATTACGTACAGAAAGGTAGCCTATAGTCGCTTTGCCACTGATATGTGGTCAGCTTAATGGGTTTATATCAACAAGTAAGACTGTAGTTCTAATTTAGTTCTAATACTCCGGGTCTCTCAGCTGTTGCCTTAGTTATGGAATAATAGTAGGTCTAGTAGAACTACTTTTTTTTTTTTTAAGTATATGAGATACACCTATCTGATGCGGAGAAAAAGAACTCTGTGGCAGTTGTGTTTACCAGAACTCTGTGGTAGTTGTGTTTACCAGTTTCTCTGTCAAGAGCAAAATGAGTGGATATTCAAAACCATAAATATGATCTTTCAGTGACACGGTAGGCTGGATCACAAAATATAATTGGCCTGGAATAAACCTTGACAAATTTAAGATAAATAAGCTTTAGACTGTATGAAAAAAGTTGATTTGCAACTTATTATGTTTATCGAGTTGATTAACAGAGCCACTGAAGACCTAAACAATGGTCATTATATCTGTAACTGTGATAACATGTAGGCGGGACATAAGATATTTTCAAATCCATTAACATCTTGATCATGTTGTCACATGCTTGTTTTGTAAGCCGTTAAAAATAATTCGTGAGTGAGACTAAGTCTTCTGCTAAATTTGTTGAACGAGCTAGAACTACGGGAGGTACTAGTATTATTTCATGACATTAATGCAGTTGTAAAAAATGCCATTTCCTTTTGCTTTCCCATTACATACTCTGTGCGAGGGGTAGAAGCCGGTTACGGTTACATATACGTGAACGTTCCACCAGACGTTATGACTATGGCTATCTACCCAAACAGAATACATTGTCTTCGTGAACGGAACGTTCTTTACAAAGAATACGTAAGCAATCTGTCAGTTTCCGTAAATTATTCAACCTGTCTTCCACATACCTATTTTCTAATGAGAGGGTTACAACTGAAGACATTGTATTTTGCTTTCCTAGACATGAAGTAGATCTTCGACAACGTTAAAAATATTGACTATAAGCCTATCTCTATTATAATAGGGTCTCTATAGAATCTCTATATCTATTTACAGGGTGGCAGCTCAGATAACGAAAGCAGCGCGATACGGCCACAGCTGTTGTTAAGTACATACATAGCCTAACAATTTTGCAATTTTAGCAACAGATTGGACGCTCTTGTTTTTAAGGGTGGAAGAAACAATGAAGACATTGTATCTAGAATACTGTATATCTAAGAAGAAGCTGAAGAAGAATGGGGCGGATTTCAAGAGAAGCCTGTGAAAAATAATAAATATAATTACGAAAGTTGTGTTAGTGGTTATAATCACAAACAGAATTATCACTGTTGTACACCACTATAGAAAAATTATTCCGATTAGCGCTTTCAAACTTCACAGCTCATCGTCAGATCGAAAATAACCTATTTCAGGGTTGAAGCTTGAAAGCCCTAATCGGAATAATTTTTCTATAGCGGTGTACAACAGTGATAATTCTGTTTGAAATAATAAATAGTTTAAGAGAATATACAGAAAAATAAGCTTTATCAGCCTTATCAGTTCCAGATACTGTACGACCACGGTATTAGAGGAATAGAAGGGGACGAAAAACCAAGGGGAAGTTGATGAAATGGTTCTTGGATCAAACAACTTCAAATGGTACAAGGTTTTAAACGGAAGACACTTACAATACAACCTGAAGATTTCAAAGTACAGCTTTCCACCAATATCTGGGTTGAAACTGTAAGAAGCAATCAATGCGTTTTGTTAGAAGAAGTAACAAAACACGATTCATGAATTACTGTTTAATATGATATACAACAAAATTTCTTATTATTATGGATAACATTTATTTTATTATTATTTTTGTAATTCAGGACATATATTTGACTTTATAGTAATCTTCATTATCAGCTCGTTATTACAGAATTTTTAAGATTTTCCTTTGGAGTTTACAAACAGATTATAAGGTTACAACATTAACAGGCACGCGTTTATGGTGTCGGTTAAGGATGTTTCACATGTCTTGTACACTTTACAACCCAAATTTCATAGTTTATATGTCGCACGTCAGTGTTATATACTAGCAAGAGTAGTTTACAGTACCTACGGTTAAAAGATATCATTCTTTAACGCTTTAAACCAGAGTACACAATAAGTAATAGGCCTATTTTTTCGACTGAGATAAAATATGTAAATGAGGCTATATGCTATATCGATTTTGAATCACTACCTAACCTGAATATTATTATTTTTTATTATTGTTTCATAGTATTATTGTTTCCTGTTGGAAACGTAGTTTAAAAGATTTAACCAGCCCCTAACCTTACATTATTTATGTCTCTCTTGCTGAAAATAATATTAATGTCATTATTATTGACATCGTTAATCCTAAAATGACTACAAAGACATAGCTCACATAATTTTAAGACCGCTTTGAGCATCCACCTAGATGCCGGTGCGTCCTATATATTTTGCTAAGACATTTTACACTAACACTTTAAGCTAGTATGAACATAGTATCGTGGTCCTATGCATACCTGGACGTTTTGCATGTACGCGTGTACGCGCGCACTTACAGAACTTCAATTAAATGATTTAGTGAGTTTAAACAACGCCACTTGTGTATAATGCAAATTCTATATGGTGTGTTTTGACCCGGCCGGTAATGAATGAGACCCCTACCGTTGGCTCTGGCTCACACTGCCAGCTATCACAAAAGCCATTAGAATGGAAATTTACGGGTGACACTACTAAACAACCGAGAGCTTCGAGCTAATTTCGCGCAGTTAGCATTATGTAACGCGGTAACTGCTCGCTCCTAGCCAACATCATACTTTCAATATTTTTTACTATTTTTTAATTAAAAACAACAACGGAAACGACAATATATTATTTCTGGCGATAAGGCTGAAACAACAAATATCACAATGCAGCACGTTATTTAAGTAAACTGTTCAATAAATTAACACGAAGAATGGGTCTACGTTGTACCTTTGCCGGAGCAGTTCCTGTAACATCATACCCTATTCACACACACAACATAATGATAAACGAAATACACAGTATTGTAGTTGATACTTTCACGTCACTGATTCGCTTACGCTTTCTTTTCGGTAATATTTCACCTTCTTTATATTTCTTCCGTCCATTCTGTCCCCAGTTTGTCACCACGATATCATTTAAAACAAATTTTATCATAAGTACACACACACACACACACACACACACACACACACACACACACACACACACACACACACACACACACACATTCAAACACTTTTTGCTACAGTCTATTTCTTGACGCATACAGGCCTATAATATATTTAAAGTTTATAATTACACTGCACCACAATCTAATGCACAAAAAAGCTAATATATACACCACACTCACACACAATAACACCAGTTTAAAATACCAAAAACCAACAGGAAACCATAACACCAACCAACCAAAACACAAGTATTCCACAAGATTCAAAATTAAGAAAGCTGAGGATAGGAACCACATGTTTCCCGAAACATGTCCCATATAACGAAAAAACAACTTGAGGTAAAGTAATTATAAATTTTAAATACGGTGTATGTGTGTATATATTTCTTGAGAAATGAATTTATCTCAAGATTTTCTTTCACACACACACACACACACACACACACACACACACACACACACACACACACACACACACACACACACACACACACACACACACACACACACACACACACACACACACACACACACACACACACTTGTTGCTACAGTTCTTTTCTTGATAAGTAAATTACTTAATATAATACTAGTTTACAATGAAGATTTGTATTTTTCTTAATTGGGACATGTTTCGAGCATTGTCAGCCATGTTGTTTTCGTAGTTTTATGAGATATCTGAGTTCTGGTTTGTTGCTGCTGTTGGTTCCAGTTGGCTTTTGGTTGGTTATATTGGTATTATTGTGAACAGATATGGTGTGTATACATTTGTTTTCTGAGCGTTTACAACGTTTAGTATTTTAAATATTTTACAAGTTTATTCGGCAAACTGCTTGATGCTCGAAACATGTTCCAAGTAAAAAAGTCTTCTTTGTAAACTAATATTTTACACACACACACCACAAGCGCTCGCGCGTTACGGCTCTTCGCCGGAGTCCCTTCCTCCTTCGCCACAGCTTCTTCAAAACTTTAGTTTCTCCAGATATCGACCTTACGTAGCGTATCTTATAGGCTACTCTCAATCCACAAACAAAATACATAAATACGTTTTACTCCATGACAAAATAAATATAAGTAAATGCACGCTCCTACTACTACTAACAGCAGGAAAGGAATCGGCTACGTTGTTTTGGCCGGCCCAGAGCCCAAGTGTCGGTTGAGCTCATTACACCCACTACTCTCCTGTTTATTATTATGTAAAGGAAAATCGTGTTAACGCTCAAACGTGCAAAAAGCTTTACGCGCGATATACAGTCTCTCTTTCTCTCACTTACCTCCATTCAACGCACGGCTTTGAACTGTGTATTACGCGAACCGCCCCAGGTTTGCTGTGTTTTAAGTAAATTACTTTTTCTACAACACAGACTCGTATCCCATATATCATTTCTTCTGAAACGTGAAACGTAATTCACCGACTGCACAGTACATTGCCTACCTTTCTCTTGCTTACCAATAGAGTGTGAAAGTACTTATCTGCAAAGAATTTGTCATTCATTTTAAGTATCAGTTATTGTTGTACAAATACCACTGTGTCACCTGCCTTTTGCAATAAGCGCCCTTGTTAGAAAATTTCATTTACAACTAAAATACAATCCATTTATTAATGGTGTTACCAAGAAGGAAAATGTCATGCGCTATGAAAAAATTAAGTGTTCTTTTATCAATTCGAATACTAGGTTTAGCCTATGACTTAAAAGAATTGTGTTTCATCATAACATCTGAGCCGCGTCATCATATATTACATCTTTACGAATTGCAAGAGTACATGAAAAGTGTAAGCTATTGTGTCTTTCGAATTCCTGTACCAAGTAAATAATTTTATACGTAAATGTGAAATACAAGGTTTTGATACTTGAATGTTTATAATAGTAACGTTCGACAGAGTAACGATCTATCCACCAGGATACGTGCAACAACGTCAACGCCGTGTGTTTTATTGTAATCGATGTGCACAAAACCTTTCCGGTGTAGAAACCTCAGTTTTGAATAAATCCACGACAAACACTGACGACAATAAGTATTATAAATCATTAACAGAGCGCGTACACAGTTTGTGCAGTCAATGAATATAAATTAAATCAACCGGAAGAATTAATCTGCATGAAGCGATTGTCATAATTTATTACGCTTTCGTTATTTTGCGTGAGTTAACAACGTTAGCAAGCCTTACAGCGAAGCCGAACCGACTCGCAAAATTATTATAATATGTAAATTTGATTAACTAAATGTCATGAGATTTGCAGACTGGGGATTGAACAAAAAAACGTTACAAGAATTTGTTTTTCCTTCGTTAACGATGTTGACTTTGTCAATTATTTAACATAATTTTTCTACCGTTGATTCTGACGAACAAAAACAAGCAGGCATTTTTACGTGGTGCCTGAGTTCACTTTTTACTGGTAAACGAAATATTATATAAAGTAACAGACATTCAAATTAGTGTTTGACAATCATCAGTACATCTTAAACATTCGTTTCTTTCGCTCTGAGTAGCTGCGACGTATCTCCTGTAGGCATACATTTTCAGAACACAGTCCGATGTGATACCCTATCTAAGCGATCGTCTATGGCTACAATGTATAAGGTTAATATTTAAGACAAATATTAATCCAGCGGGTGGGTTGAGTGGTTATAACATCGTCGTTCCATCTGCAAAGTCAAGTGACACATGCACGATTACAAAATCCCGGATAAGTGACCACACGGTGGCTCGATGCCCGGGGACCTCTACATTCGCAATAGTAGACACAGGGAGACGATTATATTGTAAATTATTTAATATTATCACAATATTTAGTTAAAAATAAATGTTTCAAATAACAATGACGACATGAATGGCAATTAGGGCACTGCTGACAGTCTCACGAGACGCATTAATATCAGAAGTGATAACCTGTTACTGCACGACTGTTGTAATATGACCTCGCAGAAGGAAACTGAATCGTGAAAACATAACATGTTGTATCTACATCTTACATAGGCCTGTAGATAACATTGAACAACATAATTTTCGGTCTCTCTAAAAATGTGAAAATTATTTCACGACACAACTGGTGTAAAAAATTAATTTCTCTCTCTCTCTCTCTCTCTCTCTCTCTCTCTCTCTCTCTCTCTCTCTCTCTCTCTCTCTCTCTCTCTCTCTCTCTCTCTGTGTGTGTGTGTGTGTGTGTGTGTGTGTGTGTGTGTGTGTGTGTGTGTGTGTGTGTGTGTGTGTGTGTGTGTGTGTGTGTGTGTGTGTGTGTGTGTGTGTGTGTGTGTGTGTGTGTGTGTGTGTTAATTTCCGATGTACATGATTTACGAACGTAGATAAGCAATACGGCGTTTTTGATGACGTCACTGTATGAAAGGTCAGGGAGGTTGATTACCCCATTAGTAGGACAAAGATATCCCCAATACTGTCTGATATGTCAGACACAAAGGTCGAAGCTAGCCCTCCTCTCGTTGCCCTAAGTACTATTTGCCACCCTAGCGGTCATTCTGAATAGGAAGATCTCGTTACTGTTCCGACAGCAGTATGTTATTGTTCCTTCTCCGCAATTACAACGTCATATTTGCGACACACGGTCACATGCATACATGTACGTAGAGTTATTGTTGGTGAAGAGACTTCACCCTCTTCTCAATGTCAGCATTCGTTTCAATAAGAGCATTGTTAGTGCTAGTGTCGTTTTCGTTACCATACGATAATAAAAACAACAACAACAGTAATAATAAATATCACTATAATATTAACGACTCGTATTTTTTTTTTTTTTTTTTTTTTTTTTTTTTTTTAAATACTATATTGGCACAGATACGTTGATGACATTCTAATACTATACAGGGGAAACAAAAGACAATGTGAACAGTTACTAACGCACATAAACAAATTACATCAAAACATAACCTTCACTGCCGAATACGAACACAACAATACCATAAACTTCTTAGACCTCTCCACCACAAAACTAGAACACAGGCACAAATTCAGTATATACAGAAAACCAACTACAACTGACACACTAATACACAACACCTCCAATCACCCAATACAACACAAACTAGCTGCTTTTAGAACCATGATACATAGACTTAACAACATCCCCTTAGATGAAATAGACTACAAAGACGAACTAAACACGATAAAATATCTAGCAGAATCTAACGGTTATGACAGAACAATAGTCAGTAAACTCCTACACAAAACACAAAACAAACAACAGACAAAGACAGAAAACAACAAATTCATAACACTAACATACATCAACAAACAAACAGAAAAAATTGCCCACAAATTCAAAAAAGCAGGATACAGAATCGCTTACAAAACTACTAACAAAACAGAACACACACTATCAAAACGCATGCCCAAAGCACAAAACAAATTCGATCTACCCGGTGTATATAAACTAAATTGTTCAAATTGCAGTAAATTCTACATAGGCCAGACAGGACGTAGCTTCAAACAGAGATACATTGAACACACAAAAGCACTCCACACCACTACAGAATCTACCTTCGCAAACCACCTCATTGAAGCAAACCACACATATAAAAACATCGACAATAACATGAACATACTACACGTACACACAAAAGGCCGAAAACTAGACACTCTAGAACAATTAGAAATATACAAACACACAAAAACAAATAAAAACGACATCCTAAACGAACAGACACAATTCAAATCGCACGCATTATTCGAACACATCTCACCACACACACACAGCTTCAATCTTTCGAAACACTTTCTCGTCGCCAACAACAAGACGAGCAGCGCTACTAACGACAGCCTCTGATGAAGCCTTCTATAGGTGAAAGCCGGTTTAGGCTGTAAGGTAAAACTTTACGTTTTTACTTATAAAAAACTTTGTGTTCCGAGTCGTCAATATTATAGTGATATTTAGTTAAGTAACGGACACGTCATGGACAACGAAATCCAAGAAGTAATAATAAATTTATGAAAATGAAACATTATTTAAGACTAATTTATATAAACTCGATAATAACAGCTTATCCCATTACACATACAGCATAAATTATAATTAATACAAATATTAACTTTAAATGATCTTTTCAACGCATAGTCATTATTACGTATCCCACTTACAAAATGAGAGATGGGGAGAGGAGCAGAGAGTGTAACGTCACCAGCACGTCACAATCACCAGACAGTGTATTGTCTCAAGCAACTACACTAAATGATACTTTGTCATTTTGTAGTTGCTATCATTTATCATTCATCAGACTGAAGAACTAGGTTAAGTTGCACGTAGGTACAAATTTATAGTTTCTAATTATCGTCTACGACAATATACCGGTAATGAAACTCGCAGTCGGTGAACGCAGTACACTCACTTGTTATCAGTTATCAGACTGTACTGTAAACATAAAAAAATAAAATAAAACGGGCGTGAGCAAGTGCAATATTAGATTATGTCGCAATTGGGCCATAATTATTTTAAATTCAAACAGATTGCTTACTCACTTATTCATGGAAAACGAGGTCCTATGCATTCGAGGGTTAATTGGCATGCATTTATGTGACGCGGAAACAGACTTTGATAATAAAGAGAAAGTACTTTGAACGAGTTTCAGTACACAGCAGATACTGGCATGTAAAATCTTCAAGCATCACAGAATACAACAATAATCTTATGTATAGCAGTAACTATCATCATAGAGGAATCGCAAGGTCACAGGATAACATTTGGCTGTTAATCTAGAAGTCCCATAAAATGGCAGTACAATAAAATGAAAATGCTTTTTCATCTTTCACGTCGACTCACCTGTGGAACCCTAGGACAATGTCCAGGATAACAGTCCGGCCACACAGGCTTCTTTTACATCAGACAGCTCTCATAGACAGCTTAAAAAAAGCTGTTCTTGTTTTTCTAAATAGTTTATTATTTACCGTCATTCTTAATAAGTTAATGTAGATTTTCATACCACCTATATAGTTTCGAAGGGGCAGAGTATGTTGCCTACGGAATCGTTTGGCCATTGGCTAGTTAGACAGTTTGGCCAGCATAACACCCTTCAGTCTCTCACTATTACCCTCCCTAGGATGTGCTTGCGGGGGGCGCTTAAACTGTACCCAGAACTCTTAACTGTATTGGCCGGGACTGATATTCTCTATACCAAACTTCTTTATTAATTTATTTTTGCTGTATAATTTATTGCAGTCAGTCATAAATACGACATTCAACAACACAATATATTATACTGCCTTGTCAGAGGTGTGTTCAGAGATACATCTCCTACTTTGTATCCAGTATTAATGAGTGCAAATGCCACCATCATTTCAACAAGATCAGGTGGCATTCGGCGTTTCATTATCCGCTTTTCAAGTGGTGTCGTAAGTTCTGATAACGGCTGTGTTGTATTCTCAGCTTCTATCACGCAGTATATACACTTGTATTTCTTGCTTTACTTTAGGTACAACCAGGTGCTGGTGGACGATCTCGATTCTGTACCACGGCGCCTCTGTGATCGACCTTAGAGCCTTTAATTAAAATCAACCGTATTATTTCTGTTTGAACTGAGGCAGTTTCCCAAACTTGCAGCTGATACGTCCACATAGGTTTCAAAACACATCTGTAAACAAGCAATTTTTTAATAGTTTGGTGGTAAACCAACATGCCACTAACGCTTGCGTAGTTTACACCCAACTTATTTGCTCTTCGCCTGTACTCGTTTTTTCCATTTAGCCTCCGATCCAAGTGGATGCCTAATTGTTAGTCTTTAGGCATAGACTCGTGTTCACGTTTCTTTACGGAAAGTAAACGTTATGAGAGTCGAAGCGTTGTTTTACTTTCGTTAACTTCGATTTTCCACTTCTTCAGCCGGCTTGTAACGTCATCAGGATTAAATGTTATTACCGTGGAACACAATGTTGGCCTACCAACAATACTGAGGCCGTCACGTTGAAGCATACCACAGTTTGTTACACATACACAGCAAAATATATACCCTACTGTATTTTTTTACGTTTCAATGGTGTTCCAATAATATTTCCGACGTTTATAAAACATTCGACTTTCAGCCAACCTTCTCCCAACGGTAGATAATATAATCTACACTTATCTATTTTTAGTAACAGTGGAGTGCAAGGAACTCTGCTTCCCTACACACACAGAGTCTATTTCTAAAGTGCAACACAGCCTGGTGTGATTTACGGAGGGATTGTTTGTACAGACGTGTTGAGGGATACGAGGCACACGCCACGCCACGTACACAGCAGCTGTCTGACAGACCTTACCCTACCTTGACATCGACTTCCTCATCCTCACTCTACATGTGTTAGTCGTTTACTGGCGTCCTGTTAATAACACACTCATTATCGAACTCATTAAACACTACAAGACTTTTGGTTTGTCTAAAATACTACGTGTCTACTCCGGTAAATTTCTGAAATACTATGTAAACGAGTGCGATACAATGCTGTCCCTGACTAAAATAAACTCGACAAATTTAATGTACAGAAATACATTTCACATATGCATAGTCTTTGAACCCTACACATAATAATATTTATGTAATTTACATAATTCGGAACTTAAATATCAAATATCTACAGTTCCAGTACACACGTTTATACAACTGCTCTTACACGCTAATGTAACACTCACTGCACTGAACAATAATTTTCCATTTATTTTCTCATGCACAACGAAAATATTTTTATTGCCTGATGATCATAGATTGTAATTATGCCGTATCTTACTTTTCAAGTTTTGTAAATTCTGTGAACTTAAAAAACGTCATTAAGTTATATATATTGTAGGTAACCCTTTCGTCTCTTTCGGTTGCGGGGTTCTCGTTGTTTCCGCCCCAACGTTGCCGGCGTCAATTTGTAGGTAACCACTCTCGCGTCACCTAATTAGGTCCCACGTTATGAGCGTCAATTTGTTGGTAAACTTGTTTCCTCTCCTTAAAACCCCACTGTTGGGTTTGTCAATTTGTTACTACACCTATGCCAATGTGTTTTGAATTATTTTAATTATGTAAATCTCGGAGATATTTGGAGTTGTGGGATGTATTGATGTAATTAATTAATATTAACTTAGCTCTCTAAAAAATATCAGTGTTAGTGTACCTGCAACTTAAATAATTAATGAGTTATTTTATAATTTCGTTCAACCCTATTATACCTTGAAGAGAATTATGTCTAATTTTGTATTTTTACGCTCTCTCTTTGGTGTCAGATAATTCCGCTATAAGCGCTGTAGTATCGGCTCAACGAAACTTATAGGTTATTTCAATGTTTATGTTAACCAATTATTCTATACTTATTCAGTTACTTTTTTATTTCCCAGCTCATTAAACCATACTCCAAATAACAAGATTTTGCAAATATATAAAGGTTCTTTATTTGTTTATTTCTTTAACATTGAATAAGATATGTTCTAATTAACATATGCTTGGGCTATAGATTGCATGAATCGATTGTTGATTATTCCGATCCTTTATTTAAATTTAGTTATATAGTGTGTTTTAATTTGTAATTAATTTAATTCAGGGTGTGAAGGTTCTTGTAACTGTGGGGAAGATTAAAAATACATAGATAAGAATGCAAAATTTACAAATTTGAAGTGTTGTGTAGTTAGTATGATTAATATAATAATAATTTACCAGACTAGAACGAAGCAAATCGTGTAGGCGGTTGATTGATAAATTTACTGTTCTGGACAATTATGCCGTACGATTTTCTTTCTTCGGTTTAATAAAATGGAATTCTTGTCCTGTCCACTTCGGAATTACAGCTCTCTGGATTGGTTTACAGCCCGATTGATGCTTCTTCTGCAACGCCAGGATCCAAATACGTTCTTCTCTCGGTTGAAGCAATTAGTGTTGTTCCGTGTATTTGAAAGGTTATAACTTCTGGTGTAGTGAATATTATTAATTGTGATACTGTTAATTCTTTCTATTTGGTTTAATATATCATCAATTCCATTCGGATATGGGACAGTTCAAGTCCTCCCTTGTAGAATCCAGTTATTTATTCTCTATTGTGATTTCATTCTGTAGTATTATTTGGTTAAACTGTACTGGTGAGAATCATAAATATTGTCATTAGGATTTTGTGTTTTATAATAGTGTCTGATAATTTAGAATATTCCGATTAAATAGATAATTCCTGGGTTTTTTAATCTCATCACATTCAGATCATCAAAGCAATTAATTGTTTCAATCAACAACTTCCTCTTTTTTTGTCGTCCCTAGCAACACATGACTTCTTCCTTCCACATGTTTTGAATATAGTGTTTATTTCATATATTTTTTGTCTATTCCTTATCAATTTGCTATCCTATCGGAATGTAACCTTACCGATAGTTGGTTTATTATTTTTTACACATATTCTGCTGGTTTTTTGATATAAGCCGTTTTTTTTCCTTTTTTATATTTAATCCACTTTCGATATTAAATGTTATTAATCGATATCATGGCATTATGGTATTATCATAATTTGTATAAATTTTATTATATATCATTATTAATTTAATGTTTTTTCTAGCTCTTCAAATCGTATTCATTAATTATTATTAATTGATGTACCTAACCTTTATGTTATGAGTGGTTATATAGTGGTTTTGGCTGTTAGGCCTTTTATTGTAAACGGATCTACCTGTGTTTATAACTGGTACACATCTATAGCCCCTTTTACATAAATTCATACATATAATCAAATCTTAACTATTAACATTTATATAAACAATTATTTTTTCCATATCTAATAACAATCTTATCTTGACATATGGATAACATATAAGAAAATTCAAATCTATTAACGTTAATTAGCTGCTTCACACTTCATTCTACAACAGTCATTGAATAATACATCTTGTTTCATTATCTTTCATTAACTCAACACATATTTGGTATAACATAACATAAACTTTATCATAATATTTGTTGTCACAAAATAATATCTTTTAACTCAAAATTCTTATTTGCTATTAGTAAATTATTGTTTCATTTTTGGCTGCTTTTCACTAAACATATATCATAAACTATTGTCTAACTTACAGGTTCGGTTATTCTTGTTAACATTACCTTGCATCCTTATTTACCTTTATCTATGATTATAAATGTGATTATTAGATCTTTGTTCTATCATGGGGTTAGATATTGACTTGTTTATTATTCTGTGAACCTTGTTTTTATGTAACATGAATGCCAGCATTTCTGTTGCGTTACAATATACAGAAAATTTTACGTCTTCAGATATCGTTTTATGCTTTGGGAGGACAGCCTGAGTAACCAGTTCACAAAAACATTACTTTTGTGCGAAAATATTATATTTGTAGGTATCAAAGTTGATCACTCTATTTTTATGGTTTTTAATGGATATCATAAATTTACACACATAGTAGCCTACATTAATAGGTCTAGACGTTTTCATAATATAATCGGTATTACCTTTTGTTGCTAGTAAAGAAAGATAACAAAGAAACAAAAATTTGTTTGTGATAATACGTTGAAAAGAATGGAGGCGGGTAACGATCAGAATCACCGCAGCGCGAGACAATAAAAAATATGTTAAAATTCCGTATGCCCACGCCATCTACCGGTGGCCACACGAGGCTCTTATGGTAAGACCTATCAGAACGCGCAGTGGTAGCATAGAATACGATGTATTCACATTTGATCCCAGTTTATTAATTAATTATAATGCTAATCGTTATAATAAATATTAATTATTTTAACGTATCAAGAAATGGGACGTATGCTTCGAGAATGCTTCAAAATATATGAACATTTTGCGCTTTTCGTGTAATTAATTAAGGGAATGTTTTAGTGGCCCCCATGTGGAGTAGGTACACATCGTGTCTGGCTGTTCTCAGATTTACCAATAGTGTTTGTATTATGTAAAAAGACAAGTCGTTTATCTCTTCTAACGCTCGCGGGCACATTGCACATTTTCTTTTGATTTAAACATTGAAATACCAAGCGTTTTTAACTTCTTATTTGTGCTTGGTTTAAGTTATATACTACAGTAAATCAATTATATTAGAAAATAAAGAAAAAACGCGCTATTTATTTAACACACACACACACACACACACACACACACACACACACACACACACACACACACACACACACACACACACACTTGTACGCCATGAATCCCACACGGTAGGTGAGGGGGAGAGAAGAGAAGGAACTATAAAAAGGCAACTTAATTCGGTGTCGGTAGATTGCGCTGCATGTTACTGAATGGAATACCATTTACTACATACTATACACGCACGCAGTTTGACGTGCCACAGCTAGCGTACAGGTTAATGTCCTCTTGCCTCGCTCACGGTCCCCTCGCTCTTCGCTTCCCGGCCGCACTCCGCTCCGCTCACTCTTACTCATTCCATTCATAACATTCACACACGCACATCACCACGCCTTCCTCCGACCAGTATTACCTATATGTCCGTACACACCTTGAAACAGGATGTCTGCTACTTCACAGAAACAAAACCGAGTCCTGTCGTAACAATTAAGCGGATATTGTTTACACAAAAATACCGTACGAGATTCTGTTACACTCCA